>MEJB01000027.1:1182653-1234206 GCA_001752375.1 Rhazya stricta | reverse complement strand
TTTCTGCTTTTTCTGAAACTTATACACTTTTTGCCTCTTCTGCTGCCTGGACTAATCACTATACTTCTCCCGGAAAAATTTAATCTCTCATGCCTGCGAAAGCAGCTCCATGTACTCAACATGATGAATAGTGATGAAAACATCTTAGTTTCATGCACGAGAATGAAAACTTGAAATGCCTTATTAAGTATTTTCTTTTACTGTARATATAGATGAAAAAGTGAAAAAGTCGTTCAATTCCYATCAATTTTCCTGGATCATTTTAGAAAAAGTGCTTTGCTTTTGAGAGCCTTTTACTATCAGTTAGACAATTCCTGGAGTAGGATATTATCTTTGGTTTAAATATCCTTGCTTTACGGCCTCCAATATATTTTTCTTCCATTGAATGTCTTCAGGAATGCACTAGTTAYACCAATGACTRGTCTGCTGATCTTGAATTTATGTTAGCTAAGTTTTGTTATACTTGCCTGGTTATAATCTTTAGCATCTGGTACAAAAACAAAATATTTCTATTTTCTCTGTAAGATATTGATCTGGAGTATTTTGCTGATAATTTGTACAGATCTGCTAATTTCAAGTTGGTACAAAACCTTTRCTGTTGTCTTGTTTTGCTTACCCTATGCACCTCTGACATCTGAGAGGCATTTATATGAAGATTATCYAATGTATTTGTGCTCAAATTAATATATTAGTGGTGGTATTCATAATAGCTCAATTTCCTGCCAGTGGATTTGTTCTCGAGTCTAATTTATTTTTAGGGGCTATAGCTGGCGAAGTAGGCTGTTGGCTATCCTGACCGGTTCTTCCACATAAACTGCCTCCGCCTCCGCGAAATGTGGCTCAACCGGGGGCTGTTGCTCTACCGCCGACTCAATACCCCTTCTGCCGTCTCATTCCTCCCCTCATTCACGACCTCTCATCCCTTCTCCACCTCAAACTCCACTGCAAATGAAGGCGAAGAAAATACAGTCAGTGATCCCTTCAAAGCCCACCCCTCTTTCCGCCACCTCTCCACCATAAAATCCAAGACCCAGCTCCTTCAGTCGTACTCCGTCACTCCCCCTATCAAATCATGGCCTGAAAATCTCTCCCACAAGAGCCTCATCTCTCTCATCTCCCGCCAGCACGACCTCGACCTCGCCGTTCAAATTTTTCACCACGCCAGAAACTTCCAACCCAKTTTTTCCCACGATTACCTCACCTACTACTACATCATCAAGAAGCTCTGTCGGGCTCGAGCCTTTCAACATGTGGAGACCCTTTTAGCTGAATTAAAGAATTCCGGCATCAAATGCTCTSAAAATATTTTCATTACTCTAATTCGAAATTACGGGGTTGCTAGCAAACCCAGACAAGCCCTTAAGACATTTCTGCGGATGAATGATTTTTGCAATGTTCAAAGGTCAGTGAAATCGTTTAACTCTCTGTTGAATGCTTTGGTTCAGAATAAAGAGTATGATTTGGTTTATGGGTTGTTCAAGAATTGTCGAAAGAAGTTTGGTATTATGCCGAATGTGCCAACTTGTAATATTTTGCTCAAGGCTTTGGMTAAGAAAAATGATCTCCATAGTGCTATTAAGATTCTAGATGAAATGCCTGCAATGGGGATGGTTCCGAATGTGGTGAGCTATACAACTATTTTAGGTGTGTACGTTGCAAGATCTGACATGGTGGGTGCCAAGAGAGTGTTTGATGAAATTCGTGATCGAGGATGGTCCCCTGATGTGACCACTTACACCATTTTGATTGATGGATTTTGTAAGAAAGGGCAGTTGATTGCTGCTATTAAGTTGATGGATGATATGGAGGAGACTGGGGTTGAGCCAAATGATGTCACTTATGCGGTGATGATTGAGGCTTTTTGTAAAGAAAAGAAGTCTGGAGAAGCCACTAATTTGCTCAATGATATGCTTGACAAGAGGTATATACCAAGCTCAGCTCTTTGTTCTAAGTTAATTGATGTCTTGTGTGGAGAAGGAAAGGTTGAAGAAGCTTGTAAGTTGTGGAGGAAATTGATGATAAAGAACGTTTCTCCGGATAATGCTATTCTCAGTACACTTATCTACTGGCTGTGTAAGGAGGAGAGGACTTGGGAAGCTAGGAAATTGTTTGATGAGTTTAAGAGGGGGTTGTCTCCAAGTGAGTTGACATATAACACACTTATTGCTGGAATGTGTGACAAAGGAGAACTGTGTGAGGCTGGGAGACTGTGGGATGATATGGTGGAGCATGGATGTGCTCCAAATGGTTTTACTTATGGCATGTTGATTGCAGGGTTCTGTAAAGTTGGCAATGCAAAGGGAGGCATTAGAGTTCTTGAGGAGATGTTGGATAGAGGGTATTCTCCAAACAATGCTACTTGCTCTCTCTTAATTGAGAGCCTTCGTAAGTCAGGATGTGAATCAGAAATTGAACAGGTGCATTCCCTGGCTGCTTCAATAGTAATTGAAATCTCATCGTGAAGTTCTTTCTATAACCAATGCCAATCTTGATATCAACATGCTGTTTTGATTTAAATATTGCTGGAGATTTCTAACTACAGATATAGTCTTGCTCAAGAGGCTGCAGAATTGGCGGCTGATTGGAGGACATTCTGGTGACAAACTAGTAGAGCTAATATAGTCACTAATGAAACTGGAAGTTCTAGGCTTCCTCTTTTGAACATAGATTGGAAGTAGCACTTGGATTGGATTACTATTTCCAGATCCTCAGTCAAGGGGTATATATATAGATTTGTATATGAGGGTTTCTTGTCTTTTCTTTTAAAGTTCTTCTACTATAGATTCCTTTCATTCCATTGTTTTGATTAATGTTTCCTTTGTAGCAGAAACAAACATGAATAATGRGCAAAAGATTAAATTTTCATGTAAGGAAGTAGTTCCAAGGCTAATAAGACTATCCATTTGGGCTTTTGCTGTTTTATTGTATTTCAGGTGAGATTTGAAAAATCTGATTAGGACTGGAAGGTTGTGATAAAAGGAGCTTCTTCAAGGAAGACAAGATCACACACTGAAGATGACTTCACTGATTTGGGTTTCTCATGGTCCCATGGGGACAATTTTTCTTGAGAATCTCTACAAATATCAGGATTTTCTGTGTTCCCTGCTTCATCTTTCGGTATTTTATTATTATTATTATTTTKTTTTGAATCCTAATAATGCTCGAGAATTGTGTATTAATTAAATCTGTAGTTTTTCAATAAATCATTGAGCTAAAGTTGGTCTTTATCATCTGCTTGAAGTTTTAGGAAAACAAGAATGCTTGGACGACATGTTTGGTTTCTCTCTGTTTAACACTACCTGGTGGAYACTGTTATTCTTGCAGTGCATTACAATTAAGAAAATTTTCTTTTTCAACTTGAAAAAGCAAGAACCTTGTGTGTGAGACACATTTTTAAGAGGATTTGCCTTATTTTGCCTACAGCTAAAGAGGAACAAACTCTACCCTGTCTGCTAAATTGCAGGATTTGTTATCCTTGTTATGTCTAATTTGGAAGTTATTAAATTCCTTTTTGTTTTTTTCCTTTCATTTATTATTATTAGCATAACTTGCACAATTCTGTGAGAGAGTGGCTTATAAATGAACTTTAGGCTCAGGTTATCTTATCTGACTTGTGGTTCTTCCGTTTCTATGTAGAACTGTTTGTTGGAGCTGGCCTGATTCTTGGCATTAGATCTCTCTTCTTGGAGAAAAACAGAGACTGATGAGTGAATTTGAAAGTAATCTAATCTTTTAAAAATGAATTCAACAATCAATTCTAAAGAAATAACTTGTATTCATTCTCGAGGCTTCTTTGATTTTTATGAAAATTCTTACATCCATTTCCTACTTCTAATGATTGATCAAGTTATTCATCCATAATTTAGTTGATCTTCTTATTCTACCTAAGAGTTAGGTTTTAGGTCTTACATTTCTCCCTCAATAAAAAAGAATTTCGCCCCTCAAAATTTCCTATTGCATGGTTTCTAGGTGATTGACATCAAACATATCTACATATATCTATAAAGTTAGTCTAAGTTGCAAATATTAAGTCATTGAAAATATTTTTAAAAATTCATACCGAAAAACATATTCAAAATATTCAAATACATTCAAAATACATAGAACGGCTAGACTAGACCTAATGACTAGGTGCAGGAGCTATGCTAGGCTCTGAGGAGCTACCTTTCCCCTTCTTAGTCTCTTAGGGGCTGCATCCTTGAATTTTCTAAGTTCTGCCCGCATCCTTCTCAAGGTGCGTTAGCCTTGCTTAAGATGCGGTTATTCTTTTTCATCACTCTTACTTCCCCATTAGCCTCAGATACCCAATGATCATACCGTACATAAACACATTGCATCAGATCATCCTTATGGAGTTGATAGGCTAACTTACTCCTTAATTCCTAAACGTGGTCTGTCAAAGCTTGAATACGGGTAGACATCATACAAATATCATATCAAGTATGTTTCTAGCAAGTTACTATTACTTATAAACCAGAAAAAAACATAATCACCAAGATGAAAATTTAAACAACTAAATTTAAGAAAACCATGAAATATTATAAAACATCAAAGTACCCATCAAAAAACATTCAAAGCATTCAAGATGACAAATCACATTTTCAAACTATGTATTCATGGTAGTTCCTAAATCCTAAAACAGAACAATAAAGGTTTCTAAACATAGACTCCTGTCGTCTCTTAGGACTCCAGGGAGAACGAGAGGTCTGGGTAGAGGGGTGTCGAGATGAGGATGGTCAAGGAGGAGAGGCCTCCGGACGGGGCCATGACCTACTCCATTGATTTGCCTCAGATGGAGGTCTCCAATATCTAGATGATTCGAGGCAATGGGAAGCTTCGGTAGGTCCATTGTCAGATAAGGTAGAATTAGATTGGTGACCCTCCCTAGCMGTCTCTTCTAAMTGCTGCGATCTAGCTTACAGCTGAATGGCTCGAGTTTTCACATCTGTAGCTCTTTTGTTGGCTTCTTCTATCCATTGTTCGTGCCAACGGGCTTGATTTTGGAGTTGGGTGTTGTGATTTTCCAGCATTTCTACTTTAATATGCAGGAAGGCATTCTGACTTTCTAATTCCGCTATTCTAGCCTCCAAAGATCCTAACATTCTGCAATAGAAGAGAAGGTGTGATTTAATAACTAAGATAATAAGATGATATCCACATATTACTATTAGATTCAAAACTTAGGCTCTGATACTAGCTGTGATTAGTTGCCCTCTCCTAGGTTCTACTGGGGCCGTAGGGGAGTCGCCCGTCTCTCACGGTACAAAAACGTAAAACATTAAACATAGACATCTAGGCTTAACAAATAATGTGGTAATTTACAATCCAAATATCCAGAAGGCTTATATAKGGAGAAAATATAGYTGAGTCTAGATAAAACTTTAACTTTTTTAYACTTCTGACTCCTCAAGCAGTGGATACATATTTATCACTCAAATCATGAGAAAACTTATGAGCAAAGTTCAGTGAGATCCGTGTGAGTTCTAAGTGAGCTTAATATCAAGAGCACGGTTTTTCAAAGTAAGTTACGAGCAATAATAATTGTTAGAAATAATTTGAGTAAGAGACATGTTTTCGTAAAATGATTACTTGGTAAAATATCCAAAAATATAAACCATGTCAAGGGCAAACAAGAATGCTACTTTTGAAACTCGTCAATTTCTAGTAATGYTAACTCAATTTACACGCTTTTACCATAGAGACTACATTGTAGGAGGTCTAGTAATACCACCCTTATCACCTAATATATACATGCATAGTTTCAATATTAGCACCTCGTACAATCAATAGGAACTGTTAGCTAGGGTACAAGGGATCACCCATCCCCCGATTAAACGTCCTAAACAAGGGTACAGTTGTCTCAATTAGACTTYGCTGCCTAATGAAGTAAGTATCTGCCCAATAGATTCTTGGTCCATCACCGACAACCCAGTCTTTGGCCAAGGATGGCTCATTCTAATATTGTTGCTCGGACTAGTTGAAGAGGTACTCATACTAAGGACCATCCAAGCACAATACTTTGCCCATTGGACTAGTTATTCAGAGATCGCCAATTGAGTACTCAATTGCATTTGTCAATTCATTTCAATCAATTCAATAGTGATCTCAAAAACATTTTCAATATCACTTAGTAACAATTAATCAATAGAGATCACAAGTATGTCATTCATGATTCAAAATTTTTCCTAAACAGTCTCCATAAATTTTGCACTAATAATTTCCAAGAAACAAGATTTGATCAATGTCATAAGATAATATGCTCAAAAATATAATTTCAAGGAAATCCAATTTTTCAATTTTTTGCGGCAAATAATTTGAGAGGAAATATGAAATATATTTGCGGAATAAGCATTTGATAGGAAATTCAAATTAAAACATACGAGAATTCTAAAAATCATATCTAGAGCATGCTTAATAAAGCACGTTTGCGAAATTTTAAAAGTCGGAGGAACCTGAGTTCATGTTTTTCTACGTTTTTTAATAAGGCTTGAAACCTAAATCAATGCACACAGTATCCTCAAGTAAGTCACAATGATGTAATAGGGAATAGATCTAAAGTAATGTAATATCAGCTATATTATTTTCTCGACACTACATGAGAAAGGTATTTCAGTTTCGAGGTGCGATTGATTTACTAGGTAGGGATCAGTGACCAAAAGGACCAGAATATCTAAAGAAAATAATTCTAGAAMATGCTATATTTTCTGGAATTGTTGTAAGAATTCAGCGAGTTACCAAATGGCCTATAAAAATTGTTTCGTCCATATTGACACGACTCTATTGTTTAGGTCATAATTTTAGTTCTACTTACTCAAATTATGCAAAATTAGTCCCATAATGTTCCTAACATCCCTCTCTTTCTAGTTGTATCTTTTATGTACAATATCAATAATCAAAAAAAATCCAYAATTCACAACGTAAGTTGGTGTTCTTCCAACCGTCCAGACTAGCAATGTTTAAGCGAGAGTTTCAAAGATTATATCATAATTCATGTCATATACATTAAATTCAAGAAAAATTGTTCTTAAAATACTTGTAAGATAATAACGTTTAAAATCATATAATTTTCTGAGTGTAAAATAGTCTATATAATTACCAATTTGAAAGGAAATGGCAGGATTCAAGATTAGTCAACTAAAATGACTATGTTGCACAAATTAGGGTATATCTTGAGTTTTATGAATTCAAAATAAATAAAATTTGTGCCAAAGAATTCCTCAACATCCGTGGCTTTCTAGTGATATAAGATAGGAAAAATTCCATACAGTAACAGTGTTTCTATACCTAGAACAACATAGACATTCTTAAATCTTAAATCTAGGYAAATTTAGTATGTTCATTCTATGGTATTATACTCCTAAGACTTCTAGCTTCCTATTTCCTAATTTAGATACCATAGAAATGTCATTTTTCTACTTCAAAATGGACACATAAAGAAAGATAAACCTATGAGCATGCATGCTCTTCTAGTTCTTGTATCGTTTTTGCTGGTTGTAAAGCATCCTTAAATCTACGTTCCAACACTTCTAATATATTTATCAACACTCTCAACCTTAAATTAGTAGGTTTACCAGKACACATTCTTAATATTCCAATTTTATTTTAGCCGAAATCACATACACAATCATTCATTCAATTCCAAAATCGTCATGCAATTTTTCCATTTTCAACACCAACTACATTGCACTCAAATTATTCCTTCCCAAATCAGAATATCAAGAAGGTCATGCAAGCTATAAAATTGTTATAGTCCAGGGTTTAAGCTAAGCATGGCACAATCAAATATAGAATTCATAAGTCAATTTATAACCATCGAAATATAACACAAAAATGTTTTTAGAATTTTATGAGTACTAAGCATATACATACTTCACAGTTTCCATTTCTATCTACTTCATACATATCCATATCATTATTTCATTTTCAACTCATAACTTCACTTATAAACATAGCATATTCATATAGTTTTACCGAATCTGTAAAGCTAGCAATATGGCATCAAACAATTTTGCATTCTCGATCAAACAAGTTTCTATTCACTAAGCATTCATCAGCATATTCTTATGCATATATTGTTTGAGTGTTTTCTTATAAGGTTGAGCTACATTTTAATACTTACTTGGATGATTGAAAGAGTGAATAAAAGGGTTGAATGTAAATTSTAATAGAAGAGGTGGCAGCAAACTTCGATTAACTAAAACTCTTCAAGCTTCATCTTGCTCTAAACTATTTGTTTTCCCTTGTCCGGTAATAGAGTGAATTTGCAAGGCTTGGTACGAGCACATAAGGTAGTAAAAGGAAAAGAATGAGCTCAGAAGAAATTGGAATGGTTGAGTGAACAAGTGAGCAAATAGATTTTTCTTTGGCAATGTTGCTCGGTCAAGTGGGTTTTCTAATGTTTGGAGGAGTACAACTTGTGTATTTCAATCTAGCAGATTGGGAGGGGAGGGGGGGGGGGGAGGGAATTATAAGGAGGATGCACGGAGTTTACTATGTGAGGGGTTGCAATCTTAAGATAGATGGAGGGCTGATCATTGTCAAATGGATGGAGGGTGATTTTCTAGTGAGGTTAATGGCTGAAGTTTGTGAGTTTTRGGGCTAGCAGGTGGAGGCTACAATGGCTGCATGTGGATGAGCTYTTTTGGCATGAAGATCTTTGCCAAATGTAGGAGAGGATGGTTAAGAGAGAGAGAAACGCATAAAGAAATAGAGAACTTCCAYCTGCTCTCCTTGCCATTTAAGAATTCATTGAACAAACTCTTTTAACTTTCCATAATTTATAGGCTAAGTGCAGTGTTTTACATTGTATGTTAGGTTTAGCACTTAGTCTTATTTTGGAGATGGTGAAAAACTGCATTTAGATTTTGTTTTGATATTTGAAGCCGGCAAAATTAAATTTTAAAACAATCTTGCAACACTTTTGTTATCCGAAATGAAGTCATTATCTAAATTTATAGATATAATTGAAGATTGATTTAGAAGGGTGTTTTATGAAATATGGCTTCATATCTCGATGAAAATCTAGTTATTTTCAAATTATAAATCTATAATCCTTCACAATATGGTCAAATACAACTTGGTGGCTTTTTACGTTCAACAACAATGAAGGGCTTAAGTCCCAGATTCAACCTCCTTTTTGTTAAATGGTCCAAAGGTATTTAATTTGTTAGATATCATTTTGAGAGTCCTTGAACAAAGACGCATGTTATTCGGTTGTCGCGAATACAAGTGACTAAAATCCATGAAATAGATTTATTTGCTATCTATAAATATTACTGCATTGATAAATGAAGTTATTTAAACATGGTTTCCCTATCTGGTCATTTTGTACAAGTGAGAAAATTATGAAATTTATAGAAAACATCTTTCAACACAACATAGACAATTTCATGATAATCTTCATTACATTCTTGAAAGCCTTCATGCTAAACTTTGAAATCTTTAGAAGAGGCTTCATTTATAAAAAACATAATATCTTCATGGTGAAGTCCGCATGGCTACTTGAGCTCAGATTTGGCAAAAATCTTTGAAAAGAGTGGAACATAAGGTTAGCTTAGTAACACAAGTGTGTGAAATACTGAGAATTATTAGAAGCATCAAAATCTTTTAAGGAATAAGCCCCTCGATTGGAGGAAAAAGAGCTCAAACTGATTTACTCGGAACTGAGACTTCATGTATTCATATAGCTGATGAAGAAAATCTAATGATTTAGTGGACGTTTTGAAATCATAAGGTAGTGGATGAGATCCAGGAAAGGGAGAGAACCACTATAAATAACGTGGTTTGGGCAATGGAAATAACGTGGTCTTTGTTCAGGAATTTTTGAAGGCAACTAAAAGAGAAGGCAATAAGCAAATACGTCATTAGGCATAATAAAATATAAATGCATCTGCGTAATGCTTTTTCATAGGAATAGATAAAAACGTACTCCTTCTATCTCAAAATAACTATCCATTTGGACAATTTTTTTGTTTCAAATTACTTGTTGTTTTATAAAAGCAAGAACATATTTAATTTTTTTTTCCCTGTTTTACCCCTCATTACTTAGTCTTGTTCAACTCTTGGAGATTATATTTTCAATGTATTGGAAAAACACATTAGTCAAAGCATTAAACAAAAAAATTAATAAAAATTCATTAAATATATATTCTATATATCTGTTCAAGATGGCATCCGTAGTCACTCAATCATTTTCTGCTTTCATATTAAGAAAGTTTCCAACCAAGCAAGAAGATTCATTGTGCAACCATTTTTCTTATTCTAATCCTTCATTGTCTGTTGAAGAACAAAACATTGAGAATGTTGTCAAACACAGCTTTGATTCCAGTCCCATCTTTGCTGTTGAAGAGAAAAAAATGGTATTGATTGCTAACCAAGACCTACCTGTTGAACATTAATTCAAGTTAATTGTGATTCCTTGCCAAGTAAAAGAAGAGTTCAAATTTCATTCGAACAAATTTCCTGAAGAAGGTGGAAAAGCTTTTCAGAAGAAAGGAATTTCAGGAGGTTGAAAGGAAGATGTTAAAAATTTATCTTCCCATGTTTTACTAAGAACATCATGTCTCCTTTAATTTGCAATATACTTCTTAATATACTATGTCTATCATTAAATTTTCTTTTGATTTTTTCTTGTTGCATATGCATATGCAATTACCTTATGGGTGTACTTGTCACAAAGATAATCTTTGCAACTAGTTTTTTAAGTAAACAATGGTTAATGGGTTAGAGCACTATAAGAACATATAAAAGGGAGAAAAGCATCCTAACAAGTTTAACTTACCTTTAACCCAAACTAGGGGAGTGCCACCATCTTCCATGGAGTTATTTATATTTCAACTTCACATTCCTAAGAACAACATYAACTTCAAACTGGAGGAGTGCGACCATCTTCGATATAGTTATTTACATTTCAACTTCACATTCTCGAGAACAACATAAACTTTTAGAATTGTTGCATTTATTGCTAGGCGACATTATTTATTCTCTTCTCCAGAGAAGGTTAAGTAAAGCATTATTAGCAAGAGTGAAGGCAATAGAAAAAAAAAGGTTAAAAAGAGAAAGTAAAGCTAGATAATAGACCAATGGCAACCCAAAAGATGATAAGTAAAGGGAAAATGAACTTGATAGAAAAGGGAAAGATTGAGCATTGACTTAAATGAGAAAAAAATAATATAGCTTCTYGTTACAAATCACTCAATCTGAATTTGCATATATTATTGCCACATTATCTTTATACCTATTACAAAAATAAATTGTAAATGTTACACATGTACTAGAATTAAGTKAGATTTGCTTGCAATTTCATAAGAGTGCAACTTCTTCAGCAGACAAACAACTGGTAAAAAAATTATATCATCCAACATACCTCATATACTCAAATACCTTAGAATTTGTGTTCCTTATGATCTGATACTATCTTTGGTATTGTTTCTCCTTAAAATTTTACAAACTTCTTTCTCAAATGTAGGATCACGCTTCATTCGAATCATAAGTTGACCTTTACTTTGTGACATGGCTTTATTAACATGTGGAATCTTGTATCTATTGGAACRTTTTGCCCTCATTCTTTCCATCATGCATAATTGCAATGTTAAAAATATAAAGTTAGACTTCATTGCATGGAAATCTTCAAATGATTCTGCAACAGCATTAACAAGGACATTGATCATTTTTGGTGACTCCTTATATTGTAAAGATTGAATAGGCCTAAAATTCCAAGGTCTCAAACATTTAGATTAGGAGAATTTGTCGGTTGACAAATCAAACGGATATCAAATCCTTCTCTTTTAGTTGCCTTCAAAAATTCATCATCATTTGGAGTGACATGTGTCCTTGCATTGTCTTGTTGTATGAATGTTGGATATCTTATATCTTCTTTTGCTCATTTTTCCTTTATGGCAAGTAGGACTTTATCTTATATCTTATTTTTTCTTTTCTTARTGAAGTCATAGATTTTATTCTATTGTGCTCACAGCTAATTACAACTACTTCTTTTTAGATGGCTAGTAGCTAAAAAAAATGACTTTTGCAATGAAGTTCTTGCTTTTGCAGGAGCATACTAGATCTTCTTCATTTGGTAGCAAGTAATAATTCTTAGATTTCTTAGTCATGTAGAACCATTTCTCATTAATGTGGACAATGTTATACGTCTTCACAAAAGATGGATCATGTGGTATGTTGCCTTGATCATGCATCGATAAGCAAAATTGCAATTGTGGTAATATATTTTCTTCTATCAATGAGAGCTTAATAGCATTTAAATGCATTTTATTTCTCATTCTTTTAGAAATTGAAACACTTTACTTTTGTTTATACTCATGGCATGAGTTATAGAATCAAGAGTTGTACGTTTCTATAAAAGAACTTCACAGAAACTATCGAGTGAAATTTGAACTCTTTTTRTACCACAAGTCCCTATATTTTTAWGAGATACATCAACATCATTATCAATTCTAGGTCGCTCCCAAATTCGAATAACAATATGTTTACTAGTATTAAATAGCGATGCCATCARATCTAAAACTCCCTTTCTCAATTTACCATCCACACTTTGTTTTAGAAGCATCTAACAAATGGCTCTTTGAGCATCATTAGCCAACATTATACATTTAACTGGATTTCTTGCCCATTCTAATAGTTCTACATCTATAATATTATTATCATCAAGTACCTTTGTTTAAAATCTAAGACATCATTGACTCAATACTGATCAACATGAATCAATATTACTCCAAAAAAAAGAAATGCAATCCAAAAATAAGAAATGCAATCCAACATAGATTCTGGAACATCACTCATAAATACTCCTAATTTTATGGTAGAATCAAATAATGGAATTTCTTAATATATATCACAAACTTCATTGAACAAGAACCTCAGATTTTGTAACCACTTTTCTTTTCCCCACTAACATCTTATAACCAAACAAGGCCTAAAGCACCATTAATAACTTTTCAATTGGTTGTGGTCTAGAAAGCCATTGCTCGAAGGAACAAGAATCAAAAKCTAAACTAATACACTCCCATATTATTAGAAGTTTGTGTAGAAAAGCTTTATAGTGTGGAGGTCTTAACTTGTTGGCAGCGAACAAGTTATACCCAATCTAATGATACGAAACTACATGTAACTTGTCAYCTTTTGTATTTATCCAGGGATGATTTAGCTTATGTATTTATCCAGTGAACAAGWRYTGGTTTAGCTTTTGTATTTCACGTGACTTCATATTYTTGGATTGGGTATAACTTGTTGGCTTCCAACAAATTAAGACCCACCCAACCCAACCATAAAGCTTCTTGTTTCTGTATAACATGAATTCAATCATTTAAATTATATAAGTTTTATGTCATTTTCAACTCAAAGATATATTTGCTTTTCTCATTTACTATATTTACTTTAGTTTTAGCTTTGAAAATAGAAAAAAAAAAATATTGTTGTAAGATGACCACTTTCTAAGTAATAAGTCAAATAGATATTCATAAAGAATGAAAGATGGGCATGTGCCGAGTCCGCGATCATCAACACCTTCTGCAGAGTTGGACATGGCATTAACACGTTGACATTTAAGAATTCCAACAAGAGGAATGTGAAATGGTAAAGAAGGCATGGGCCTTTTGTCATTGGAAAATTCCAGTAAAAAAGTATGTAGAAACTTCATTAATCAAATTATCAAAAGCAATTCCTATGTAATGTTATTAATGTAACATTTCTTCTTGGAAAAGGCTAGCCTTTCACTCTTTCTGCAGATATACCAAAAATCACATAGCATTGAGAACATAGTGGAATAGTAACTATGAAATCCACTTTTGAAACATGAACAATCTACTACCAAAATTGTTTTAAGCATGAATCAAAAATATGGTGGCGAAATAAAACAAGTATGGCACACAAAAATAAAATTGCAAATAAGTACAATCATCTAAAAAAGATTCTAGACACGGAGGTGAAGAACAAAATTCCTACTCTATTTTCATCTCTTCTTAAAAGGCTCATTGTGTTCAAGTTAAATCCAAATTGCGTTGCCTAAAATGCTTTGGTGAAGTTGTTTACCGTCATTGAGAATTTTGAATGAGATTTGAAGTTCAATACCTAAACCAACATATTAAATTTATCATTTCTCGCATCTGTTGCTTATCAACAACATCACAACCATCAAATCTACCAATCAATGTTAACCAAACACATTTCAATGAACTTCGCCCCTTGCAGACATGTTAATGAAAAAAACAATAAATGTTATCTCTTTTTATAGGAAAAAGTGGAATTTGTTACTAAACTACCTACATTTATAAAGAAAAATTGTTGGGAATCTAAAAATATCCCATAGTTGAGAAAACAATTTTTTTTGGCAAAAATAAAAATTTTCAATTGCAATGTTTAGAGTCTTGAATAATGAAGGAAAAACTCAATAATATACGGAATTCTATCATCATTTTGAATAACTTACACTCTTGTTCCAACAAATGAAGCACCGAAAATTGAAATAGAAACAGAAGTTTGTAATTCCATTCAATCTCTAATGAGGGAAACTAAAACAATTCCGACAATTTCCTTCATTATCCTTTGCCATGGCTGCTCTAATTTGGGACCAAAAATATGTTACAGTGAGTGGAACAGAATATCTTTAATGAAAGAGGAGTCAGGGCAAAATGTATTTGATCAGAGGATAAGAAATGGATTATTGATTTGTTTTTAGGTGGTTTGTCATCTTTCTCCTTGAAGTCAAAAGTGTTTTAAGGTTTCCCAAGAATTCTATCTAAAGGAGCGTCAACTGACATGCTTAAAGCTTCAGAACAATGGCGATAATGGTGGTTTGCTTTCATCGATTTTTCCATTCAAGGAATCAAGGTTGACAATAATAAGCGTCATGGTTACATGAATATGAAAAAAAAAAAAAAAAAAAAAGGAAGAGAACTCTGTTAGACAACCTCTTGATAGAAGCCTTAATTTATTTAAGAAAATCCAAGATTCCACATAACAACAAATTATATTCGGTTAATCTCGCATTTCGATGACAACCTATTGAGGCTTATTTACCGAGATTGACGAAGTAACGAGAAAGGTGGAGAAGAAAGCATCAGATAGTTAATGCATCTTTTAAATTTTATTTAGATTACCAAAAAAAATGAAAAGAATGGTAAGAGCTGGTCCATTTTGTTTTTTAAAAATGTGAAAGAGTAGTATTTTCTTTGGTACTCCCGTACCTGCCAAATGGACCAGTTATTTTTGAAATGCAAGAGCTATTTTTTACGAATAGCTTTTCTCGATTCCAAAAAAGTTGCTTTGAGCCGCCAAAAGCAGTTGTTAAGATTTTGGTTAACCTCATCTATGGTGGGAAAATGCTGTTGGTTGACACCAGATTTTAGCCATCCAAATGCTAAAATACATGAGCAAATTGATGGCTTGTTAGATACCGTTAATCATTAGGTTTTCAACTGATCATAAGAAAGTAATGCACAAGAAACACGAATAGGGGCTTCATCAAGCAGATACTGTGTTGTCAAATGAGGTAGAAAGAAAGGACTACATATATTATACTAGGTTACAGCAAATCCAAGTAAATGGATAAAAATGCATTCGCCGATATGCCATATTGTTCTAGCTTTGGGAGTCAAGCCAATCATGCAAGGACAAAAAAAAAAAGAAGAAAATAGTGCTTCATCGACCTAAGAACCAAATGATCAGAGCACTAGCCGATGAGTTTTCAATTCGAATTCATGCATATTTTCCTAGAAGAGATTAGTTTAGACAACCAACTAATCAAAGTAATGGAAGTCACCATTTTGGGACCAAATTTCAACCGATTGCAGCGGAGATTAACCATAAGTTTTTGCTCCATCGGCTATACCAGGTCGCTATTAGCTGAGGCTGGTTACAAGACAAAGAGTAAATTTAACCAAGCCAACCCCACGATCTCTCTTGTACAACCCATGATCTCACTTGCACAGCCCTATGATCTTTGAGGAGCATCATCTTAGGGGAGTTAGTGGTGGAACATCCTAGAGAACTTGGATATGTATAAATAGAGAAGAATGCGATGAAGAAAAAGGTCTTCAAACTAACATCAAATTTATCAATCTAAATATTCTTATGTCATATTCAATAGCTTGTTTACAACTTTCTTTATAGCTTTTTTTACACATTTATTTACAACTTTCATACAATTTTGCATTGCTTTTGATAAGATTAAGGGTATTACCCTTATAGTTTGAAGCTTGGGTTGTTGACCAAAACACATTCATGCTATTTTCCTCCATAAACCCTTGTTTCACGATCTAGCTGGAGGCTTTTTGGAGTAGTTCAGGAATCCATCTTTACTAGAAAAGCTTACAGATTCAATGTCGACTAGCTTTGCTTGCCGTACTACACGGTTGTTGTTAACTCAGTGATGAGCCAATAACATCTTTAGCATACTCATCAGTTAACCAATCGACAGTATTCTCAGCTGATTGAATGGCTAGCCATTTGACACCATTCTTAGCTGACAATATTCTTAGTTGATCTTTTGATAGAACAAATTTTCTAAGTAAAAAATTGGCATGTTTGGTGAGGCCCTAGATTGAGAATGAAGTTTTAGTTTGGAGGAATTCTGAATCCATTAGAGGGGAATACAATAGTGCTACAAGCAATCTAAAAAATGCAATTCAATTTTCACCCGGCACTGAAACAATGGCCTTGTCAACATCTCTTGTAGCAATATGGCAAAATTTTAATGAGAGCAAGGACAAGCAGACATGATAATAGATCAGCTACTAGTAGCCGTTTCGAACAACAGAAGGAGAAAAATACATAAAAAGGCTACATGCTAGTCATTAAGCTGAGTGCAGATGTTGTTGATGCAAAATCTCTATAGCTAAAATGTCGATACAMAAGGATTCATTTTTCATCTCTTCATCGTTATAACCAGATGAAGAAACAAAAATGGAGGGCGGGGCTTTGGCACCAGATTTTAGCAGTCCAAAACAGCTAAAATACTTACGCAGCTTATGACTTGTTGGTCGAATGAGGCAGAAAAAGAATTACATATGCTAACACTAGGTTTCAGCCGACTAGAATGACTAAAGATGCATTTAACCTATAATAATTCCACATTGTTCTTCCAGCCTTAGGAGGTCAATTGATAATGCATGCAGCCAAAAAGAGAAGAAGATAGTGGTTCATCGGTAGAGAATCAAATAATCAGCTGAGCACTAGTCGATGAGTTTCAACTGAATTTCATGCCTATTTTCCTGGAAAAGATTAGTTTAGACAGCCAACCAATCAAAGTAATGGAAGTTATGTTGGCTCCAAGTTCAGCTGACRGGAGATCGAGGTATTATCAATTATTGCTCCATTGGCTAAACCAGGTTGCTATCGGRTGAGGCTAGTTCTAAGACTAAGAGTAAATTTGACCAAGTCAACCTCAAGATCTCTCTTGTTCAACCCATGATCTCTCCRGCAAAACCCCATGATCTTTGAGGACCAACATTTTAGGGGAGTTAGGGGTGGATCAATCTAGAAGACTTAGATATGTATGAATAGGGAAGAATGAGATGAAGAAAAAGGTCTTCAAACCAACATCAAATTTGTCATTCTAAATACTTTTATTCTTATTCAATAGCTTTTTTAGAGCTTTATTTATAGCTTTTTACACCTTTATTATTGTTTTATTTATAACTTTATTTACAGCTTTCATATAATTCTACCTTGCTTTTGATAAGATTGAGGGTATTACCCTTATAGTTTGATGCTTGGACTGTCGGCCAAACACATTCCTGCTATTTTCCTCTATTAACCCTTACTTCGCAATCTAACTGGAGGCTTTTCGGAGTACTTTTGGAACCCATCTTTACTAAAAGGCTTACAAATTCGGTAACAACTAGCTTTGTGTGCCAAACTACAAGGTTGTTGTTAACTCAGCGAAATCAGCTACCTAACTTTTTTTAGTAAAGATGGATTCCTGAAGTATTCCAAAAAGCCTCCAACTAGATTTTAAAGCAAGGGTTTATAMAGGAAAATAATAGGAATGTGTTTTGCTCGAGAACCCAAGCATCAAACTATAAGAGTAATACCCTTAATCTTATCAAAAGCAAGCCAGAATTGTATGAAAGTTGTAAATAAGGTTATAAATAAAGCAGTAATAAAGCTGTAAAAAAGCTATAAGAAAAGCCATAAACAAGCTATTGAATAAGACATAAGAGTATTTAAACTGATAAATTTGATGTTAGTTTGAAGACTCTTTTCTYCATCTCATTCTTCCTTATTTATACATATCCAAGTCCTCTAGAATGTTCCACCATTAACTCCCCTAAGATGATGCTCCTCAAATATCATGGGGTTGTACAAGAGAGATCATGGGTTTTACAAGAGAGATCATGGGGTTGATTCAGTCAAATTTACTCTTAGTCTTGTAATTAGTCTTAGCTGATAGCGACCTAGTTTAGCCGGTGGAGTGATAGCTGATGGTAATTCGGTCTGTGAACGGCTGAACTTAATTTGGTGCCAATGTAACTTCTATTACTTTGGTTGTCGACTGTCCAAACTAATCTCTTCTAGGAAAATACGCATGGAATTCGATAGAAACTCATCGGCTAGTGCTTAGCCGATCATTTGGGTCCTCAGTCGATGAAGCACTATCTTCTTTTGTTTTTGGCTACTACCATGATTGYTTGACCTTGCAAGGCTYGAAGAATAATATGGCATTATTATCGGCTAAATGCAAGTGTAGTCGTTCTGGTTAGCTGAAACCGAGTGTTAGCATATGTAGCTCTTCTTTACTAGTATGCTATCTATGTGGGTCAGTTGAAAACCTAAGGATTAAAGTATCAAGGCCATCAAATGTGTAAGTATTTTAGCTGTTACGGACGGCTAYAATATGGTGTCAACATTAGCCCCCAGTTTTTGTTTCTTCATTATAACGATGAAGAGACAAAATTGAATCCTTATCTATCGACACTTCAAATTCGGAGATTRTACATCAACAACACCTGCAATTAGCTTAATGACTGGCATGTAGCCTGTAACYACCTGCATTTTTACTTAGTCTCAACCTTAGAGATATGCAATCATGAGATTGTAGATAATTAGAGTATTTGACTAGTTAGATAATTATTTAGTTATGATTAGTCCAAATAAGGAATCATATTAGATTAGATAATTATGAATCCGAGCATTTTCTTGGCTACAACAAAAATCTTAATTTCAAACCTCACCCAATCTTTGAAAAGAAAAACTTCTCATTTTTCTTTCCCAAGTTTGGCCGAAAATTAGGTGGTTCAATTTTGAATTCTTACACTACCTTTCTAGCGGTTGCATGATCATGCATGCATTTTTGTTTCCATTGTTTAGATTCCATTATCTTACAAGAAAACAAATGATAAAACAAAACCTTAATTTGAATCTTCTTTTTGGATTCTCTCGTTCTCCCATGACCGATTCCCTTTCTCTACGATTGCACATGGTTTTGTTTTCTTGCAAACTTACATGCATGAAATTTTATTGGTCCTTAACACTTACTAGAGCATTCATGAAATCTAATTGGTCGTTAAGACTTACTAGAAAATTTCTTTAGTCAMTCCTATTTCTTTCCCTAGCCAATTTTCCCCTCTAATTTCTTTAATTTGTTTTCAATTTAAAAGCTGCAAATTAACTCTCATTGGTTCTTGAATTCCAAGGAAACTATTTCTTTTTCTTGAAACTTCATTAATTCTCTATTCAAGCAATTCTTGAAACTCCATTAATTCTCTATTCAAGCAATTCACTTCCAGATATAATCCTACCCTCTAGTAATCAGCTACACCCCATTTCCATTAAGCAAAATTTCAGCATTCAACTCCCTCTCCCTCTAGGCACTCTCACTCTCTAACACCTCTAAAACTCCGCCAGCAGCCACCCTTGCCCCACCAACTTCGGCAGCTCTCGATTGTCCAACTAAGATAATGGTTTCTACTCATTTCATGCTTCTTTTTTGTTCTTCTTCTTGCTGTCTTTACCGAACATGGCTTCATCTTCTTCTTCCATTCGRGGGGCTCCTTGGACAGCTTACAAATTTGTTGAATTCCCTCCCAAGACTTCAATTTCTCTTCTCTTTCAAGGTTAGCAAGCTTTACTTAGTAGAATAGCATGTGTTAAGTAATTTACAGCTTGATAGTGTAATAATGTTTGAGAATGGTTAAGTGTTGGTGTTGATTTTGTTAAGTATTTGTTGATGAATGTTTATCCTTTAAGATTTATAGTTTTTGGGCYTATGGCATGACTATTAATTCTGACTTTCAAGGTGTCTAGCATGTCTGCTGATTTGTATTATTATAAGGTTGCAGATTGATGCGATTGGCTCAATGATATAACACTAGCAAKGATTAAGAAAGATGGATTGCGAATAAGTTTTTTTTTACATAATCTTCTTATGTCAAAAGAAATGATTCATCGAAATAATGTGTCACCATTGATATCGACACATCGGAGCGTTGCGGGAATTTTTGGACAACACCATGATTCTGCCCTGTTTTTGGTCCAGAATTACCCTATGAATGAATTGTATAAATTAGGATTTGACTACACTGAATGCTAGTACTAGTTCTTAGAATTAAAACAAGGTATAGATCAAGGTTATAGCCTCTCTAAATCATAAGATATGGAACTTGCAAGATTGTTGGACAATGTAAACCGAACATAGACTTTACCTACTTTTTAGGATTAATTGTGTTTTAACTGTGTGTCCAAATTATGAGTGTGATATATGGTTGGAAAGCTTATAACTTACAAGCATTCACTACAAGAAAAAGTCAAATTTGCAACCAAAATTAGTGAATGCTGCTAGTTTCGTCATTATGGCGACCTTTTTGTGATCGACAGCCAGGTGCGGCTGCAATCCATAATGGCAGCTAAATTGCGATCGGAGAAAGGTAAGTTACAATTACATTGCCAATTGTGACCTAATAGAAATCAATTAGCAACCACCATACAAATTTTAATTAGTTTTTATTATTTTTTCATATTAATTCAACGTGGTCAATAATCGATCGCTAATTAGCGACCACCTCTCAAATTTTAATTAATGTGTATTATAGCGACCACCTTACAAATTTTAATTATTGTTTAATGACCACCTCTCAAAAAATTGATTAATTTAATTTATTTTTTAGATTAGTTAATTATTTAATGGCTTGATAAAAATAATTTAGAAATTAATTTTTTACTAAATTCCTTGCCGATTATGATGTAGTWTGTTAAATTGAAAGAGAGGTCTCAAATAAAGTTAAACTATAAATGAAATAGTTAAATCGATTGCAAATGAATCTTTTTAGTCAACATTTAAATTCGTTTTACGGTATTGTAGYATATAATAATCTTCTTTTGTATAGTATAGAATAGGAAAAGAATTTTTAGTACTCTACTYATAATTCGATCCAATTGGACAATTAATTATTGATCCTCAAATTTACTATATGATAGAAGTCTTGATATTATTTTGCAAAAATGAATATTACTCTTTAATTAATTCTTCCGAACCTTTATAGTGCTAATTTCAGTATAATATTGATAAATATATCATTTCTATCACTCATCACTTGTTCTAATCGTTGAGAATTTCAAAATACATCGAACTAAATATTTTATGTGTCAATTTGAGGTCTGGAATTTGTGTTTTTAAAAGATAATTAGAATGGTAGTTGGAGGTAAATATATAAATCATAGAGGAAAAAAGAATTATCCTACTTTCTTATAATCAAATTAATATATATTGTTCCTATAAATTTTAGAATACTCAATTGCATATAGAATTAGAAGAATTAATTTACAATCTTAAGTGTAATTCTYGTATTAAGAAAGAGAGAAAATCTTGTAATATATGTTATTTGAGGAATCAATATATGATTTTAACAATACTTTATATTATTAAAATTAAAAAATGAGAAAAATTTACCATCTATGAGATTTGAACCTTAATTAATTTTAATTTATTTATGATTTTCTTGATCTGCTTCATTACCCAATTAATTAACAATTTTAAGTATATTTTATATCATTAAAAATAAAAGAAGGAGACATTTTAGCAACTTGGCCAAGATAACATTTTTGAAGAGATGATGTAAGTTAATTTATCTGTTCTTCTCTCAATATGCTTCATTACCTAATTCTGCTATTTTCCGCTTCACTCCTCTCAAAAGTCAACCCTAAAGCTGCCAGCCCTCCATTTACAATTCAGTGTTCCTCCATCTGCCCTCTTCACCGTTGCTATTCTCCCCGGCGGCTGCTTCGTCGTTGGCGTCATCCACCAGCCGCCGTCAATCTGCAGGTAAACTCACCTCGCCCTCTAATTTCTTCTCTAATCATCTTTTCTTTAGGCTTTGACATTTCATTAGGGGTATATTTAGAATGAAATAGGTTCATTTACTAGGGAAGTAGAATAGGTTAATTTGATGAAATAAGTTAATGCCGGAGTGGTTTTACCTATGGCGTTTCTTCTTACTTGGTTTGCCGTGTCTGTCAGCTTTCCTTTTCCATCTCTGAATAATCGGGTTTTTGCCAGAAATGGGCGTCCTTTCAGAAAGGATGCTAGAAATGGCGTTCTCTAAATAATCATGAAAATATTCATTTCTTGATTCTACTCAAGTTGGTCCTTATCTAGAATCAATATAACACTACCAGTATCATCTTTTCTTGTCTTTAAAATAGCTCAAACACTATTGGGATTTTTGTTGCCATTTATTGGAATCAGATGCTATTGTGGCTTCGGCGTTTCTTGCTTAGATTGGAGCTGGTAGGATATTTATGGACAGCATATTTTGATTGACTGATATTGAGCAAGGTCGTAATTGATCAGATCATTCTAATCTTTTATTTTTCAAGTACACATACGTATTCATCGCGATCTTGCATTGACCACAGTAGAACATCCTAATGGCGTGTTTCAATATAATAGCTTTGCAGATGTAATTCATTGATAAAATATGAATTGTTGGCGGTCTATAGAGCTTCACAGCTTTCCACAATGGATGGAATGGACCACTAGTTTCAATCAACCARGCAGCAGGATTAAGTAATATTAATACGTGAATGAGTTACATCTAATATTTTAGAAACTGACCAWAGCAGCAATAAAATTGGCCTCAGATATAGCAATAGAGAAAGAAACCAACATTCCTGCCATGCTCATCTTTTACCATTTCTTCTCCCTCCAAAACCCAGAAAACTGAGAAGCAGATTGTATGAAAAAGTCATATATGATATAAGCTTCTTTGGATCACATGAGCTCAAATCTGTGAAAGAAGATTTAGCATGTCTAGACATGGAGTGAGCAAGTTGTTGGGAACTGATCCATTCGTAAGCCTGTTAGTGTTAGACATCTATTTAATCTGAATATTTCACAAATCTCATCTTTTTCCTGTCTTTATTTTCTTGATGATTCATGGCAAATTAAATTAATAGTCATATAAATGCTGAAGTCAATTCTGTATTCTTTTAAACATACATTTTGGAGAAGCTGTCAGTTTTGAAGACCAAAAAGGATGAATAATGAATTAAGATTYCTCGTAGTTTGAGGTCTGCCTTTATGGTCCTTCCTTTCAAAACTGGGTCATACATAAGCTTCTCGAAACTTGTGATGCAGTTGAATCGGATGTCGATCCTTGAAGATCCTGAAAGACATGCTCTTATAAAGACTGATCAATGCACAGGGTTCTTCTTGTTTGGCCAAGATAAGATGATTCCATTTTTGCCTTTCTTGCAAGCCAAAACTGTTTGAGTTCTCATTCTCTTTTCTTTGAAGTTGCTTCTCTGATAAATTTTCTGAAAAGTAATATCTTMAACTTTCGAATAACATTTTCAGATATCACTCTTTGCATTAGTTCTAGAAAAGCTAAAAGTAATCAAAAGGAACATTGTGTTCATTCTATATTTGTTTCTGACAATTGAGTGCAACAAATGACCAATTATTCATAGGAACCAATATGYGATACTACACTCTGGATATCTTGAATTTGGTGTCAACTAGTTTAACTTGCCCTGTGGTAGCTTCAATGAAAATTAAGAATCTTTATCAATCAACAGTAATCTCAAAATTTCTGGATGGCTTTGTCTAAATTATGAGTTTCATTGTATTCTTGTCTCCTACTGCACCTTTGTTATCTTTCAGTTGAACCAGTTTTTGGGCTTAACATAATTGTCAATTCGAATATTTAGTTGTTTATGTTTATTAATGAGCGTTCCATTTCGATGAAGATTTATGAGAATTGCCTTTATTTTACTTGCCTTATAGGCAGAAGAAATGTAACAACTTGCTGAAAATGGTTATACTTAACAAATAATTTATTTGTTCTATATTGGTGGTCCTCTTTATGCTATATTAGAGTATATTGATTGTTATATATTTTTGTAAACATGAAAGGAATTTGGAGTGCATATACTTAGATTGCTCTATTCTGCATGTGATTTATTTGGTAATAACTGTAACTGAATCTATACATTCTCTTTTCATGCACTGGACTAYCAAGCCATTTTACGGCTTGTATTGCTTCGAGCMTCCGCCTCAGTACTTCTGAACATGAACAAATAGGCAAGAATAGGGAAAAGTAAAATCMTAAAACCTTAACTTGAGTGATGCATTTTGACTTTGTCTATGATGTATGTATGCCTTTCTATTTTCTTTTTCTTTTTCATCTAAGGAATTCCTTTGGGTCCTGATGTCATGACATTGCCTATATTCTATTTTGAAGGTACTAGATAGTGTGGAAAAGATAGAAATTCTGGTGGATAAGTCTGAGAACCTTCATAATCAGGTAATTAACTCTCTCTCGCTCTCAATGATACTCATAAATTTTGTTCATCTATTTCAGTAATTCTCTTTTCTTTACTCGAGTAAGTATGCATAGCTGGGCTGCATTTTCTGGCAAGAGAGCTAAGGGTAGGGGTTTTTTGGTTTGGTGTTGTTTAGGCATTACTCGAGTAAGTATACGTTTGTTTCTGAATAATTCAAACATGTTGTTTAGACATGTYCAGTGCAACAAATGAGATATCTCATATTTCATGTCAAGCTTTTTCTCTCTTACTGTTGTACATGTGAACGTGTGCCTGCTACTTTTGTCATCCTGATGTTTTCATGATTGTTTAACAAATCATGTTTTTGGCACCTAAAGTTCAGTAATATGTGTGCTCTATCAGAATTAAATCTTTTGTGATTAGAGCAGATCATGTTATGAATTGTAAAGACCCCTTTCTTTGTGTTTTTAGAGAATGATTCTAAACCTGGAATGTCAACTTAACCCTGCTATTATTTTTTTTTTGTGCTGTTTAAAAACACATGTATTTGTACTCTGTTTGACAGCCAAGTTAGCTGTTCTGAAGAATCTAGGTTTGAATTGGGACCTTCGCCAATTTAGGATCATAAAGTCTTCTCTGATCCTTGATTCAACTCTGTGTAGGCTTAGTATTATATAAAGTTCCATTATTTGGCCATATTGGCAAGAGCTTTCTTGGGAAATTGTTGAGATTGAGCTGGAAGGTTACATGTCAAATAAACAGGAACAATCTCTTTATAAATGGTTGTACAAGGTTACATGTCCAATTATTGTTAGTAGTAAAACTTAGCCGGCCTCTTTTCATTGTAGAACTTTCTCAATTGTTTTTTGATCTCTTGTAGTACATCTCAAAAGGTGAAGAATCATTGTTTTTGGGGATAACATTTAAAATGTATGCTATCTTATTGGGGATAATTGTTGTTTTGGTTGCATATTAAATGTTAAATCCTCCATTTTTTTTTTTTTTTCAAATGAGTGGACATAGATGAAATATCGTAGTTGGATGTATAGAAGATGTGTGCCAAATGTGAGAGGCATTACCATTGAATTTATTAGTGGAGTTGATCATTTTGCTGACTGGGCTCTTTCAAAATCTAAATATGTGAGCGAGGTTGATCAAATTAGATGTCCTTGTGGAAAGTGCAAGAATAAAAGGTTTCAGAGGACTGAGTATGTCAAAGTGTATCTATACAGAAATGGCTTTGTAAAAAACTATCATATTTGGACAGCTCGTGGTGAGGAAGTTATTCGAATGCTCCATATGTCCAATTCAAGTGCAAGTAATGTGGGGGAGAGATCAGGATCAAAGAACTGGTATCGAGAAATGGTTGTAGATGCTGCAGGCCTAACTTTTCATCCTGATCGATCATCCCTTACCAGAGAAGAGCCACCTAACCCTACAACACAAAGGTTTTATCAGTGACTGCTTGGTTATTAAACATTAAGTCTAAGAATAACATGTCGGAGAAATGCTTTAACCAAATATACCAGCTCATGAATGCCAAAGGGTAACAACATGACATATACTCTTACCAAACAAAAAAGTTAGTTGGAGGTCTTGGTTTACCAGTAGAGAAAATAGATGTTTGTACCAATGGTTGCATGCTCTATTGGAAAATGATATTCATAGGAGGTAATACATGTTTTGCGGTCATGATCACTACATGCGTTGAAATAAGGTGGGGAAGAATAATCAACAGAAGGAGATTCCCTTAGAGAAGATTTACTATTTGCAAATTAGACCAAGATTGCAGAGTCTTTATGCATCCAAAATGACAGCTGAACAAGAGTCATCTTGAGGTTGGTATAATGAATCATCCACGAGATGGTGAAGCATGGCAACATTTTGATAAAAAACATCCTCAATTTTCAAAGGAGGTATGAAATGTTAGACTTGGTTTATGCATAGATGGTTTCTCACCTTTTGGAATGTCAGGTAAGCAATASTCCAATTGGCCAGTCATTGTCACTCTATTTACCCCCTGGATGTGTATGAAGAATCCCCTGATGTTCTTAACAATAATTATCCCRGGACCAAAGAACCCAAAGCATAAACTTGATGTGTWTTTACAACCATTAATAGATGAATTGAAACAATTGTGGCATGAAGGTGTTTGCACTTATGACATATCAAAGAACCAAAATTTTTAAATGTGGGCCGCACTATTGTGGACCACCAATGACTTCCTTGCATATGGTATGTTGAGTGGATGGAGCACGTCAAACATCTTGTCATACCAGTATTGCATGGAGAAGACGAAGGCTTTTCAACTAGCATACTATATCGCCACTTCTTGCCGTTGGGACACCGTTTTAGAAAGGATAGTAGGTCTTTCAGAAGAGATAAAGGTGAAGAATTATCACCGCCTCCAGAACATGCTATAAGGGATCAGATGTGGAATGGAGTGTGTTACCTTTCAAGGATAATTGAAACTTCACCAGAACTTGGGAAGAGGGATGGTAGAGGTGAATATCCCAATTGGGCAAAACGAAGCATTTTTTTGGGATTTGCCTTATTAGCGCACACACCTTATTGGCCACTATTTGGATGTAATGCACAATGAGAAGAACGTGTTTGATAATGTATTCAATACTGTAATGGATGTAAAAGGTAAAACAAAAGACAATTTAAAAGCTCAACATAATGTGCTTAAGTATTGCAATCATCCAGCAGTGTGCATTGATCGACTTAGGAATGGGAAAGTGTCTAAACCCAAAGTATGTTACACCTTGACTGTTGAACAAAGGAAGCTTTTGTTGGAGTGGATCATAGAGCTAAAGCTCCTTGATGGTTATGCCTCAAACCTGAAGAGATGTATCAATTTCAAGGATTTAAAGATGTCTGGGGTGAAATGTCATGATTGTCATGTGTTTATGGAGAGATTGATTCCAACTGCACTATGGGAACTACTTTTGAATAATGTATGGAGTGTTTTGGTCGAACTAAGTTCCTTTTACATGGATTTGTGCTCTCCTAAGTTGTTCGTGGCACATGCGCTTAAGCTTGAGAGTGAAATTGCTATCCTAGTGGGCAAGTTGGAGCAAATATTTCCACCAGGATTTTTTTTATTTTTTTAATATTATGGAACATTTACTAGTTCATTTGTCGTACGAAGCTAGAGTTTGTGGTCCTGTTCAATATAGGTGGATGTATCTTTTCGAAAGGTATTCTTTAATTGAATGGTCTACATGGTGATTTTACTCGCTCTCAAATGAGTAATGGATTAAATATGTAACCTTCTACTTTATTAGGTACTTGCATTGGTTGAAGATTAAAGTGAAAAGAGGCTAGAGTTGAAGGATCAATTTGCAATGCCTATGTCGTTTAAGAAGCCTCCACATTTTTCTCGTYTTGCTTTGAACCTCATGTGCAGACGAGAAATTCAATTGCAACCTGCAGTAATGAAGGTGAATTCCCAAGTGCAAATGAATTGGTTTTAATCAATATGCAACTTCCTTGGAAGAAAGTATGGCAAAGTGACAACTAGATATTTGGACGATCAAGAATGGAGAGTTGCTACAAATTACATATTGCTTAATTGTGAGGAAGTGCAGCCTTATATCCAGTAAGTGAATTATGGAGAATTATCCATGTCCATCCGATACAAACTTCTATAAGTATTAATATAATCAAATAGCATTATGTGAAATGGTTTAGATAGGAAATTCAAGGTGTACCTACATTCTTTGGTACCTAATATAASGGATCAAGATGTGGAAAGAAMAATCGAGAAGGAGTTTCTTGAATGGTTTAGGGAACACATGAGTATGCCCATTTGAATTATATGAAGTGTGTTATACATCTAAAAATACTTATACGGTTCCAATTGTGACAGGTTCATGATCCATAGAGCAATGAGGAAAACAAATTGCTGAAAAATCTTTCTTTGGGACCATCCAAACTGGTTAAAACCTTTAATAGGTACCTTGTAAATGGATATAGATTTCAGACACAAGCATAAGTGAAGGGGAAAAAATCGTGAATAGATGGGGTTTGTGTCAAAGGTAGTGGTTGTAGTATGTAAGCTAATGACTGTTATGGGGTTTTGAAAGAGATCATTGAAGTTGAATTTTCTCCACTCCAATCCAAAAAGTCGTACTTTTTAAGTGTGATTAGTTTGATTTAACACTAAATCAAGGAGTGAAAGTGCATCCCCAATATAAGCTTGTTACATCAATCATTAAAAAAAAAAAAAAAAATACCCTGGGTTTGACCTTTTTGTATTAGCTCAGCAAGCTAGTCAAGTTTGTTATGTTTCTTATCCAGGTAGTAAAAAATCTAAGTCTGATTGATGGGCTCTGATGAACACAAAAGCATGACATGTTGTTGATGCACCTGCAATTGATAATGCACACCAAGAGGATGGAAATGAATCTGAAGCTGTAAATATATGTGATACACTTGAGTATTTTAGTCCCTTAACACATGAATCTGGCGAAAGGGATTTAGTGGACTTGGAAGAACGCAACTCTGTATTGCAGGAAGCGAATGAAGAAACAGATTGGGAAACAAATGATAAGACCGATGATGCGGGTGATGAATATGAATCTTGCGATTGAATCAGATGATTAGGCATAATTTTTTCTTCCTATTTCCTCTTTTTTGTTAATTTCATTTCATTCAATTAAATTAATTGTATTTTTCATATGTTAACATTTAAGTCTTTCTTTTTACCAAATTGCCTCCTGAGCTTAAGGAGATGTGGTTTTTGGAGTTCGAAGTAAGTAAGTTTGAATCCTTAAAATTATTTTCCAAAATCATAAATTACATGTTTAATTGCTATGTCATATATAAAAAATAGTTTCTTATATGCAATGCTTACATTTTTGTAAAAATTGTACCGTTGGGATCCGGCTAAAACTCCGCAAATTCAGAAAGTGTGGGCTTCTGGGCGAGCGAGGCTGATAACTGATATGTTAAATAAAGTTAGCACAACAAAAGTGAAGCCAGGGTGGAGGTCCCAAGAGGTGTATGAGCAGCTAAGTCAATGTTGGAAAAGTTGGGAATTCAAGAAAAAGTCCAAGGCGGCAAGTGATAATCGACTCAAAGGCCACGATGGTTTAGCAGCCTTAGGTCATACTGGAGGATCTTTATCATTCCTGGAGCATGAGCATAGAACGGTTAATTTATTTGATAACCCGTGACTTAATTTTGTCTACTTTTGAAGCATCGTTTCTAACTCATACCACTATTTGCAGAGGCAGGAGTCAGGGGACAAGTTCGAGTATAAAAATTTTTGGTTGCTCTGTCATATGTTTSAAGATGGGACCAAGAAGGCCAATTTGTAGATGATAMATCTCGTAAAACATATGTAAGTATGAAGTTTCAATACATAGCTTTTATTTTTCACGTGGCAGGTGAGTCAAATGGGATTAACATTGTTCTTTTATGTGATCGATAGTGTCAATTTTCCCTTCCATATCATAATTCATAGTCATCTTGGCTGGAAATCATTTAAATAGTGATCATGCTTGTGAATGCAAAATTCAGAGCAAAAAATCTTCAGAACTTCAAGTAACAATGTTTTCATAGTTATAGAATTGATTGGAAYATGAAAATCTGATACTTTTGAATGGAAGACAGTGCACGTACGGATGATTTATATCTATGATCATTCTAAGTGCTGGTCACTTAAAATATAGAAAAGCAGAAAATCTAAAAGGCAAATTAGTACCTCAGAAATCAAAGGGAAGTGTCTAAACTGAAAGTTGAAAGAAGAAGAATGGAAGCAAAAATGAATGGGTGAAGAGTATTGTACGAACGGGTAGAAGTAATTGTTAGTGAGGTGAGGAAAAGTGATCAATGTAACAGGTATTTATAGAGYAGAGAAAAGAGTACTGTTAAATATAGAGAGGAATGGGAGCACAAAAAATAATCTTTAGCAAATTGACATCTCATATCACTAACAGGGAGGACATTAGCATGTCTAGGWGTAAATGTTTTTACTTTAGAGAATTTACACTGCCAGCACCTGATATTTATCATGGATTTATAGTGATTTCGCATGAAATACTTAGTGTCTAGATCTACACTGCTAGCACCTGAAATTTGTCTCTATACTCATATGCATGTGCTTTTCTTTTTCTTTTTTCTCTCCCTTTTTAGGTGAAGTGAAACTATTTGTTTGTTAGGGGTGGGGTTTTGGCTTTCCTAATTATTTTTACTAGTAATTTTCCGGTTTTCTTTTTTAACTCATACCCAGCTGTCTCCTGAGGATATTAAATGCTATGAAGTCTCAATAACGTATGTGAAAGTGTTCTCCTGCTTTCACTGTGAAAATAAACTGAGTAAACTGTCTCATGTTTTCTGTATCAAGGGTTAAGATCTTAGGATTATAGCATATAATTAATTTAAGCTTTCATTCGGTGCCAAATAATATTCTTACTAAAATATATATGAAGAATATCTAATATGAGCCATGATTATTTTCCTTTGAGCTCAAATTCGGCCCAGGTTTGGCTACTATTTAAAAGTTAAATGAGCTGGAGTTCAGACTGGCCTTGACTYATTGATAGTTAATGAGTTCATTAGCTGTAGATCAAGATACTRGATGAATCATAGCAGTCCAACTTTAAATTTTCAGTTTTAACATGTTCAGATTTTGTGCAAGAAGAATTTCTTGCTATTGATGACTGCTATATACAAGCCGAGTCCACTGGTTTTGTGGTGTCAAAACCGAGTCAAAAAGCTATGTTTGTAGAGGTTGGGATGGTTTCAAGAAAGGACAAGTTTATGGCATGCGATCTGAGGCTTATAGCAAAATATATTCAAAGTTCAAGTGCTGGGACTTCATTGAAAACATCAAATGAAGCATTCAAGACAGAAGTAATCCAACTCTGCGCTGAGCTTGAAAAAAGGATGAAAAGGAAGAAACATATGGAAAAAAGAAAGGTGCTTGATGATGGAGAAGCAAAATAAGTTTAACCGTTAAGTGATGGCACACTTGGGAAATGGAATATAGAGATGATGTTGATGTTGATGTTGATGTTGATTCTGATGATGGTTCTTGTGATGATTTTTTTTTTGGGATGATGATGATGATGATGATGATGATAAGGAGGTCCATGCTCATGAAACATTTATTTGATATTATTAGTCTACTTAGTTTTATCCTTATTATATGATTATTAGTCTTTTGTTGAGATTCAGACTACTATTAGTCTTTTTTTATTGAGATTCATATTTTTATTAGCTTTAATCTTATCATTGCAATGATGATTATTAGTCAGATTTGTTTTATAATTATTTGAGATTCAGAATTTTATATAATTATAGTTTTGGTTTGTTCAATTTTATTAGAATTATTTTAGAACTATGGATAATTGTAACAGGTATCAGATTTTCAGCAAAATAAAAAAAACGGGTCGCAAAATAGCTATCATTAGCGACCACCAAATTATTCTAATCTATTGCCGAATAACAACCAATTTGTAGAAAAATAACTTTCTACTATTAAAAAAAAAAAAATTCTAACGGTGGTCGTAGAATTGGTTGCTAATTAGCGATTGCATCTCATATTTTATAATTGTTTTCAATTTATAGGTGTTAAAATTTATAAATGGGTCACAAATTAGCGGTCGGTTAACAAACCAAACTAAATAAATTTTTGTTCAAAAATAAAAGGTGGTTGTTAATCGGTCGTTGATTGGAGATTGATTCTCTAGTTTATTAATAACTTTTTTTGTTTGGCTAGATAATTCTATTTCTTTTCTTAGTTAGAAACCGATTAMCAACTAGCTATTAGTCGTAATTGCAACTATCTTAGACATCAGTCGTTAAAATTGTCCGCGATCATTTAAATTGCTACAAGCTACTATCAGTTGCTAATGGCGCTTTGCGATCGATAGTGTGATAGTTGATTGATTTTTTTTTTTTTTTGGTATTGATTTTAAGAATGATTTAACTTAATTGTTGTTAATGTAACTTAAGWTATGATCAAATTACTTGGACCGTATTAGATTAAGACCAAGTTTGTTAGATGTGCCCTAGTATACTCTGAGATCTAAACTGAAAACCTAATAGTGGTCAATTTTGGACAAATTGCATTAGACTCATTGTTTTGACGTTGTTGTGRTGTAATCTTAAGCRTGAATTGGGATTTCTTGATATGATTAGAAAACCTGAGCCTTAGGATTATTTTTTTTTACCAATTTCATATGCTGATTCCATTTATTAACTTGAGTTTTGATTAAAACATAATGTTGCCAGTTTTGTTGGGATTTCTGGATATGATTAGACAACCTGAGCCTTAGGACAAATTGCATTAGACTCGAGTTTAAGCCCTTAACCATTTTTGTTGTGTTCCTACAGTTTGAGTGACTTCATATAATCTAGAAGACTTGTAGAGATCTTTTCCTTTTGACATTAGGACCTCTTGGTTACTGAAATCATTTTGATTCATAATCTAAAACTTGYATTTGTAATTGATTGTTRTTGCATCAATGGTTAAGCCAAAGAAATGCGACAATGGATTCAACAGGAGCTTGTTTAGTGTTTGTTTTAGAAATAGTTGTATTTTAGAACACTAGCTTGTATGCTCTGAACTTTAACTATATAAGCGTACCTTTACTTGATTTAGGTCCTGAGTTGTAATTGAAAATCATGCTCATAAGATGAGTCCACTTAAAACCAACTTTAACTATATGAGGGTACCTTTACTTGATTTAAGTCCTGAGCTGTAATTGAAAATCATGCTCATAAGATGAGTCCACTTAAATCCATTTTCCACATAAATGCCTTCATGAGTTATTTTAAAAGTTGTTTTTCAAATGRTTTCTATGATTTATTGTTTTATCAAATATTTGAATAATGATATTATTGGGATCTAATATGTTACGATTAAACTAGCATTTGCACAAGTATACGCGGTCCAAAAGTAGCAAGAGTGAATAGAGTGTCGATCTACTATGATAGTTAAATAGAAGGAAAACTATGTAAACTTTATGTAATAGAGATAAAAATGTTGTGGCAATAGAGGAGACAATTAATAAGGATGACAGAAAAGTAAATGGTGAAAGCAAGTAAATAAATATAAAATAACTAGAGTAAATGAGAAGGAAAGTAAGATAGAGAGCAGGAAAGAATTAGTGTCAACAATTAGAAGTTAGTGTCAGTTCTGAATGTTGTAGCACAAATATATAGTTCCATATAATGTCTTATATGAAACCATTCGCAGTACAAATGTGGAAAATATAGGGAGACTATACCACATGTCTATTGTAATCTCTCTGGTAATTTCACAATGCTCTAAGATCATTCATTGGTGAAGTAAGTTTCCTTATCTTCGCCAGCTACTAAAATGTTGCAGCAATGAGTCAATAAAGATCTAGAGATTGTTATTCCTTAACCCTTGACAACTGTTTTGCAAATTTCACTTAGTACAAAAACCATATATTCATAGCTATGATACTTAGTTACTTTGTTTGTTAATATTGAGTTATGAAAGTGGGTAGGTTAGGCTTATAACCTCTTAACCTCAATCGAATACCTTTAATCTCTAAAAGGGTTGCACCTAACATAAATTTAAACAACCTTAATCTTGGGCATTTAGCTTTGTCAAGCTTTCCGCCCTTGAATGGATTGATGAAAACGCAACTTTTCTAGAAGAAGAGATTTAGAACTCACAAAGAACTCTTGCTGATTTGCCAAAACTTAAAACTATTTGCATTAAATTGTAAGAAATATTTCAATTAGAAGTGAGGATGCATAACATTATGAGAGAGATGACTTTTGTCCCTCTTCTTATTCTAAAATACAGCTGAAATAAAGATGAACAAAGACGGTTCCTTCTGTCGTAGAYAACCTTAACRATAATCTGAAGATCTGAATTCTATCACTAAAAACTAAGTCTCTTTCTTCTTGGAGTCTTATTCCTTTTATAAAGTCGAAATATAGCCGAATTGGCAATTGCGATAGTATTTCTCTGTGACAGGTCAGTACTGACTCAGCAGACATTCATCTTGTAGTGTCTAATTAGGGTAATGTGGTTCTCAATACTTTTCCCTTGTRTGGCCATTTTGGGTAAAGTTTTGAAGTCAACATAGACACTCTTTTTTATGTCATTCTTGCCCAGATTCTTCATTAAATGCAAGGGATTTGTGCTACTTTATTGGAAGATGCATCTCAAATTTGTTCTTAAGAATTATGAATGTTATAGCATTTTAGTATCCTGTAAAACTTCCTTAAAGATCAAATTTTTTAGGTTTCAAATAGCTACTTTTGCATTCTCAAATATATAACAAAAGGGATATCAAAATTGAGGTCATAAACTAATGTTAATAGCATAAAATCATAAGGAACTAGTTAACATTGAGCAAAAATAGGGGTCAAAATAGGGGTGTTATCTACTGTGATTAGATATCTTGATTTTAAAGAAATCAATTTTTACTTGCATATTGCATTGATTTGTCTTATGAAAAGAAAATGAAAAAGAGATCACGCTTGGTTTGATATGATCAACAGCCCCTTATGACTTTTACAACTGAATTTTATTGTTACTCATGAAATCGATAGTGATGCTCATTTGACATGGTTTTGAACAGCAAGAATTGCACAGCTTTTAAAAGATGAAGTTTGATTGTTATCCATGGAATTTACATTCGTGGAAATACACTGAGTATGAGACTTGATTGAATTATTTTTGGAATGAAGTACTCTATTGGCAACCCAAAATAATTAGTCCGGCGGGCAAAGTACTGTGCTTGGCTGGTCCCTAAGTACGTGGACCTCTTGAGCGGTTTGAATGATAGTATTAGAGATTAGTCACACTTGGCCAAATTCGGTGGTACTATTGTCTATGGCAGATCAGGAACATATCGGGCATATGGTCGTGCCATATGCACCCACAACTCACTTGTGGATGCTCGTAACCTTGGTTAGGAGGTTTAACCCAAGGGCGATCGACTCCGTGTTATCTAGCTAATGGTACATTTGTTTGCTTGTTTAAGAGGTGATAAGGTTAAAAAATTTGCACATATCATACGAGGTGATAAGGTTGGTCCTTATGAGTTTAACCATGCGGTAACAATTGTGAATTGAATTGCTATTTTTTACTGAGACTTGCTTCTTGATACTCGATACTCATTATAGCGATCATGACATGTTCTATTGCAAGTTTTCGAAATCATAGCTTTTATTGAATGTTTGTCCTACCTTCATTCTTGAACTGTTTTACACTTGCTCATACTTGTTTCAAGATATTCTTGCTAACTATTTTACTTAAAAAATAGTCCTCGTTTTAAAACTCACACTACACATGACTAGGACTCGCTGAGCTTCGCTCACAGTTTCTCTCATATTTTAGTGACAGGTGGTGATCCGTAGAGCATCAAAATTGAATTACTATAGTTGACTATGGTGTTATTAACTTATGACATGTTGAAGTTTCTACTGATGTTCTACCTTGGAGTTTTTGTAATAGACTAACCTTATTAGACTTTTATTCAGAGATACTGATATTATTTCAAGTTTATGCTTCCACTCTAGTCATTTAAGTTTTATATGTCTATTTCGAGGATTAGTTATCGATTGTCGAGAGATAAGTGATGGCTAGTGTTTGCCCAAGTCTTAATGAGGGGCGGGTGGGTCGCCACATAGCCATTTTCTTTGCTTTTCTTTTTGTGTTGTTCAAAACGGCTTTCCAGTAGCTGATTTATTGTCTTGTCAGCTTCGCCTTGCTCTCATTAAACATTTCCCATATTGTTGCTAGAAATGTCGGCAAGGCCATTGTTTCAGTGCCGTCTAAAAACTACATTGCACTTTCTGGATTGCTAGCGACACTATTTCGATTCCCCTCTAATGGATTTAGAAGTCATCCAAATTGAAAATATATTTGGAATCTAGGGGCCCCACCAGAAGTGCCACTTGTTGGCTTAGAAAATTCATTCTACCAACGGATCAGCTGAGGATGCTATCAACTGACTAGTCGTTGGATCAGCTCGGGATACTTTCGGTTGGCTAGCTGACGGGTATACTAAGGATGTTGTCAACTGATTTCACTAAGGTAAGAACAAGCTTGTAGTTCGACACATAAAGCTAGTTGTCACTGAATCTGTAAGCATTTTTTTTCCCCGTAAAGATAGGTTCTTGAAGTACTCCAAAAATCCTCCAGCTAGATTGTGAATCAAGGGCTTATAGAAGAAAATAGTAGAATGTGTTTTGGTCGATAGTCTAAGCATCAAACTATAATAGTAATATCCTCAATCTTATCAAAAGCAAGGCATAATTATATGAAAGTTGCAAATAAAGATGTAAATAAAGCAGTAATAAAGTTGTAAAAAAGCTATAGAAAATGTTATAAACAAGCTTTTGAATAAGACATAAGAGTATTTAGATTAATATAATTTGATGTTGGTTTGAAGACCTTGTTCTCCATCTCATTCTTCTCTAGTTATATATATCTAAGTCCTCTAGAATGTTCACCACCATTAACTCTCCTAAGATGATGCTTTTTGAAAGATCATGGAGTTTTGAGGGAGAGATCATGGGTTGTACAAGAGAGATCATGGGGTTGACTTGATCAAATTTACTCTTAGTCTTGTAACCAACCTTAGCTAATAGCAGCCTGATTTAGCCGATGGAGCGATAGTTAATAGTAATCCCTCCTACGATCAGCTGAACTTTGGTGGCAACATAATGTTTGTTACTTTGATTGGCCGGCTATCTAAACTAATCTCTTCAGAAAAATAGGCATGGAATTCGGTTGAAACTCATCAGCAAGTGCTCAACCGATCATTTAGGTCCTCAGCTGATGGAGCACTATCTTCTTCTCTTTTTAGTTACTTGCATGATCTATTGAACTTCCAAAGCTAAAAAAACAATGTGGCATTATTATCGGCTAAATGCATTTTTAGCCATTTTGATCGGCTAAAATCTACTTTTAGCATGCGTGGTCCTTTTTTCTGCCTCATCCGACCAACAGGTCATCTATTGATGAAGCCCGTATTCTTTTCTTTCTAGTTATCTTTGTGATAACTGAAAAGCTTATGACTAACATAGAGGCAAGGTCATTAGCTATGTAAGTATTCCTCCATTTTGGACAGCTAAAAATCTAGTGTCAGCAAATTGCTTTCAAGACCCACAATTTGTGGGAAAACGGAAGGGTTGTAGCCATAAGACCGCATTTTCTAAATGTCGAGAGATTAGCACCTCAGACCCACATTTGGAATTGGTGCTTGGTAGGGAATAGGAGTTCACCTAACTTGTAATTGACAAATGAAGCTCATATGCTATCATGAAATTAATAAAAACCTAAGGTTTGCATTGTTTGTATTTCAATTTTATGTTTTTCATTTTTGAAAATTCTTTTCATGCTTCTTTGTTTTGAGTGCCTTTTTTCAAATTTAACTAAAAATGCCGCTTGGGGTTTATCATTGCTTGAAGAGAAAAAATTGGAAAACATGTCTCAGTTTTAGGATTTGACCAGGGAATCCTTTTTATTATTTTTATAAATGTACTTGTAAATAAATTTGAAGACTATTAGTGCAAAATGAGAATATTTTATATACTCAAATACATTAAGTGGTCAACTAAATTATTTAGAAGTTTTTTAGATAATTACTAAAGAGAAATAATCAAAAATACTTTTTCTCCACTTTGTTTGTTGGAGGGTATTTTGCTTGAACACTCTCAAAACAACATTTTAGAAGTTTTTAGTTTTTAGCATAAAAAGGTTTCTGTTTAAAAAATGCATTTTCGAAAATATGAAAGAGAACTCATTTGTAGTGTTTTGAAAATTTGATAACAACAAAGAGAACAGGGCATAATATTTTAGTCTTTTTTTCCATTATTTTCTCTTTGAACTTAATTTTTGTTATTTTTTTATAAATGTAGCAACATTACAAAATATTAATATAAAATATTTTAACTTTACAAAATATTAATTTGTAATAGTATTTAACCAATTAAGTTAAATGAAAAGCAATTTATATTCTTTATCCTTTATAAATAGGAATTATAGTATATGATGCCCTTTTGTGTTATTTTGCATGTTGAACCAACTTTAATCAATCGTACAGTATTACTTAACATTTTACAAATTCTCTAATTAGCTTTCCTCGACAAACAATACTTTCCCTAATAGCAATTTCAAATTGGCTCTTAATTGCTTCTTTAATAAAAACACAATTCCACAATGCGTTCTTAGGCTCTATTTGGACTACACTTTGGGGCAAATTTTTTTCCCCCCATTTTCAAATGTCATTTGGTTTACACTTTTAATAAAGAAAATATTTTTCCCATTTTCAAAACTCATTTGTTTTACATCTTGGGCCAAGAAATATTACTCCCAGACCAAAAAATTTCCCTTCAATCATCACCAAAAAAATAAAAATATACAGTAACATTTCCCCTTTCTCCAAAACAACTAAATAGTAAAAATAAATAAAAATTGCTGTAATCACTTTTTAATTATGTAAAGACAGAGGATAACCAAAAGAAGGCTGCTTTGCACGAGTTTCTTCAAAAGAAATTGTRCGTTGAATAGTGGAGGCATTGAATTGTAGTAGAGAACCATCCCATCCTGATTTATGGCTGCTTGTTGAGTCCTTCCTGATCTACAATAACTTCAACACTTCCAACTACAATCTCATCCAACTTCACTCGATAACCGAAGGGAAAAAAAATCCGTTTGCATTGACCTCCTTRTTCTCGATGGAAGCAAAGATCCACACAATTCTTCACTTTGTTGAGGAATCCHTTCGCGTGTTGCTGTGAAAAAGAGTAGAAAGAGTTGTCTTCATACATTTTATGTAAGTAATAAGCTCGTTTGTGTTGTACCATGTACAATTTGCATACTGTAAAAAGTTTTTTTTCTCCTTTATCTGCATAAAGTGCAATAGCAATGTGTTTTCATCAATTATGACATTACAATGTGTCAATTATATGATGTATTTTTTTATACCAACCGTTCCTTCGACATGCTTTGACCTTCTTCTTGTCGCGTGTGTCGATTATGCATTTAGCTTCTGTCGATTATGCATTTAGCCCGTGTCGATTATGCATTTGTCTTCTGTGGATTATGCATTTCGTGGATGTCGATTATACATTTCCCATATGTCGATTATTCATTTCACATGTTACGATTACATCAACATATAACACATTTACAAACTGAGTAACAACTATGCATGTCACATGTATCGATTATTGATTTTATGGATAGTCGATCTATATTACGTGCTTTCTGTATAGAAACATAACCATTTGATTATTACTTTAAACTATCTGCAACTGACATTTGCATGTTTTGTTTGTAATTATTCAATTAGTTTTTCTTCGCTTCATCTTCAGGCTGGAACATAATAATATTTCGATATTACCTTATCATATTTTAATTTGCATTCTTCGAATATTGTATTGACATGTTTGTAATATGTCCATGTATAATATTTTGCATTAGGATTGTCACTCTGAAACTGGATCCAACACTTATATTGCTAAGGCACCCCTATCTAGGAAACGCAAAAGAGAGGTTTGCATTACTATAATTTGCTAATGCCCATTTCATTTTTTGTTTTGTTATATATAATCTTTTGTGTCCATGATTCAGCATGTACTATCCAAATTATGTGTACAATTGTATTCATTATTTTGAACTTTCGAATGATATTAGATGGCGAATGATGCTGATGCTTGTGATGGTTCCAGAAGTAATTGGACTAAGGAACAAGAAAATGATTTCATAGATATTTGCATGCATTAAAATTCTGTAAATGGTCCATTGCATGGAGAAAACTTTTAGAAGATGTTCTAGAACAAACTGGAAGYAAACTGTCCTTAAAACAGTTGAAAGCTAAATTGGCAATGAATAAGGGACAAGTATCACCTTATGGCTTGGTTGATTGAGACACCCCGTCACACCAAGGCAGGCTGGGTGCCGGAGTTATAGATTATTAGAGTTGAACCATGGCAATGGAAACAATAGATTAAGGTTATATTGTCCAATTGCTTTTTAATGCATATATATAGAAAATTTTGCTGAATTACCTTTCTTATGGCTATGGTAATGATTGTTTTGGTGTCAAATGCAATGTAGGAGAAGGAAGGTGTGGGGGCTTTTCAYAAGCAAGGGTTACCAAATTACCTGAAAATGAAAAAATTATTTTATGATGCTGGTGCCATTGGTTCCAATGCTAGGTCATCAATGCATCCACAGGTTATTGATAATGCCTCTCCTTTTCCATTTATGCAACCAGATCCTTTTTCCTATATTGATGACGAATGAGTGGGGTGTGATTATGATTATTTGGAGGTTACTGATAGTGATGACGATGCCATTGCCAATGATGGGCCATCTTCTGGAACCAAAAAGAAGCATCGCATACGTACCATTTCGAACAGRAAGCGAAGTAAAAGCCAARCATTGGTTAGAGCTTGAGTAGACAGTGCACAAAATCAAGCCTTCGATGCCTTCGCAGAAGCTCAAAAACTGAAGATTAGTCTTCTTGCTCAAGTTGCTGATAGAAGTATAAAGGAAAAAGTACCCAGTGTGAATGAAGTGTTTGCCGTTTTGCAACAGGACTTCCCTCACCTGATTGGTGTGGAGATGATGCGACTGAGGCCCTTTGGCTGTGATGACAAATAGGGGTGTCAATAGGTTTGGGCTGGCCCAAACCTAGCCCTCTCAGCCCAAAAATTTCGAGCTAAGCCGAGTTGAGTTCGGGCTCAAAATTTGGGCCCGAATGTTATTTGAGCTAAGCYCGGGCCTAYAGAGGTTCAGGCCTGCTCAGCCCAAACCCAGAATAACATATATATATATTAAAAAATTATTTATTAATTACCAAAATATGAGTTAAAATTAAAACTTTTAAAATTTGAAATACAAAAAACCCATTTTGTTATCTGTGTAAAACTAAAACCTAGCCCGTTTCCGTTCATTGACTTCACAAATGCTTCARCACCAGGTTCACCATACCACACCAYTCACCACCACTCAAGCACTRACCACTTCTCTCAGCTGTCCTCACTCACAGTCACCAGTTCCTTGTTCTTCTTTGACTCTCTGGCCTTTGTTCTCCACTATTTATCTTCGACTCTTTCATCTTCACTCTCTGTCTCTAAGATTTGCATGTGTCTGTGTCTGGCCTGTAAACACACCGAACTCTGACAAGGCGATGACCACCGGTGACTCGCTACCTGGTATGATTTCTGTGACGCCTCTGAGCTCTGCCTTTGAGCTCTGCTTCTGAGCTTTACTTTCTTTTCTTTTTTGCTTTTTTCTTTTCAATCAATTTTAATCCCGATTTTGTCTTTGTGAAGGTTATTGGAGAGCCTTTGATTCATTCAACGTAAGGAAGACACTGCTTCATTACTTAAATATAGGCTAGAAGCCTTCCATCGATAGACTGAATCGGTAAATTTTTCTTTTAGTCTTTTTATTTCCTTTACTTTTGAATAGTGATTTTTGTATTTTTATCTCCTTATTGCTTAAAAGTTAAAAATTGTTAATCGACCAACCTTCTCTCCTCTTTGAAACATAAAGGAAATAAATTTTGATATTCTTTATAATTGCATTTCACGTTTGATTGATAGAGCTTGTTTTACAGTTCCTATATTTCATTGATGCATGTTTCTCTTTGAGATCCTGTATGTTCCAAAGCCCAAGGTAGAATTTACAAGATAAGTAGATAGGAGCTTTGTAAAAGTATGGGAACTAATATGGCCAAGTAAACCAAATTTGATCTTCTGAGGAGTGATTTGTGAAAAGAAGAATTGTTTTATTAATGAAGCACCAAGAAAATGCACCTTCCTTAATCAGAAAAATRAGATTTCTTTAATCAAAGATACAAGTTGTGAGAAACTTCCATTATAATTGATAAGCATGTTTTGTTTTGAAAAATAGTACTACCTCCATTTTTAAAAGTATGTAGCACTAGCAACAAGATTTTTTTCTTAGTTTCTTATTTCTTTGAAGTATGTCGCATTTTACATATAAAGACACCATTAAATTTTTGCTTTCTGTTTTGTGTGATTGCCTTTTGCCGATTTATTTTAGAGGGGTAAATACCTGTCTAGTTTTTGCTTCCCAAATGGAGATCAGAAACTAGAATGAGAAAACATTTGATGAGGTCTTTCTTCAGCATCCTACATTTTGTGTGTGCGCTTCTACCTGCAATTCTGCAAAGAGATTTGCTCATTTGCTTTTGAGCTGAACCAAATTGTAAAGGAATCCCTGTCACTTAGATTAAAGTAAGGGTTGCTTAAATATGGTTCACTTTCTCCTTATTAAAACAAGAAGTTGTCTCTAGATCTTTRGAAATCAAAATTTCTCACCCTCCCATCCTTTTTCCTCTTTTAGCTTTATCTGTCTATTTGCTGTATAAAGAAGCTAGAGAAGTCTATTCCAATAAAAGCACACTTTGATCAATGTTCAAAAATAACTATTTCTCGTCAAAGATTTTACAAAATAAATATAAAATTGTAGTTTTTTGGAGAACAATCTCGGTTGTGTTCTTAGTGAACTTTAGAAAAGGAAAAGCAAACAGGAAATGCACTATAGGAAAGTTTGTTGTTGGATGTCCACCTCTTCCAAACAAACTTATTCTTCYGAACCRARATTATGCTTGTATCTAGTGCTATCAGCAAATAATGTAGCTGCCAAATGTGCTTCTGTAGTGATAAGACCTTTATGCTAATCCTTTTGGTGATTCTGAAATTGTTTTGAAAGATATTTAACTATCATCTAATCAATCAACAAAATCTAGCATCAAGTTTGGATTAGACACACCTTATCATTCTCACATATTGTTGCATCATTCTTATACTYATTTRTGGAATCATTCTCTTTTGACTCCTAATCTTAAAAAAGATTTTTTACACGTGTATTGCTGCATCATTCTAATGAGGGCCAAACCAGAAGATTACAGAAGTTTGGATGAGACACTGATTTGGAGTAGCTCGTTGGTTGGTTAATGGTGAATGCATATTCACTTTTGACTTTTCTTGTTCTTAAAATAGAAACACCTTATGAAATTCTATTTCCCTTGAATTGTCATGCTAAAGTAGACGCAAAATTCTACTTTTTGCAAAGATCTGGTATTAACATTCACTAGTATTAACATTAACATTTACTATTRATTTTATTTTTATTTTGACACTTTACTATTCGAATTTCAGCTAGCTATTTGTTTTGAGAGAAAGGTTACTTACATCCTAAAATCAAGAAATAAAAAAATTCTTGGAATTAAAAAAAGGGCAATCCAGAGGTATGATATTTGAATCTTCTATGTTTCTTGAATTCACATGAGTAGTATTAATTACACCATTATTGTTTCATTTTGTACAATGATCTATTTATATACAATTTAATTTTTATTAAGTAGCTAAACTCAAACTCTCGTGATTCAACTATATATATTCTTTTGTTAGATGTTAGATGCAAATAATGACGATATTGTTGATTTAACAATCACGGATGCGACACATGGAGAAGAAGATAATGATGTTAGGAGAAAGAGGAAGAGAGAAGTGAAGAAAAGATCAGAGGCATGGAACCACTTCACCATAAATCCAAAGATGAAAATCAATACACATGCAACTATTACAAAAAGCCATTTAGATGCCCGACTAAAGGCGACACTACACATTTGAATCGGCATATTGCTACAGGACTCTGTCTCATGTACAAGAAAGGTTTATCTAACAAAGAAGCAATAGGTCAGACTCTTTTAAGATTTTCAAGGCCAAATACGGATTTTACTTCTAGTTGTGGTACTGGTAATGTGTGGAAATTTGATCAAGAGCATAGTAGGAAAGATCTAGCAGAGTTTATTACTCGGGAGTTGCCATTCAATTTGGCTAAAGATGATAGTTTTAGGAAGTTTGTTTGGGGTGTGAATCCAAAGGTTGTTAGAAACACAATGAGAAGTGACTGCATGAAAATTTATGATGTTGAGAAAAATAAATTGAAGGATTTTCTATTGAATTCTAGTCCAAGAGTTTGTTTAACTATAGATACTTAGACTTCTAAGCAAGAACTTCCTTTTATGGCTCTTACTGCTCACTTCATTGGTAATGATTAGAAATTGCATAAGAAAATCCTATACTTTATTTTGGTTCCTATTAAGACAATAGGGGAAAATCTTAGTGATTTGATTATAAATTGTTTGTTGGAGTGGAATATTGACAAAATATGTACAATTACAATGGATAATCATTTAGCTAATGATGTTGTTTCAAGATGTCTTCAAGAACATTATTCATCTTGAGGGTTGTTGTTACAAGAGGGTGGAAATTGCAAGTTCATTGTTAGAGTCATGTGTTGAATTTAATTGTTCAAGAGGGTTTGGATGAGATTAAGTCTTGCATTCAAAAGGTTCATTATGCAATGAAATATGTGAAAGCTTCACCTAAAAGAAAGCTTGAATTTCTTCAATGTGCTGAGCAAGAACGCATCTTTAAGGGTAGAATGTTGGTTCTAGATGTATGTACTAGGTGGAATTCAACCTATTTGATGCTTGGATCTACACTGCATTATAGAAAAGCATATGATAGAATGAAATCTCGTGATTTGAATTTTAAAGATCCACCATTGCCTGAAGATTGCGAAAAAGCTAAAATTATTCATGGTTTTCTAGAGACGTTTTATGAGTGACAAATACATTCTCTGGCAACAAGTATTGTATAGGAAATGTATTTTTTTGGGATGTTTATCGTATTCTTGTATTGTTACAAGAAAACAGTAAGGATGAAAGRACYTTGCTTGGAAGAATGCTAAGAATATGCTTGTCTAGTTTGAAAAATATTGGGTGCAAAAGGAGCCAAATATCTTACTCTCTATTGCTCTAGTTTTAGATCCTAGGATTAAGGTTAAGTATTTGAAGTTTTGTTACAACAAGATTTATGAATCTTATTTGTTGACAGTTACAGTGAATCATGTGAAAAAGGAACTTTATGCTCTTTTCAATGAATATTTAGCAATATATGAATCTTCTCATCATAAAGAAAAAGCTTTAGAGAATGAAAAACTTACGAGCAATGAGGGGAGTAGTAGTTCTAGCAGGGACCTAATGGAAGAATTTTATAAGTTCAGTGAGGAAGAAGATTTGATGCATAGTAAAAGTGAATTAGATATTTATTTGGAGGAAAAGTTGCATCCACATAAGATGATTGGCAGTAATGATGATGAATTTGATATTTTGGACTATTGGAGAACGAATCCAACTAAATTTCTTGTATTATCATTGATGGCAAGGGATATCTTGGCTATTCAAGTAAATTCAGTGGCATACGAGAGTGCTTTTAGTACTGGGGGATGGATTTTGAACAATTTTTGTAGTTCATTGCTTCCATCTACCATTGAAGCATTAATATGTGCTTAGGATTGGCTGAGAAGTTCGCAAGAGGAGGATAGCCTTGAAGATGAATTTGATAATGCATTTTCTGGTTAGCATTTTACTATTTTTGCTCTAATATAAGAATTTTATTATAGTATATGCTATTTACTTTTGATAATAACTTTAGGATATGATAATATGCTATCGTTGGTTTTGTAGGTTTGGATTTTGAACAAATGATAATGAAAAGCAAGAGCAAGGTGTAAGTTTTTGTGGCTTCAAAACTATCTTCGTCCAATGGATCGATTTAGTGAGTTCTGTTTTTAATATCCAATTATCCATGCAAAAGAGTATAACTTTTAAAACAGCACAGTTCTTATGAAATATTTGATATGTATTTGTAGCTTTGTTATAAACACATATGCATGCTATGAACATAAATACAGAAATGATTATGAGCATGTCTAGGTTCATTAAATCAATTAATTATGTTGTATTTACAGCTTGTTATCAACACATATTTACCTCAGCTCCTTCTTTAATTGATCTTTTATTACCTAATTTGTCTAGGTTCATTAAATCAATTAATTCTGTTGCAGTTGGAGACTTTACTYCGTAGAAGGCAACATCAAGACTTTGGATGATTGGTCRTGTAGTTTTATTCTCAGTATATTAACTAATGGCTGAATCCTTAGGGATAGAATGCATTTATGCATTTGTTTTGTTCTATGCAATTGTTGGCAAGACTTATTTATCATTTTGGAAATGCTTATTTTTTATATATCTTTTGATGGTGTTTTTACTTCCTATTGATCTTTTGGTTAAGAATAGAAGGGCTCACCYTTTTGAATATTCAGGGTTTAGCAATAATGAAAATGAAGGTGTTAGAAATACTAACAGATAAGAGAGACCACATATTTCACTGCAAAAATGTTGATGCTCTACTTGGTTATCACAATTCTCTTTGCCTTCCCAGCTTTCCTAGTACTATATTTTGCATATCCTGCTTTGGATTGGCTGGCAAGAGAAATTGCCACATAATCCTCTTTCTTTTTTTTTTCCTGTTTTTTTGTTTTGTTTTTGTAGTTGTTTATAATTCATTTACTGTAGCATCCATCATCCCTTAAAATTTAAATAGCTTCATTTCTAGTAGTTTGTGTTCATCTGTCTATCTCTAGTTAGAAATGGTATGTGATAATGTAAAAATGTAGTAAATATTTGTTGTTCTCTGATGAATTCAATAGTCAATAGTTTCTCCAAATTATTGTATATCAGATTCTCTGATTATGAGTTTATTGATGATGTGTTCTATATGTTCTTTTACTTTGTAGAATTGGCGGTTAAAAGAAGTGATTTCTTTTGACATGAATCTCATATTAAGGAAAAAGTTTGAGAATCAGGTTTGCAGGTGGGTTTTTAATTTGTATTCTCTATGTAAGAGGATTTTGAGTAGACATTGTCATTGGAGTATCTTAAGTTTAGTTTAGGCCAAGATGTTTTACGAAAAATTTGATAATCATTGCACAAGTAATTGCAAAGAGAATGTAATTGAAAGTAGTAAGAGACTAGGTCATGAATTCTCAGATAGATTGCTACAATAGCTGCTGTACAAACAATTTTAGTATGAATTTACAAATAAACACAAACATATATGTAGAAGACCAGTGTTATGCTAACATATTTTCCATGGGAATCACTATTGATATGCTTGAACTTGAATATTCAGTGAAGACCATTTGGTTTAGTTAGAAAAAGTAGAGAATTGCATGCTCAAATATACTTCATGACTTGTCATCTGATGTGCATTTGCTAATGTCCTTTTGCTCTTCTCTTGTCCAGCTCAGCCTAAATTTCCAAATATGCAGGCGTTAGATCCTTTTAGGCAGCATGGCTACTAGGATTTTATAAAGATAGAGGAAGACATGAAATAGAACCTCTATTCTCTCAAGTTTACGTTGTGCCTTTTTTTTCTTCTTGTTCTCCCAGTTAAGAATTTTAGTGTGTAACTTCTCATACCTGCAGTGTATCCTGTTAGTTGTTAAGCCATAAACTTTTCTTGTTCGAATAAAGAGTTTTTACATATTTTGTATTGGTTGGAGAATTTAATTTGGAATTTTGTTTTTTGCCTTGTCTTAAAAGACTTTTATATGATTCTTTAGTCCTTGTAGAGATAGAAAAATCTTTGTTATTTGCTGTTTTGTTTAGCTGGAATTTTTCTTTCTTACAAGATGTTATTGAAAAGTATGATGTGTCATTTAATATATTATTTTTTTGGGGGATTAATAAAAAAAATTTCTTTTTTTGGGTAAATTTCGAGCTGAGCTCACACAATTTTATTTGGGCTGAGCTCGAGATTTTCAGGCTGAGCTCGGGCACGGGCAAGCCRGACTCACCTAGCTCAATTGATAGCCCTAATGACAAATGGTTAGAAATGTTCATGATATTACAAAACCTATTTATTGGGCTTCTGCCATCGATAAAGCATTAGGCATCACATGAGTGATTAGAAAGTTTAGCTATTACCTTTAACAGAACATTGTCATTTTCCCATGCAATATTCTATATAGGTGAAACTTTTTAGATTTTAATTTATAGTTGAACTTTATTTCAAATATGCTACTCGTTAATGATCTAGTTTCGGAATATGTGAAACTTGGAATAGTCTTTCTAATGTTCTAAATATTTGAGTGGTTGTTTCACGATCATTTGTAATCTCAGTGCGACGTTCGGATTATTGTTTGCACTACAGGTACCTATGGAAATGGAAACAATTGATAAATATGATACAGTGTTAGATTACCTYCTTTCTGATGAGTATGATGGGSATGATATTGATGATCTGAAATGTTTAATTGATATATCCAAACTAGATAGACTCCAGAAACATCCTTGTTAAAATTCCCATTTCAATGGAAGGGATTAGATCCAGGAGTTGTTGAATGGTAATCCTGTAAGAATTATGGTTTACCTTGGAATGACAAAATTAATGTTTCAGCGTCCGTGTAATTTGTTGGTCAACAGTGGTATTTGGAAATACAAAAAGTAGCAGCTTGTTGATGTCGTTGAAAGTCTGGCTATTTTCTTGCATTGTGTGACAAGGGGACAGAAACAAACCAACCTTACCGAAAGATTTCAGCATTTGACAGAGACTTGTGCCCGACACGTTAAACTCATGTCTCAATTCTTGGTAAAGCTTGCACCGCAGTACATCCGTCATCGAAACATGCATGATACACATCCCCAAATCTTATATGATGATAGATACTACCTGTACTTCAAGGTATGCAGTGAATACAACGTATATGACCTATACTTGAATTTGTTATTTTTCATTACTGACCATCTTTTTTATTTTAGGATTGCATTGCTGTAGTGCCTGGGACGTGCATTTGTGCTTGGGCTCGTACAGACCGAATTYAGTGTACTGTAATAGGAAAAATCAAATATGTTAAAATGTTCTCGCTATCATTGATCATGGCATGCAATTTGTGTATGTGTTTACTAGATGGGAACGAAGTGTTCATGATTGTAGGGTTTGGAGAGATGCAATTAGCAAGCAGTCTAATAGATTTTCCTTCCCACCGATAGGTAACTATTCATTAATTATTCAATACAATAATGTTGCTTYTTTTCTTTTTTTATATGACTTTATATATGRAACAATGTTAATGCTGCATTYWACAGGTAAATATTACTTCATTGATTCTGGATACCCAAATCAACCTGGACCCCTAGCACRTTACAAGGGTACACGGTACCATCGCAGTAACGTRTCCAGCAGAACCAATTTCTCTGGTCTAAAAGAGTTGTTCAATCATTATCACTTCTCTTGTAGAAATACAGTGAAGACAACATTTGGCGTGTTGAAGAAAAGATTTCCAATACTTAAGGATGCAATGCTAGCTTATGGTATTGATAGACAGGGAACCATTATTATGGCTTGTTGCGTTGTACATAATTTTATAAGACAGAATGACATTGAGGATCAAATCTTTGCAAACCAGCCATATGACAATATGAATGACTAGCCATCCAGTTCGAGTGTCCAATATGATGACCAAAATGATGAACTTCTAACCTTTGGTGCTTCCTGACCCCAAATTCTGGAATGGAATGCTTTAGGGACTCAATTGCAAATGATATGTGGGGTGCTAATGTGGCACAAATCTGTTTGTGCTATATTGCAAGATTGAATTTCTATATTGTTACAATTCAATGTATGATTCATTACTATAATGTTATCATTCTATGTATGTTTGTATTTATTTTGTTTTTATTTTATTATTTTTCATATATATTATAGTCTAATATTGTATGGTTGAATTCCTATAATGTTATGATTCTGTAATGAAGCATATTATGTGCAAAGAGCATAACGGAAGAAAACCTTGATACCAACGTACATAATTGTTTCATACTGTGATCAACATCATTTTTTGTTGCAAGCTCCATCACGGTGCCCAATCGTGACGGACAATCCTTCACGATGACCTATTGTGATGAAGCATATTGTGTGTAAATAGCTTCACGGAAGGTCGCGTCATAGCTTCATACATAACAGTTTCGTACCGTGATTAACGTCATGCCTATTGCAAGCTCCCTCACAGCAACCAATCGTGAATGGAAAATCCTTCACGAAGGCCTAATGGTGAGGAAGCCCGGAAGTCTATGTAAACAGAATCATGGATGGTAAGCGTGATAGGCATTTACATAATGGTTGCAAGCCATGATAAGCATATGGGTTGAAGCTCCATCACAGCATCCAACCTTGATGGACAATCATTCACGGTGGTCTGTTGTGAGGATCCATATTATGTGCAAACAACATCATAGACGGTAACTGTGATAGGCATGTCCATCACGATTGCATRTTCAAATGGAGCATTAACCAACTGGCAACCCTGCTTGACATTGTATAATTCAATTCTTGATTACAATTAAGAAGAGGTAAAATTACATAATACACTAAAGACAACATAAATCTTCAACTTCTGTACATATATATGCTAATCCAAGTTGGAAAAAAATAAAACAAAAGGAATTCATTAATTTATCCCAAAATAGAAGCTAAAAAATCATAATAAAAAATGTCTGTCAACCAAAAAATACCCTATACACCATGTCAATGACTAACATAACTGCAAAAATAATATCCCTATACAGAATCTGAAAAATAATATACAATTTTTGTATTTCTCTTTATTCTAGGTGTCAAAATCTTGTGCAAAATCTCTTCCTATGCTGGTATGAAACGGTAAGTATATGAATTCACCCGATGGTTTTTACCGATCTATCCTTTCATGAATACAAATATGGAAGTATACGTTAAGTTGTACCAATAAATATATAAACAGTTTTAACATCATTATGAAGTAATTTAAACGTCGTTCTGCTAACGCCGGTACAAGTACAACTTTCTTTGTAACTTAAGCGAATAGATCTGTACTACACTTGTATTAACTCGATTCAAAATACGATTTAACCTCCGTTTTCTACTGTCGCCTATA
>MEJB01000027.1:1129010-1146619 GCA_001752375.1 Rhazya stricta | reverse complement strand
CCTTATCATAGCAGGCCATCGTGGTACAAATATTTGCAACGGTGGCCTTCCATGATGATGTTAGCACCTAATATGCTCTTCATAGTAGCAAACAATAATGGGTGGCCTACTGTTATCAGCATATTGTCTCAAGATTCGCCATAGGGGGAAACCATGGTAGACAAGCCATCACAGTAGGCTGTTTCCATGTCTATGTTGTTTGGAAGCTTGGTCACAGAAGATCACCATGATAGAAAGCCGTCTGTGATGATAACCACAGAACGCGTTGGTGATGAACAGTACGTCARGGTGGCATTGTGTTATTAGTTGTGTTTTCGATTTTCATAAAACGAAAAGGCCATCTGATGGACACTATTTTCTTAACTCAGTTGATTCATCATAGCAGGTCACCGTGGCAGACCTGCCACGGTGGACTGCTGTGATGAATCAAATTAGCAATATAGCTATTTTATGTTTAATGCATTAATTTGCCAAACCTAAATTAACGGAATGATGGTATGAATGTATATATCGCTGTATTATTGACAAACCCTAGAAAATTCCATTTTCTTTGCTTGTAAAGCAAAGTTTTACCTTATGACGAATGAGTTAAGATAGATGAGCTCCTTTTCGAAGTTGAAATGGAGCAAAGCCCTGAAGTCAGTCCCTGCTATGATGAATGTCTAAAAATATAGAGTTGAAGAGGTCGTAGAGAAGAAGACGTAGCGGCAAGAAGTGAAGTGGAGAGGCGCTACTTTCGAAAGTATATGGCAGACGTTATGCAAGGTCACGTGAGTTGTCATAGTGGTGAAAAGAAGTCATGTGAGTTGTAATATTCTCTTCACAGTAGGCCACGATGATAGACAAAACCATGACAGTGGACTGCTGTGAAGTGCATATTAGGTGTGACCTTCATAACGGTCGCACGCCATGGTGAGAGTGTTCATAACGGTGGCGATCTGTGGCAAAGAAAGCACACAAATTCTCTTCACATAGGGTTGTCGTTATGGACAAAACCATCACGCCGGGTGTCTGTGATAATCATATTGGGTGCAACCATCATTAAGGTTGAAAACCATGGTAGGAGTGTTTATCACGGTAGCCTTATGTAATAGAGATTGCAGACAATATTCTCTTCATAACGAGGCACCGTTATAGTCAAACCCATCACGATGGGGAGCTACGAAGTGCATGTGGGGTGTAACTTGCTTCATGGTYGACAACTGTGATAGGAGTGGGTACATCATGGTGGCCTTCTATGGCCAAGAAAGCATACAAATTCTCTTCATAGAGGATCGCTGTTATGGACGAAACCATCACGGCGGGTGTCTTTGATAATAATATTAGGTGCAACCGTCATAATGGTTAGCAGACAATATTATCTTCACAGTAAGGCACTGTTATAGATGATCCCATAACGGTGGGGTTCCGTGAAGAGGGGGATAAAAGAAGTCTTGTGACTTGTGAAAATGAAAAGTCACGAAACCCAGAGTATTCCTTTATTTTGGTAAAGCCTTTTCACTATACTGTAAAAAAATTGATTATCAGCAGTAAAAATTGCTGTCATAGCATAATTGACATTGCAGAAAGCTTCAACCATGGGAAGCTGCCTAAGTATGAAGAATTAATTAAACTGCCAAACTTACATACATTGTTTACAGTCCAACAATGAGATAATCTGTGTGCTAATCATAGTTTCCGTCCAAATCTAGTTCGTTTATTTTATGCAAACCTGCATACTTTTGTGGATGAATTCGGAGAGTTGATTATTCGGTCGTACGTGAAAGGGACCAAAATTGAATTTAGTGCATCCACTGTAAATGAAATTTTTTGACTTACAGGATGGGGTTTTTTGCATTACAATGAAGGATGATGATTGTCAAGATAACGAGCAATGATATGAACAAAGAGGAGATTAGTACTTATCTATTCAAGGGAGGGAAGGAGGGTCCTAATTCAATGGACATATATGGAAGAGTAGTTGCAATGGTCATTGTACACTGTTTTTAGTGTAAAGCTAGTAAAGATATGGCGGGATCAGATTATATATTGACATATAAGGTAATGAAGTACGAGAAGATCAACTTTGGGGATGTATTTTGCCACAACATTAACTTGACTGCCTGTTCAAAGAAGATAAAATTACCTTACGGACAACTGTTGACTCGTATCTTGAGAAGCATAAGGTTTTTGTAGCTGAGGGTGATGCTATTGAAATGATGACCTTGTTCTTTAGGTTCAGAAACCTACATGCAATTTTAGATAAAAGGAAGAAACAGGAGTTGGAAGGGAGAATTAGAAATGCAAGTGACGGTTCAGGTGTAGAAAATGAAGTTGATGAGAAAGAAGGTATCGTTGAAAGTGGGAATGGTAATYGTGCATTGATGAATAAATTAGAGAAGTTGGAAAGAAAAATGTTTAGAATAAAAGAATCAATAAAGACCATTAAGAGAAAACAAAGAGAGCCAGGGAAATTTATACAAGAAAAGTTTGATCAAATCATGATGTTATTGCAGGGTAGGAAGGAATGGGAAAAAAGCATTATGAAGCAATAAGCGAGGCAGTAGAATGCAAAAGGGCAACTGTGGACACCCCCAGATTAGGAACTGTCCTAGGCCGAGAGTATTACATTACTTTACTCGTAAAACAATCAACTGCTGTAGTAGATAAAAAAAATCTTAATCCTTGTCAAAATGTTTATAAAAAAAAAATCAACAGAGTTTCCTCTGTAACTTCAATAACTACCCATTTAAACTCAACAACATCCAAAACAATAAGTAATGTGTTCTAACAATCTTTTATCAACCCAACATTTATTCAAACTAAAATTTGCGAAAACCTAAAAGAATAAAGCAGAAGTAGCTAAACTAAATAAGAAATAACTTAATGATAAGCAAAAAAAACCATTCTAGTCAACTACTATCTTAATCCATAAAATTTATTTAAAATATGCTTCATAGTATCACGATTTGCCCACAAGCGACCTCCTCGCACCATTTGGTTACACATCACCTAAAATGCAAAATGAGAGAAATGGAATGAGCTATATAGCCCAGTAAACAAATCTGATGCATGAATGCATAAATATGCCCTACATGTCATAAAATTTAAAATTTCATCTTTCCAATGAAAGCTTCCTAAACATTTCCATTTCAAAACCTTTMTATACAATCTTTCCTTTCAAATGTATAACTTATAAAACATTTCATTTCATTACATTCGTAAGCTCACTGAGTGTAATGCCTAGCCATTAAGCTCTGTAGTAGACCATTATTATTTGGAACCCGATTATATTTCTACCAGTAGAACCGCAAAGCGATTAACATTCCTTTACTTTTCCTTTCATCTTTTCACCTCCAAAGAGGTGAACATTACATTTCTCCCTACCCTCCAAGAGGGTAGGGTTGGGTGCGCCGGTCCCCTACGCCCCATTTCTCACTTACATCTTTCATGGCTGTGTTTGCATTCCTTTTCAAAAATCTTAACATTTTCCTGAACATGTTACATTTATAAAATTCATTCCCTTTCAAAATTTCATTTCCTAAACCATTCACTTTCTAAATGTATGAATAGCTCATGCGAGGAATGATGTAGAACACTATAACTACATGCCCATGACATGAAATGCATACAACTGTAATTAACATGCCATTCGACATAATAACGGTACAAGATATGAAACACGTGAAAGCATTCCACACTATCAACACATTTCCTAACACAATCRCATACTACCACCATATAACACATAACAAAAGAGATAGGCYGGTATGGTGGTTTACTTGCATASAATCTCATATACAACACATTAATCCACCTAAAGGAATTCAGATACATCAATTCATATGCGTTAATGAAATGTGAGAATTTACTTACCCTGAGTCCTTTACATTACAGGTTTCTTATTTAAATTGCAAAGTGAAATCCCTTGATCGTTCTCAATGTTAAGGCACTCGAAACGACCTAATTGTGATTATAGAAGGAAAGTCCATTTAGTARGATTGTCCCAACTTAGATATTCAGTGTTTATTCCAAGAATATCATTTGCCAATTATTAATCTATACTTAGTTCCCACATTACCAATTATCACYMTTTTAAGGGTACAATATAAARTCCTTAACTCGGGTATTAAACATAATCTATGTTCTCCAACCAATTCYCTTTAGGACATAATTGTACATAGGTCATAAATTCCAATATCAAATAATAATGTTTTCATCTTTAAGTTCACAAAATCCAAGTGTCGTGGAAGCGGTATTAGATCTCGAGCGTGTGCTCAGGCAATGCATGCAACAGCCCTGGTCGCCTGGGTGTCTGGGCATCTGGGCATCTGGGGCTTGGGTGCTGGGTGCTGGGCGCTTGCTGGGCGCTTGTTGATGGACACTCTCGGATCTGGAAACTGGTGAACAGCCAGCCAGAAATCCAGCAACAGCGTACAATAGGCCTGACTCTGGCAAGGCTTCCGGCCAGTGGTTGACCAGAGTTGCAAATCTGGGAAGATCCAGTCGGTGAGTAGCCTCCCAAGGAGATCAGCTACCAACCGTAGCAACTCCACTCCAGAAGAAATCTTGAAGCACTCGGTCAAGTCGCTGAGCAATGCCAGTGGCGATCGGCGAGCAAGACAAAGACAAACAGAAGCGAGGGGGAGAGGGAGAAGATCGAACCTGTAGGTCTAGGCTCAAACAGATGAGTGCTCCCTGTTCTTGTCAAAGTCGACGAGTTGGAAGCATCCCGTCGAGCACCGATCTCCAACACCAGTGCTCGTCCAGTCGRGCAGTGGTCGCACAACAACYAACACCAAGGATCGGTAGCAAATRGGTGACTGAGGAGCTCTTGATGGAAGCAACAAGAACAACYAGTTCTCGGATCTGGGCAACACACCCTTTCACGGGTTGCAGAAATCGGCAACCAGTAGGAAGCGATTCGTCGGCTATACATGCAGAGGGGACGTGCGGGTTTGATGTCCGAACTGAACCACGAGGGAAGATTCAGATCTGCAAGGCAGCTCTGGATTTCCAATGGTGAAGCTGCGTCGGGCAGGAGGAAGATGAGAGAAGAAAAGGGGAGGATGGCAGTGATCGGTGCGACGTCAGGTAGACAGAGGGAGAAACGGCAGCGGTGGCGGCGGCAGCTTAGGGTGGGTTAGGGTTTCGGGGAGGAAGAAGAAAAGGGTTTTAGGTTTTTCTTTTCCCTTTTTTTAATATTTTCTCGCTCTCTTTTTTTAAAAAATTTTATATTTTGGGCCATAACCCAAAKCCTTGACCTCCTATCTATAACWAACCCAAATCGTTAAATTAAATTCAATGAGCTTTCTTTTGATAAAAATCTAACTTCCAATTGAGAAACGAATAGGCCCACAAGTCGAGCCGTTAACCAACCAAAGACTCTAATTCGACAAACACAATATTTTCGTACTTATTAAATGTGCAATTCGAAATAATAATCACATAGAAAATCTCCAACCCTAGTTGGCACACCAATTCACACGATCAAACAAAATTAATYAAGGAAAAATTTCAGGTATTACAGCAACAACTTCAGGTGGGGAATGGAAAGGGTGATGCAAACGATGCTGATAGTATGATTCCATAAGTTAATGTTGATCATCTCATTGGTGACATTGTGATCCATTGATGATGTAGAAGTTCACACCGAAGACCCTTGAAGTTGATAGGAAATTTGGTTTGAAAGATAGTGGGCAGGGACTTGGTAGATGATGGAGATGGGGAAAACGTCTAATGGATTTTGTTTAGCTGTTGGTATTTTAACTGTTAGTGCATACCACGGTGGCCTGATGATAGGTAAATTTTCTGAATCATAAGGAACAGTAATTGGCTCTTTGAAAATGACACTTTTGTAGTCATGTGTAAAAAGTTTTGGGTTAATATTATCTGTTATGAATTATGGTTGTTCGTACTTTGCACGAAGAAGTTTTGGATTAATGTATTTCGAAAATTAATGAATAATTGACATGCAGCATTAACAATTTCGACATAACATTTATAGGACCTGCTACAATCGATTAAAAATCATCTGCTAATCTACTAAACAGTTGCAACTTGAGTTTTTTTTGCACAAATACAATCATTTCCCACTCTGTCGATTAGTACTATTTGGGTACTCGATTATTCATATGTTTTCTATAGACCAATCGATCATAAAAGTAAAGGTAATCGACATTCGCAGATTATTGCATATAACTAATCGATTGTAGAAATAAAGGTAATCGATACTCACATGGGGTAATCGATATTCACATGGGTTGATCGACATCCACATGGGGTGATCGACATCCGCATGGGTTAATCGATTTCAGCATAATCGATTACGATACTAAAGGTAATCGACAATCGCTTGGAGCAATGGTTGACTATATTATTCACAAACATTTGAATAATCGATTATTCAAATTCTTATAATCAATTATTCGCTATTCATTGCACCTCTTGAATCCATGATAAGCCGTATAGATTTTGCATGTTTAATTATCCAAAATCATGTTTTGTGAAAGTTAATCATTATGATGAATAGTTAATAATATTTTGGGAAAAGATATATTTTCATTTGTAATCCAAGTGATTTTTTTAACTCAAGAAATTTTTTAACTTCAGAAATAATTTTGACATCCAAATCTTACAATTTTCTGCCTCCCCAAATTAAGGAAAAAATTTTTCCTCCCTTTCCCCAAAATCTAATCCAAATAGAGCCTTAATAAAAGAGGATAACTTGATATCTCTAAAGAGGTGAAGTCGTAGAATTGAATTGCATTTCACATTGAGAAAATGCAGTAATAAATTATGTTAAAGCCATATGCATTGATGGTTTGAAAAATAAAAAAACAAAGTTATTTGCCTCAAGAATCTTAAAAACAAGGCTAAGGAAAAAAAAAGAAAAATTGAATTAGATAGTATTTGATCTTTATCAACGCCTCAATGTCACGTATGCAGTCAATTTTAGCTAAGCCAAATTAATCATGACTGCATTAACTCTATAAGAAAAGAGACCTTTTATCTATGCCAAAAAGAAAAAGAGAGCTTTTATGATAAGATGATGATTCTTGTAGAGGAAGTTTTGGCGTGGGCCGTGAGGAAGACCTCTTGACAGTACGACTTCCTGTATCCTGGCTGCATCGTGTGTGCATACCCTCTGGAAACAATGTGCATATTATGATTTGTTTTTCTTTTTCTTTTGTCCATTCTTCTATGGGTTGGTATGAGTTCATATGGAATATAGTATAAAGTATACTTTAGGCAGATTAAGAATATTTATTAACCATGAGAAATTATACATATTCCGTTAACTATTCATCTTGATCTAGAGATATTATATTTTGGCAATATGAGATGTATTAAAAGTTCAAAATTTTTTTCACTTGCTCTTTTTAAGATGAAAGTAAATTGAATAAATAATTTTCAGAATGATTTTGAAATCGAAGATAAAAAATTGTTATTTTTTCCTTTAACCCTCTACTGTCAAGATAATTATATTCTTGATGAGAAGGGACGAAGAATCTAACATGTTCTTGACCTTCTAATAGTCGAGATCAAAGTTGAAATCTTGAGCTGTAGTTAAAACAAATTCAGAGGAAAACGGAGAAAATTTAGGGGCAAAGATTCCAGGATYTTAACAAGAAGACCTTTTTTCTTTTAATCTCTTTTCGAAAAAATTCACAAGAGGACCTTGAGACTTGAGTCAATGCGTTGTGTGGGAAAGGATCAAGAATGCGAAGAGACCACCTTAATGTTCTCATCAAAATTAACTAAAGGTCGACCCCGCTTTCATTTTCATGGACTACTTTCTTTTGCCACTTTCTACTTCTTTCCTCTTTTTGGTTTAAGGTTTCTGTTCTTCTTTTCAATATTGCATTTGCTTTCCCTGTTGACACTGAAGAAAGTTTCGGAAGTTTGTCAGCTACACTCTATATGTGTATATACATATATGTATGTCTAAGTTTATACGTTGCAAGAAAGGAAGCGTGTGGTAAGGGTTTATCATACTTTCTTTTTGCAAGTGCTTGTACTATAGATTCCTTTGATCAGAGCTTTTGATACTATTTCCTTCATAGTTAAGAAAACACATTTATCTGTTTGTTTTATACTCACACATGCATTTGATGCAAAAGACTGATCTTTCATGCATGTAAGTGCTTTAAACCTAGGCTAATGAGATTATCCATTTGGGTCTTTTGCCGTTTTGAGTATTTCTGGTGAGAGTTCAGATTTCCGATTAGGAGGGCTGCGAGGAGGTTGCAATGGAAGGAGTTTCTTCAAAAAAGAAGAGATATTGGCGTAAAGATGACTTCACTGATTTGGTTTTCTCATGGTCCCTTGAGGACATTTTTGATGAGAATCTATACAAAGATCAGGTTTTTCTATTCGCCATTCTTCATCTTGCAGTTTCTTTCTTGTTGAAGGACCTCCTTTTCTTTTAATAATATTTTTTCCGAAGTCGTAGTTTATCATGAATAGTATAACAGCGTTGTAGCTTTTGCAACAATTACTTTACCAAGCTAGTTCTAACATTTAATTGATGCTTAGAAAATTGAGAATGCTGTCATTTGTTTAGTTTTCCTTTTATGTTTCTTACTTGCATGGACTAGAATCTCTCTGTCAGAAGTGTATGGTCTTGTGCTCTGAAATTTGTGTGTTCCTTATGGCAATAAAAATATTGGCTTCATTAGAGAGACTTTATCATCGCTCATGGTTAAAACATGTTTATAATGGTTATTTGGTCACTTCTGGTACGTTTAATATAAGCTATTTTTTAATAGTTTGGATATTTTAAACCTCTAAATATTCATTCATTTAGTACTTGAGATTGTCTGGAGTGCATAAGAAATTCATTATAACGGTCTCTGGAGAAGAATAACTTGAGAGATAAAAGTATTATCACAGCTGTAAGGAGTTTTGATGAGTTTCTATGATCTTGTTTGAATAGGTTTCCTCGGAACCTTTGGTTTTTAGAAATTGTCCTATTGTAATAAGAATGGATAAACAAAGTAAACACCAACCTTCCGGAAACTTAACTCTTAAACTTTGCATACGTAGATACTTCACTTTAGATCTTTAACTTCTGTTGCATTTTAACTCGCTACTTTTTTCCCTTTATTTCTGCAAAATTTGCACATATCATATTGTTTCCCTTTGTTTTTTATTATCTTGTAGCAGCATCATGTTGATTTATCCTTCACACGGCATTGAGAGTTAAAACCTTACAAGGGAATGTTAGAGTTCAATCCACATTAAAACCTAAAACATAAGACTCTGTTGTCTGTATTCCCTGTCAATTAGCTCGAGCTTTGGTGCTTTAGAATGCTATTTTAGTAGGTAGAAGTTCGGTATTCAATTCCCAGCAATGTGTTACATTATCTGCTTCAAGTTGCTAGATGGGGCACTGGTACCTATTTCTCAGTCCCAAAAAGTTAATCCAAGGAGAAAAACTACAAGAATAAGTTATAGGGTGCCAAAACCATGCTTCAAAATTGGGAAGCATCTGAAAGTAGAGGCCGTTCAAAGTAAAGCTTTCAGCTCAAATTTGCAGAAATGATGAAGAGTCTTATTGGCGTAATCTTGAAAATGGTGGACATCTCTTTGGATTTTCTTGGAAAAATGAAAAGAAATAAGAGAAATCTACGAGTGAGAACTAGCAAAAGGATGTACCTGCTAGGTTGATCGATCAAAGATTATAACCTCTGGCCTTAATTCTATCATCTGATATCATGACATCAACAAATGTAATTATTTACAATTGAATCTTCATATATAATGCTAGTTAATGTTCTAAAAGCTCCATCGCTTTCTATAACAGCCATTGCTTAGTTGATAACACTTTCTCTGTATTGGAGGGAAATAATTCTTTGGAGACACTCCCAAATTCAGGATTGATAATCTCATCTTATTTCTTTCAAAAAAAAAAAAAAAAAAATGTAGCATTGAATTATACCTGGACATTATAGTCATCTGGCTTTTATTTATGGAGATCTTAGTAACACTTGTGGAACCTTTATCCCTACTTTCTGGAAGAAAAAGCTATTATACTTTTATTCAGCTTCTGGGTTGTGTTCCATTAATTTCTTTTCATATTCTGATCTGATATATATATATATATATATATATATTTTTTCCCCCTTTTCTTCACTTTATATTGAAGTTAGATGTCTTATCTTGAGTTGTTTTCCCCTATCCTCTTACTTGGCCTAAATTCTTGCTGTCAAGCTTCCTTATGTTTAGAGCTGGGTCTTACTAATTTACTGTCTTGTGAACTATTTGTTTCGCTTTCAGGTTGACAAGATTCCTGTATCATTTGACTCAGTAGAGCATTATCTTGGTTCTTTTGTCTTCCCCTTACTGGAAGATACGCGAGCACGGCTTGCTTCTAGTATGGAGGTTATAAACAGGGCACCTTTTGCCGAAGTTGTAGCTATTAAACAAGAAAATCCTTACAAAACATTATCATATCAATTTAAAGTCGATTATTGGAGAAACAGGCTAATTGACCGTGGCAGAGAGCTCTACAGAATTTTGCCTGGTGATATTCTTGTTGTTTCAGATTCAAAGCCTGAAACTGTTGCTGACCTTCAAAGGACAAAATGGACATGGAATTTTGCATCTGTAACTGATATCYGAGAAAATGACATTGAAGATGCTTGTTCTTCAACAGAATTTAGAATCAAATCATCAAGAGATATTGAAGTTGATGCTGGAGAAGAAAAGCCACTCTATGTGGTTTTTCTGACAAATATGACAACAAATAAAAGAATATGGAGTGCGTTGCACATGCTTAAAAATCTGAGCATTATACAGACAGTTCTCTGCACTAATGCTTTAGTAAGTTSATGTGAATGGCATTTCTTTCTTTTCCAATGGAATATATTAAGAAATAAAAGGTCTTCCAATATCCATTCATTGGCATCACCTAATTTCCAAATGGATSCCTTTTCTCCCTTATCAGTCTGCGTTAGGTTAAAAAGAACAAAATGAAAAGAAAAAAAAAAAGAGGTTTTCATTGCAAAGGTTTTTATAATACATCTTTTGAACTTCATGCATAAATCTTTGGAGCTTGCCAACAGAAATTCATTTCCAGGTGGATTTATTATATATGTATAKCAACATGTTGTCTGATGTAATGCAGATTATGAACGGTACAGTTGTTGGATAGGTGCATTGATAATTATAAGAGCTGATAGAGTATTGTTATGATCTATTGTTTGAGTGGAAGATTAATTTCAAATCTCCATAAATTTGAAATATTTGAATTTAGTTATGAATACTTAAATTCTATTCTTCAGTCYAACTTTTTAGCTTTAATACTCTTCATTCTCAACGAGTCCTCTTGTATTTCAAAATAATGTTGTCTCTGTCTTTCTGTTGTTGAGAAACTAATTCAGTCTTTCTCTTCCTTTCTTCCCTTACGGAAGATTAAAAATGTGGTTTTGCCTTCTTTTTTTTTTTTTTTTTTTTCCTTCTAATATTTTTCAATCTCTTATTTATTAACTAACCAATTTGCAAGAAGAAAATTTTGCATCCATATAAATCAAATTTATGGTACAAAGCATGAAAAGAATTATCAACAAATTGTATGGAGGCGAGACTTGTGCATTTTATTTCATAAGATGAAGAACAATAAATGTTATCACTTCTTATTCGGCATATATTTCTGTCAACTTCTACATCTATATTTGATTAAATGGAGCTTTAYTATAAAGATYTGGTGGAGCTTTTCTYCTTTAACCATTGTTTTATAGAGTACTTTGTRTACAATTGRTGACCAATGACATCTGTATTACTGTGATCAGGCTGTAGAATCCTGTYAAGRRTGCCCTGCACAGCKTAACATTCTGRTGAATGAAAGAAATGGATCYCCAATGGAGTTTAAGRTGAATGAATCTCAAACRGAAGCGATTATGTGTTCTCTTCATAGAATGATATGCAACCATAGATCATATGTTGAACTTATTTGGGGTCCACCTGGGACAGGTAAAACAAGGACCATCAGTGTGATGCTCTTTGCTCTCTTGAGAATGAATTATAGGATTCTTTCCTGTGCCCCAACGAATGTAGCTGTGACAGAAGTGGCATCTCGGGTGGTAAAACTGGTGAAAGAGTCATTTAATGCTGAATCATCAAGATATGGTGATGTACTGTGTCCACTGGGTGATATTCTGTTGTTTGGGAGTAAAGATCGAATGAAAGTAAGCTTAGATATTGAGGAGGTATATCTTGACAATCGTGTGGAGAGACTTACAGAATGCTTACTGCCGCTGACTGGCTGGAAGCACTGTGTAGCTTCTATGATTGATTTTCTGGAGGATTGTGTCACTAACTACAAAACATTTGTTGAAAATGAATTGATCAAGATGAACAAACAAAATGAAGAAGAAAGTCCAAATGATAAGACTGCATCATTTCTAGATTTTACTAGAGCCCGATTTAAAGCTGTTTCACCCCTTCTGAAGAGATGCATGATTACACTGTGTACTCATGTGCCCAGAAGTTTCATTCTTGAGAAAAATTTCCAAACAATGTTACATCTAATTTACCTACTGGAATATCTGGAGGATTTGCTGTTTCAAGAAAGATTGACATCTGATGACCTGGAGAAGATATTTTCTGTTCAGGAAGTGGTGATGATGGTGGATTTTCCTACAGCGTTCGAAATATCACCATCCCTGGCATATATGAGAAGCCAATGCCTCRATGTATTAAAAGAACTTCAGGTATCCCTTGGGAAASTTAGCTTTCCAAGTTTGGTTTCAGTGATGGATAAAACTCCAGTAATTGAATTCTGTTACCAAATGGCTTCATTGGTATTCTGCACTGCTTCTAGCTCCTATACGTTGCATTCGGTAGTTATGGAACCACTCAATTTGTTAGTCATTGATGAGGCTGCCCAGTTAAAGGAGTGTGAATCAATTATACCTCTTCAACTTCAAGGTTTGAGGCACGTTATTCTTGTTGGTGATGAATGTCAGTTACCAGCAACAGTTAACAGCATGGTAAAATGTTGATTCCTTGTTGSTCAAATTCAATATCTCTTGCAGGCAGGTCATTTGATGTTCTTTTGACAGCTATTATTTCTGCTTGTTTACAATACAGGTGTCGGATAAATCTGGCTTTGGAAGAAGCTTATTTGGAAGATTAAGTCTGCTGGGACATCCTAAACACCTGCTTAGTGTTCAATACAGGATGCATCCGTCTATTAGTTGCTTCCCGAATTCAAAGTTCTACCATGACATGATCCTGGATGCACCTAATGTGCGGAGTAAAAGCTATGAAATAAATTATCTTCCAGGGAGGATGTTTGGTCCTTGCACATTCATAAATGTGTCTGGTGGAAGAGAAGAGCGGGACGATAATGAACATAGCCTAAAAAATATGGTGGAGGTTGCTGTTGTCATAAAGATAGTTCAGAAGCTATACAAAGGTATATGCCTTGTTTTTGGGATCATTCCTTTGAAATTATATTGGGTTTCGATGACTGTTGATTATCATTGGACTAATATTATGAATATGCATTCATAACCTGGCTAATTTCCCTTGCAGCCAGCAGTAGACAAAGAATGAAACTTAGAAATACCAGATAAAGATGATTACACTTATGAAAGAAGAAAAGAAAGATGAATTCACTTATCATATATGCCAACTTGAAAGTTGTTTTTTGTTCTCTTGACCAGTTCATTAAAACTGATTTCTCAATTTGTTCTGTAAAACCATTCCTGCAGAGTCCTATTTCATTTATGTGTTGGAATTTTCTTAAGAAGTTTTTGTTTTGATCTACTAATCACAGCTTGGAATGGGTCTGACACTTTACTTAGCATAGGGGTAATATCGCCCTATGCAGCTCAAGTTGCGGTGATCCAAGACAAACTTCCTCAGAAGTATAAAAACCTCGACAAGTTTTTGGTGAAGGTGAAGTCTATAGATGGATTCCAGGGTGGAGAGGAAGATATTATCATAATATCTGCGGTAAGAGCTAATAGTGGCGGATCAATTGGTTTCCTGTCTAGTTTTCTGAGAACTAATGTTGCCCTAACAAGAGCTCGGTAAGCAGATGATTTTTATTTTGTATTTAGTTTCTATCTCTATCACAACGGTGGATGAGGATTTCTGGCCTCCTCCTTGATAGGCACTGTCTCTGGATATTGGGGAATGAAAAGACGCTAACAAATAAACTATCGATTTGGAAAGATTTGATTTGCGATGCTAAGCGTCGCGACTGTTTCTTTAGTGCTGAAGAAGACAGTGATATATCCAAAACCATTTTGGATGTTAAAACAGAGCTTGATCAACTGGATGATTTGTTCAATCCAGATAGCARACTTTTCAAAAGAGGAAAATGGAAGGTACTTTTATGACTTTTCTCTACTGAACTTTAGATGATGAAGGCATTGTGTTTTCAGCAAATGGTAGCTTCAATTTCACAAAGATTCAAGAAGTGTACATTTGTCTTCCAACAATTTATTAAAAGCTACTATATTCAGAACTTAGTTCTTATGAACCAAGTTAATACCCACACTTAATTCTCAATTTTACCAACCACTAATTTGCACTATGCACTAAAAAAGAGTTACTTWTTSAAAATGGTAATTTCACTCGAATAAACAAGAACAGATGGCAAAAATGTGGCTACACAAATCACTTCTGCAAAGCCTGAATAGTCAATTGTAATTCAAAAGAATTATTAGGTTCAATACTTCAAGATACTTTCATGGGAGATTCTTTGGAGTACGCAATGGAATATTAGCACGATTCTGGTCTAATATCGTTTTGGTACCTTCATTGTCCATTAGCAGAGTATTTAAACYATGTTGACTTTTTTTGTGGGTTTGTTTTGAGCAGTTACACTTATTTGATATACATGCACATCAATGGTAGGTGTTTTTGCATGCCTTTTGCTTCGTCATCCTAAATGCATTTGTTCGTTTCTCTGTAACAGGTTTTGTTCAGTGATATGTTCAGGAAATCATTTGCAAAGTTAATGTCCATCAGTAAGAAGAAGTCAGTCATAAATCTTTTACTTAACCTTGCCAGTGGATGGCGACCAAAGAGAAAAAGTGTGGACTTGGTTTGTGAAAGCTCTTCACACATTGTGAAACAATTTAAAGTTGATCGACTGTATGTTGTTTGTTCAGTTGACATTATGAAGGAATCACATTACAAACAAGTTTTGAAGGTCTGGGATATATTGCCTCTGGAGGAGATACCAAAGTTACTGAGAGCGTTAGACCGTATCTTTGTCATGTATACTGATAATTTTATCAATCGTTGCAAAGAGAAATGTCTAGAGGGGTAAATCTTCTGTATTTTGTTCAATGCAACTATATTTGGTATATGCTAAAGTTAACGATTTMCATGTGAGTTAAAAGATTAATATCTCCACTAATATCGACTTGTTCCATTTAGGGACTTGGAAGTTCCAAAGAGTTGGGTTGCTTCTTCGGCTATTACTCGATATAAGAACCTTAATGATAATAACCTTGTGAGTGATTCAAATGATGCCATGGATGCGAGAAGCTATGTTGAAAATTCAAGAGTTAGCGAAAGTTTGCTGTTGATGAAGTTTTACTCCTTATCAACTGGCGTTGTAAAACATTTGCTTTCAGATCGAGATGGTGGAGAACTCGATCTTCCATTTGAAGTCACAGATGAGGAGCGGGAAATAATTCAATTCAGCAGAAGTAGCTTCATACTTGGTCGCTCAGGCACGGGGAAAACTACTGTGCTGACAATGAAATTATTCCAAAACGAACAAATTTATCATTTGGCTCTGGGGGAGTTTACGACAGCTGAGAGCCCTAGCACTTCTGGCCTTGCTAAGAGAAACAAGTTTGGTCAGTCCATCGGAGATTCTGAGGAGACCATCCTTCGCCAACTCTTTGTGACTGTGAGTCCAAAGCTATGTTTTGCTGTCAAACAACATGTTTCGCGGCTAAAAAGGTATGCAAATTAGTTGACTAAGGTTTTGCCGTATTTCGTTCATTTATTGTATYGTGCTTGTCTTTTTGAGGCTTATACATTTGTTACTTGCTATTTAACTGTAATGGTTGCTGCAAACTGCAAAATGTACAATTTCAGATATAAAGTATGGGAAGATAGTGATTTATTGATTTGTAACTTTTCAAAAACAGTGCTTGGAGACAATGTTGCATAACATGCATACTGCTACTTTTACTTAAGAGTTTTAACAGACAAATGGCTTTGATAGGTGTGGCCTTGTATAATTGTATTTTCCTTATATATTAATCATTAATGAATCTTGGCCATAAATTGTTTTGTCAAAGCAACATAGAGGAGTCCCTATTATATTATAAAAAATAAAAAAAGATTATTTAGTTAAATACTGAAACTGCTCATCTAAAAATTACTGACTGAAACCTGCTTGTACAACTCTGTGCCTTTTGCTTGCACCAAGTTTGATTCAGGGGAGAGGGAAAAGAAGGAAGAAATAATTACCTAGGTGAAAGTATCTTATTTTCTTCAMTTTAGTTGGGATAAATTTCTTTAGTGGCGTTACTTGAAACTTCCTCTCTTAATTAAACTGCCTATCATTTGCATAGCTTTATATGGTTTCTTAGCATATTTTGTTTGAAAATGTTGTACTTATGAAATACACCGTCTAAGATGTTCACTGATTTCTGTATTTTAGACCTATTATTTATCTTCCCAACAATAAATGCCTTCTCTGTGCAGCTTTGCAAGTCATGGGATTCTGTCTCCGGAGACCAGTTCATTTGATTTGGAAGATATTGATGAAGTCYGACATTTTAGAGATATACCGGATTCTTTTGTTGACATTCCTGCTGAAAAGTATCCTCTTGTCATTACCTTTCAAAAGTTTCTGATGATGCTTGACGGGACCCTGGGTGATTCATATTTTGAAAGATTTCATGAGATAGGGTATTTTTCTGGAGAGAATAGGAGTTTAAAATCAGTTGCTCTGCAAACCTTCTTAAGAATGAAGGAGGTTAACTTTGACAGGTTTAGTTCCTTCTATTGGCCTCATTTTAATGAACAGCTGAAAAGGAATCTTGACCCTTCWAYAGTATTTACTGAAATAGTTTCTCATATAAAAGGAYGATTGCAAGTGGGAGAATTTGATGGTAAATTGAGCCGGGAAGAATATATTTTGATGTCTGATAGRAGGGTATCTACATTGAGTGCACYGAAGAGAGAAGARATRTATAGCATTTTCCAAGWTTATGAGAAGATGAAAATGGAGCATGGTGAATTTGATTTAGCTGATTTTGTAATGAACCTCCATCTGAGACTGAWGAATAAGAGTCTGGTCGGTGATAAAATGGATTTCGTATACATTGATGAAGTGCAGGATCTTACCATGAGGCAAATTGCTCTTTTCAAGTATATTTGCAAAAATGTTGATGAAGGCTTTGTCTTCTCAGGTGATACAGCACAGACTATTGCTAGAGGAATTGATTTTAGATTTGAAGATATACGATCTTTYTTTTACAATGAATTTGTCAGAGGATCAGGGAATGAGAACTCTTTTGCAAGAAAAGAGAAAGGACTTATAACGGAAATGTTCAATTTGCATCAGAATTTCCGTACTCATGCTGGTGTTCTTAGATTAGCGCAGAGTGTTGTTGATCTTTTATACCATTTTTTCTGCCAAT
>MEJB01000027.1:1093220-1115592 GCA_001752375.1 Rhazya stricta | reverse complement strand
CAACCCTAGTTGGTACACAATTCACGAGATCAAACAAAAATTCATAAAAGTAAAATCCGAGGTGTTACAATTAATGTGCCTAAAGGCAGGAATGAGATATGGAGATTATGAAGAAGAATAAATGATGCTATTCCTGATGGGATTAAATGATGAATATAAATCTACAAGAGGACAAATTCTCRTCTATGATTCTTTGCCTACAATGGCAAAGGCTTATAGTATGGTAGCAGARGTGGAAAAACATAAAAGATRAAAGACTGCAGCAGAATCACAAGATGCGTRTGCTAYGCAAGCCATTTCAAGATTTAACACAAGAATGGATCAATTCAAGCCTCAACAGCAGACAAATAAGTCTCAATACATGCCATATACAAGGCCACAAAATGGAATTCAAAAGGAAGACAAGTCTCATCTAAAATGTAATTTTTGTAGAAAAAGTGGGCATCTCAGAAGGGATTGCTTCAAGATAAAAGGATTTCTTGACTGGTGGCCAGGGATAAGGGATCAAAGGATGTAAGAAAAGGCCAATACTGCACAAGAAATGAGTACACCTCTTGAATTGCAAAAGACTTCATCCGGATTACAAACCATGATCACTTTGATACAGTAGGAGGTTGGAAAGGCATTAAAGGGAAAGGAAACTACAGATTCTTCAAGCAGTTTGCAGAATCAAGTCAACCTAGCTGATTTTGATCACTTTACAGTAGCTTCATTCCAATAAATTCAAGCAATGGTTTGTGTTCTTCCGCTAACAGATGGATCATTGACAGTGGGGCTACCGCTCACACGTGCAATGACCTTTCTTGCTTTACATCCTARGTAAAACTTGATAAACCTGTTTCAATAAAACTACCTGATAACACAATTAGAATGGTTGAATATGCAAGAAGCTTGAAATTGCATGACAAACTGATCATATCAGATTGTTTATATGTTCCTTCATTCAAGTTTAACTTGCTTTCAGTGCGTAGAACCTGTGAAACTAATGCTTTGTGTTTCAAATTTACTATTTACAAATGTGTTTTACAGGATTATGAGACTGAGACAGTTATTGGTATAGCAAAGGCAGATAGAGGGCTGTATTATATAAAGAGCAAAGGCCTTGCCGAACCTAGAAGTTTCTTGAAAATTGAAAATTGTAGGAACAAAGAAGTAAGCTGTAATGTGATAAATAAGGAAGATGTTAAGAATTGGCACTCAAGATTAGGCCATGTTCCCGTAGCTATTTTGAAAAGAATTTTTGTAATGCATAAAGAGGAAATAGAACCTTATTTTGTATGTCCTTTAGCTAAGCAGCAGAGATCAAGTTTTAATAAAARAGTCAAACATTCTGRAGCACCTTTTGAACTAATACACATTGATATATGGGGTTCTTATAAAATTCTCTCTAGACAAGAAACTAAATACTTTTGTACCATAATTGATGACTACAGTAGATGTACTTGGACTTTCTTGATGGCTCATAAATCTCAAGTATTAAGCACGGTAGAAAACTGCATTAAAATGATAAAGAGGCAATTTGACAGCAATGTTAAAAAGGTACAAACTGATAATAGTAGTGAATTCCTTAGCACTGATTTTCAATGTATGCTAACTAGACAAGGAATATTGTATTACAAGTCCTGTATTTATACTCCATAACAGGATGGAATAGTAGAAAGAAAGCATCAGCACCTTTTACATGTTGCTAGAGCTCTCATGATACAATCTAATCTTCCGGCAAATTTCTAGGGAGATGCTATTTTAACAGCAACATATATTATAAATAGAATCCCATCTTATGTTCTTGATTGGAAAAGTCCTTTCCAAATGCTATTTAATGAAGCACTTGATTTAAGTAACTTAAGAGTGTTTGGTTGTCTATGTTATGCAACAAATACCGCACCACATAAACTGAAGTTTGATCTTAGGTCATTTGCTTGTGTTTTCATAGGTTATCCTCCAGATTATAAAGGATATAAACTCTGGAATTTGCACACTAATGAAGTAATAATCTCTAGAGATGTAAAGTTTATTGAAAACATTTTTACATATCAACCTAAATTCAATCCTGATAAGCTAATGTCAGTAAAGAATTACAGGAACAGTCAGGAATATGAAAATATTCCTGATAACATTTTTGGAGAAATAGAAAAGGGACAGCCTAGTAGTGATCATAGAAATCAAGATGAACTTCCTACAGAAAAGATTGTAGAAACACAAGAAAAGAATCCGAGCAAAAGAACCAGAACTTTGCCTACTTGGTTGCAGGATTATGTAATTAACAATTGCACTGATGATACTAATGAGCTGATTTCTTCTGCAGATCAGTTAGCCTTTGTTGCTAACCTGAATTCAGAAAATGAGCCTTACTCTTATAGATAGGCTAAGACATCAATGTAGTGGCAAGAAATAGAGGCTCCGGAAAGAAATGAAACTTGGCAAATAGTTGATCTACCAGCAGGACATAAGCCAATTGGCTGCAAATGGGTATACGAGATCAAGAGAAGGCCTGATGGAAGTATAGACAAGTATAAAGCAAGGCTTGTGGCCAAGGGTTACAATCAGATAGAAGGACAGGACTATTTTGACAGTTTTTCTCCCGTGGCAAAATCTGTGACTGTAAGGATAGTGCTAGCAATGGCCTCATCAAAACAATGGAAATTGCATTAACTGGACATCAATAATGCTTTCCTCCATGGCTTCTTGGATGAAGAGATATATATGAAACTGCCGGATGGATACAAAGAAAATGTGAAGAATAAGGTTTGCAAACTTACTAGATCCCTATATAGCTTGAAGCAGGCCTCTAGACAATGGAACATAAAGTTTACAAGAAAATTAACTTCATTTGGCTTCACACAATCATACCATGATTCCTGTTTATTTATCTATAAGAAATCTGGAATGTTCCCTATCCTCATAGTTTATGTTGATGATATTTTGCTCACTAGGAATTCAGAGAAGAAGATGTCTGAAGTTAAATGTTTCTTGCATTAGCAATTTACCATTAAGGATCTAGGGGTAGCTAAGTATTTTCTTGGTATAGAAATAGCTAGATCACGTATGGGAATGTTTCTCARACAACAGAAGTATATRAGAGATATRATCTCTGATCTGAAGATGGAAAATGCTGCTGTAGTAGCTACCCCTTCACCACATGATTGGCATTCAGATAATCCTGATTCTCCATTGATTGAAGATCTAGCTATATACAGGAGGTTAGTAGGTAGGTTGTTGTATTTGAATTTCACACGGCCTGATTTAATATTTAGTGTGCATCATTGGAGTCAATTTATGCAGCAGCCTACACAAAATCACTAGAAGGCTGCTCAGCATATAGTTAAGTACTGAAAAGGCGCACTACCACATGGCTTGTTTTATGCAGCAGAGAATCCCTTAGATATCCAAGCTTATTGTGATAGTGACTGGGCAAAATGCCTTATCACCAGAAAATCTACAACTGGTTATTGTGTGTTTTTAGGTTTGGCCTTAGTTTCTTGGAAATCAAAGAAACAACCTACTGTGGCAAGATCATCTTCAGAGGCAGAATATAGAAGTGCTGCAGCCATTGCATGTGAGCTCAAATGGATTAGTTATGTTCTATCAGATCTTGCTCACAGTTTTACCTTGCRTATACCATTGCATTGTGATAACATGTCCACTATATACATGATTGAGAATCCTGTGTTTCATGAAAGAACTAAACACATTGAGATAGATTGCCATTTTATCRGAGATCATTACAAGAATGGCTTTATAATCTCTCAGTTTATTCCTTCCAAGTCTCAGTTAGCAGACTTGATGACTAAAGCCTTACCAGCTCCTATTAGTTATCCATTATTSTCCAAGATGAGCTTTAGAGCAGRTCCATCTTMACCGGGAGAGGGGGTAGGTGAAAGATTATGCTGAAAAATCAAGCTGCAGAAGGCAAGAAGGATTGAAGTCACAAGCAAGTTGCAAGCTGCAGAAGGCTGCAATGCTTGGATTGAGGCTGCAATGCTTGGAGTGAGGCTGCAAAGCTGCAGAGTGAGGCTGCAAAGCTTGGAGTGAGGTTGCAAAGCTGCAGAGTGAGGTTGCAAAGCTACAGAAAGCTGATCTGATGGTTGGATTGAGGCTGCAAATGCTGCAGAAGCATTTGCAGAAGAATGAAGCTAAAGAAGCTAAAGAAGCTTGATGGAAGGTTAATGGAAGAAAGGCTGCAATGCCCGTTTGATGGAAGGGTACAGCTGAAGAAATGTACATAAAAAGGACTGAAGAAATACTTTATCATGGCTGCATATGGGTTTTGACATTTGTATTCAAGAATCAATTAGTTAGATTCAAGAATTAGTTAGATGATTTCTTGAATTAGTTGCATTTCTGGTTAGGATAAACTTGTATCATTTACTGGCTACAAATAGCCCTTTTTATATCATTTTGTAATCAAGTTTTTCAATCATCAATGAAGGAAATTCTCTTCTCATTTTAATGTCCTCAATTTCTCCAGCTTTCTTTTATTCTATTTTCTTGTTTTGCTCGTTTGGGGAGAGTTAATGTGGCATCTGAGTTAAAATAAACCTCAGATTCTTCGAAATGTTTGCCATGTTCCAATAATTTTCTTCAGTTTAGTTTGGCTATTGATCTCTAGAACAATTACAGTATACTATACYCATTTCATGAAAATAATTCCAGTTCGTCGTTCTAAGATGATTTTATACATTCTAAACACATTCTGGAGACATGATCTTATACATTCTAAACACATGAAAATCATTTAAAAACGTTCTAAAAAAGATCTTTGTAACAAGAGTAAAAATTTATCTGCTTACCTGGACAATGTGGGAAGACAAGATGTCAAAAAAAACCAGCTGCTAGTCACCAGGGATAGCGCCACCAGAATTCCTCGCCGCCGGTGATGCCCACAAGACGTTTTATCCCCAGCAAGGTTGTTTCTARAGTGACATACAAAGATTTTAACAGTGAAAGGGTTTTGCATGGAGAAAAGAYAGGAAAGGTCTYTGTGATTTAGAAGACGACTATGATGCCTGTAGAGGGGACACTCTACATGTTCGAGTCCCGTCTTTAAGTCGATMAAAAAAATCCTGCAACAGTGAAGTGACATTCTGTTCGAATGAGGTCGGCGGTGCTARCGYCATCCAGGTCAAAAAGAAACACCACCCAAAGCTCAGGTCATTTGTGGAAAGAAGGTTGAAAAGGAAATTATTTGGGTCAAAAACCCTGTAYAAGAATAAGATGRCCCATCCAGATATAAACTATAAAATTCARACTAAGGCAAAGAGCACTACTAGCACTCACAGCMTGTGAKAAAGCACCACTTWATAAAGTTYTTTTCCATTTTTAACATCTATTTATCACATTGATTGGAATATGGCAAAGCTCTCCAAGATTATCTGCAGAAATTTGTTCCTCTTATTCTTAGATCATAYCATTTACAACCAAGTATCAGCAAACCATTTGTAGATATCATTGACAAGTTTTTGSACAAGGCGTTGAGCAAATAGCATTGATGATGCTGCCTCCAAGAAGAAAGTGAGCATTCAAWGGTGGTTTACATAGACAGGAGTATAATACTGAGAATCTCATTCCAGCCAAGGACCAYAAGAGATTATAGAAGGGTTCTTGATTAGTGAATGYCATGTTAATTATCCTYRAATTTATGCATATCCACACAATAGGAGTCATCGTATCCATATCCAGTCCAGGAAGACCCAATGCTTGTTAATTATTGTAAATTTGGAACTAACAGAAAGGTAGATAAAGACTAGAGATTGATGAATGAACTATAAACTGCAGTTAAGATTAAGGCATTAGAGAAAATTATTGCTAAAGTTCTAGTAGACGCAAGATTTCAATRAGAATAGCAAAAGAAAAATGCAGAARGAAGGAAAAACATACCGAAGAAATATTTCAGTTCTTTTGGAATTTACGTGAAGAAGGAAAAAGAGAAGTAGGTTATCCAATCAAAGCAACTTATAAGGAATAATAAACACTTAGAGATGTTAGACATCTGTTTGCAATGACTCTCTCCTCATTTCTCACAGAACACACCATTGCAGTTGCTCAAGTTTCATCATGCATTGGAAACCAATTCTCAACAAGACATGAAGTTCATCTCTTTCTGTTAATGTGAAAACTGGGAYAGCTACTTCACTAAACCTCTATTTCCTATGATGTACTAGGCATATATAGAAACCATTTCTACAGAGGCTAGGACTTTATCTATTTCTTTTTCTTCTTTTGTTAGTCTCATCATCCGTTGAATCACCAACGTTGCCATTGTTCATTACCCCTATCGAAGATGAACATACATTCCAAGATTTATCATTTTCCTTCTCTCCCCAATATAAGATACAATCATAATTTCATGAAATGCATCAATTAYTAGCTCCAAGAACTTGTTAAAAGAGTTGCTTGACCAACCATTCAAACACTTAAGATGGTATAATCAATTTGAATGATATTTTTCAAAATTTTGTACAYCTGTATATAGCTCTTTATCACAATCTTACGGTACYTGCAGGAATCGAATTCTATCATCATTTGTGGATGAGGGACTATTAGGAGGATGATCATTTATTTMATTTTCAAAGTTAAGCATCTTCGTAGGTGGATTCATCATTTTCTTGAGCTCTCATTGGCATGGGAAGGTTCATTATTTTRATTTTCAGGGACAAATCCTAATGCATTTTGAAGATGATCTCACATTTCATATTCCCTATCAAGACTTGGTTGCAAAATATAATGAAATAAGCGTCGCCATTTTTTATATTACTCGATTAAATGACACACTTCTTWAAAAGCATCGTGAATATAGCAGCGCTTTTCAATTAACACCGAAATATTTTCTATTAAGCCGACGCTTTATTTTTAATGTCGGTAATTCTTCTAATATAGTGGCACTTTTAATTAATGTAGGAAAATGTCTCAATAAAGAACACTTATGTTTAAAAGTGCCCCAATAGTTTAAAGGATTTGAAACATCATTAACTTTAGCTCAAAATGTTGTGCTTGTATTTCAAGTCAAACAATACCCAGTTACAAATCATGTAACATTGGGACAACATATTCTGTGATAGACGTATCTTTATCATCTACCAATATTAGTTCATTCTTCATTTGTTCTTGGTTAGCCATTTCTCCTATTTTAGCAAAACCTAACTGCTCTATTCTCCMTTTACATAATATTCTTTCGATTTCAAGGTCAAGAGGATATAGTTGAGTAGTATTAGACAACAACTTAATATTGTCCTTCTTGATCATACATAAGATCAGACAACCTGCTAAAATTACCAACAAAAGAAAAAAGAATAAGAGTAGTGAATAAGAATAAGAATTTCAAAAGTAGTAAAAAAAACTAGCACCAATTAACATAATCAAAAAATCCCCGTCAACGACGTAAAAAATTTGGGCCCCYTTTGATAGAATTGAAATTTGAAGTCTAAAGCCTCTCAAATAATTGAATTTCTGAATGCCAATGATTTAATTTATAATACCTAAATCTGAATATTGAATTTGATAACTTAACTTGATATGTCTTAATATATCAGTCAGAATATTATCAATTAAAATTTATATAAAGAATTGAGAAACCTTAATGTACTAAGACATTCCAAAATTAGATTATTGAATAAACTTAATTCAATAAGCACTTAATTCATTCAATTTTAAGTGCTAAATTGGGTTACTYGACAAGGTCATATTGACTAAAATYTCAATATGCAATTTTATTCACACACATAATTTTATTCTTARGAGCATTGGTGTTATGCAARGTAGATGCACAAATTTCCCGTAAAATAATAATGGGGGGTGTTTGTGTGTTGTCATTAAATTAGAATTATAATCAATTGTCTTCCAAATGATAATTATCAAGATAAGAAATGAGCTACAATGAATTCTCTAACTGAAATGGTCATGCAATYTTGTAAGAAATGTCTCATCAAAACTYTTTGAATAACGGTGACACTTTAATAACCTCAATCCTTCTAGAMTTGTTAGTCTTTGTTTCTTTTAACTAAGGCCRTGTTTGATAATCCAATTRATTACTTAYAACTGAATGAATTAAGAGCTTATTGAATTAAGAACATTTGATAATATAATTTCGTAATGTCTTAATATATTAAGTTATTCTTATTTCTTTCTATAAATRTTAAGTGTTGATTATTCTAACTTAATATATTAATACATTATAGATTAAATTACCAAATTCAGTATRCAAAATCAGATGTACAAAGTGAATTTAAAGTAAATTTTCAATGTTCATAAATTCAGTTACTTTTCAGACTTCAGTCTTCAAACTTCACTTCAGTTTTATCAGACAGGGCCTAACTTGATTTGCATTCTTGTGCTACTCAGTCCAAGAAATGGAATTCAAGAATAAATCTCAATGGTTTTATGAGGCAGACATATATTCCTATATTGTAGAAGAATTTGATCTACTTGAACGAATTTGCGTTTGAATGTCGTAATCAAGACATTCAAATAGATCTATTGTAATATAAACTTCTAGCTTTAAGATAGCTTTAATATTAATCATTAATGACCACAAAATAGTAAGTATGAAAGAAATAAGTTCAATTGAATGAAATCCAAAAGATATAACAAGAATTTCGCATAAAAGCTTTCAAATAATCCATTTCAAGCAAAGGCATCAATTCTAGCTAACTTTTAAGTTTAGTTCATGCTTAAAACCACCAAATAAATAAAAAAACAAACAAACAATTCCATGGAAACAGTTAAACTGAAAGAGATATAAGGCCCAAATCAAAACACTAAAGGTGATTCTTAAAGATCTATTGGACTTCTTCTCTTGGCAGCTCAAGTTTCCTCTTCTAGCTCTCGCRCTMCTTCCCRGAAACACTATTGSGGCTCATGGAGTGAAAAGCCTTTCTTTTTACCTTAAAGAATTTTGTTTAGGGCAACACTTCGACCATGTCTTATGTYGGACACTTGTCATCGTTTCATCATACATAAATGATGCATTCGAGAAAYTAGCGGGGTTTACAAGTGATAACCCCAAAAGAACAAATTTGAAATCCACTAGAGAAATTTGAGATAAAATCTCGAATTTCATTTATACTTAATATGAATGAAAGAAAAGCTACAAGCATGGAGGTCCCTTAAGTTGGTAAAACTCAAATCCTAATACTACAATACTTGCTCTAAAGCTAAACTAATAAAATAGAAACAAATCTCCTAATTTGATAATAATTAATACTAAAGCCTAATTAGTAGAATAGAAACAAATTCATAAACTACCAAAAAAACTTAAAAATTGATAAAGACTTTGAAACCCAACCTGATATTCAATTCCTTGACTATTTGTCTTACATTAGTCGCCTTCACATCCGAAGAACTCTACCTCTGGTTCTCTTCAGTATAAAATCCCTCATCTCCATGGGACTTATGTATATCATAAATATTAAAGGTGTTAGAAATACCRATAGAATCCAGAGGTTCAGTAATAAAGGCATTGTCGTTAATCTTCTTCCACACCCAAACTCTCTTGTGTTCATCAACTGCAACTTTACACTTCACATTCTTTCTCCAACTTGGCCTCATATGCTTCTCTCAAGAGCCCATGTTTAVTAATGAATGATATCATAAAACTCTCCCTATTCGTAGTTATGGTTCCTCTAGAAYGTGATAAAGGAGGCATAACAATTTTATGATTATTCCACCAAAATAACAACATATRGTCYTGCCCTTTTMAGGTTTCATCCACCCTATAATTTCTTAAATCCTCTATTGCTGAAATTCTATTAGCTTTCAATACATCTTCGTTCAAGATCGTATATTTTTTCTAGTTACCTTCAATGTTAGGGACAAAATGATTTCCAAGAAATCCACAATCAACATTGGAACCATGGTCGAGGTCATAGTCTTCCTCACTWTCCATGCTAGGGTTATTGTTTTTATTGTCAGTGCTAGCATAAATCTCATCATCATACCCTGAATCCTCATTGATTGTTGATATGGTGAAAATTCATTGATTTTACTAGTTTTTATGTACCTATTTTCACCTTTTTTTTGATATGTTAAAGCACTAATTTGTGCAATTTTGGCTTAAACATTATCTAATTTCAATTAAGTAATCTTAATCTTACTAAATTGTAAAATTGTAGAATTCATGAGCCTTTATTGATGAAAAATATTTTATTTTGTAAGGAAATGATTCTACATGTGAATTGCAAATCTACTTGATTGAGAATTGAGAGAAGTGCAAATTTTGGTCATTGCTACAACATTACGACGACAATGAAGGATGAGAATTTAATGTGGCAGAAGGCATATAATACGAGTCAAAGAGAAGATGAAGTGGACCCATGTGAAGAGAAATATCTTGGGAGCTAAAACAGAAAGCATAACGTGGTTATGCAAGTGGGCTTTTTTAGGCCCATGCGACCAAAGCTTCCTAGAGGAACTAGATATATAAAAGGAAATAGTAGGGTTATTTTTCACATCAGCTGCAGAAGATAGATCTAGACAGCAGCAGCTACATTAGAACAAATCTGAGGAGATCTGGATAGCGACGGCTGCAAGGACAGAAAAAAGAAAGAAGAGATCAGAGAAATCCAGCAAAAAGAGGAGGAGCCATCAATCGGATGCAAGAAAAAGAGCCAACAAATTTTCAAGGGCTAAACTCCTTCTTTAAGCTATTTTTCTTTGTATCTCTATTGTAGCTTTTCCAAATGATGAACATTAAGTATTTTATCTTATTATGGAGAACATGAGCTAAATATATTAAGTTGAGGTTCTTTATGAACCTTTGTTATTAAAGTGTGAATGAATATTCCTGCAAAATCATACTGCCTATATGCTTTATACATTGCTGAGTAATGTTGTACTGTTGCTGTTAATTGGCCATTAATGGTGACTGTGTTAATTGCTTTTTGGTTGGGAAAACTTTGGGTAGTAGAAATTATTGCATGAATGTGAGTTGAGATCTCTCATTAGAAAACCTATAGGGATATAGGTTTGGCTCATAAAACCTTTAAGACGTAGACTTAATAGTCTTCTGAAGTTAGATGGTTAGCCCAGAAGAGTAATGTCCTGACTATAAAGGAGCAACAATTAATAGACCGGGAGGTTGCAGTTGCATATGTCTTAGTTTGCATACTGGACGGTGCACTTTGCTCTTATTATGATGTTGGAGTAGGAATATTGTAGCGTTGTTGTTCTGTTTCTTAACCATTGATACTTAGGGGATTCTTTAACTTTAACTCTCCTTTTAAATGGTCAATCATCATTTGTGTTTGTTAGTTGCTATCTTAATTAGTTTTCTGAATCATTAGGGTACTGTAGGTTGATTTAGTTTATTTATTGACAAAACAATCAGCCTATTATTTTAATTTTATTATAAATTTTGTAATACCATTCTTGAAAATCAAATCCTCGTGNGCTCTTACTATGATGTTGGAGTAGGAATGTTGTAGTGTTGTTGTTCTGTTTCTTAACCATTGATACTTAGGGGATTCTTTAACTTTAACTCTCCTTTTAAACGGTCAATCATCATTTGTGTTTGTTAGTTGCTATCTTAATTAGTCTTCTGAATCATTAGGGTACTGTAGGTTGATTTAGTTTATTTACTGACAAAACAATCAACCRATTATTTTAATTTTATTATAAATTTTGTAATACCATTCTTGAAAATCAAATCCTCGTGGGAACCATATCTTATTCACATGTTATTACTTGATGAACGCATTTGCTTGCATTTAATAGTATATTTCTATTGTGATTTCGTCTATCAAGTTTTGGCGCTCTTGCCGGGATTATTGATATGTTTAAGTGGTGTTTAAAATTTCTATTGCTTTTTAAATTTTTATTTCTAGTCTATATTCTGATGCTATTAGTGATTCTTCTACTATTGTTTGCTACAAGTTTGACATCAATGACTATGTAGAAAGTAATGTTCTGATCCKTAAAATAYTGGAGATGTACTATGAAGTTGATGTTGGGACAACATTGGAAGCTGAAGTGGCTTCATTGAATAACAATCTCAAAACTATGAATTAGTCCATGCTARAACAATCTAGGATCTYTTGTGTTTATTGTTGTGGGAGCATCTATATGACAACTGTCRATCAAATCTAGAATCAACGTGTTATGTAGGGAACTYGTATAATCCATACTCRCATACCCATAACCTTGATTTTCCACTAAGGTGGAAATTCATCAATGCTACAGCAAAATGAACTAACAAATCCATTTTTCCCCATAAGAGTAGCAGCAAGGATCACATATATATGAACAACCAAACACCTTGGAGAGTCTACTGAAGAAGTATATTGTAGAACAAAATGCTATCATTCAGAATCTACAAGCTCATGTTGAGCAATTTGCTATAGCATTAAGCTCTCAACCTCAAGAAATTATACCCATTGACACATCTATACAAATTAAAGAGGAAGAGATTGATCAAGAAGAGAGAAGGAATAGTCCAGAAGTAGTAGCTAAGHAAAATTTTGCAATAGACAAAGAGTGAGAGACCACCTTCACTATCCCCTCAATTGCTTCAAGATAAAAAATTCAGAGTACAAGMATGATGCAGCAATAGTTACATCAATGATGTAACAAAGTTGACAACAAAAGCTGTGACAATTCTAATGAGGTAGTTGCAGAAATTACTTGGATAGCAATTGGACATCAAAGCATGTTGTAGCTTAGTCAAGTAAAGAAGTGTAGAACAATTGCAAATGAAAATGCCAAGGTGGACAAAGACAAAACTAAGAAATGGCAAAATCTAAGGCTCTGGTGAAGTGAGAAGAGATCAAGAATAACTTCTCCAATGCACGGGCTAAAGATCAAACATTTTTGCAAAGAAAAACAAGGCATTCACTAAGTAATTTTAGTTTTTATTATGCTTACCTTTAATTTTAGTTTTTGRGTATTGATGTCTTATATAGGATGCARGCCTTTAGATATGTTTGTTTGAACAATTTTTGTTTTAATGCTTTGAGTAGTTTGTAGTTCGTCTTGATTTTGAGAATTATTAGCTTAAATTGTTTTGATCAAAAGTTAGTAAGTTGAACTATGTTTTTACTCCAATATTAGCTTATTTGTTTTGAGCTTTTGGCTTGTTTTTTGATGACATGCTAATTTTGTTTTAGGAATATTAGTGTTTAAATCTAATATTGTTTCTTTAATTTTTACTTTATACTCATATTTTTGATTTAGTTCAACAAGTACTATGTTTGGGAGTGTGTTGACTTTTAACATTTTCAGTGTGGTCTGGTTCAAGGATCCCCTGTTTTACACATTTTGCAATAAGTCAAATGATGCAGTAGTAATGCTGCAACATCGTTATAGATTTCATCATTCCAGATTTTATTGAGTGTTATTAATCCTTTGGGATTTTAGTGCCATGTATGACCATGATTTGATTGAGATTGAACAAAACCTGCCTAMGTATTCTTGTGAYGACAAACGTGCTTTCGATTTGGTTTGCAAATTGCTTTGAAACTAAATTGCCTGAACTTTCTTAGTCTTGATAATGGAGTGAAAGTTTTTGGAAATAAGATCTTGAACAAATTTGGAGAGGTGTTTTTTGGTTTGGTTTACTTGATTGTGTAATAATAATAACTACTGCAATGCCTTGAATTGCCTAGTAACCAGAGTTATGCATATTTCCAATMTGTAGTTTTGCATCAAAAAGCGATGTTATGTAAGAGTATGCATAGCAACTCTCATTTTTGTGACTTGGACCTAGTAACCGAGAACTTTCATCACAAAATATCAATTTTCATGTCAAATAGTTCTTGTGACATTATAGAGTAAAGTGTGCACATTTATGCTTCAAAAAAATGCAGTGACAAAAAGAAAAAAGAATTTACAATGTTGTAGGTTTGATGCTGCAATAACACTTTTACAACCCCCTTACCAACTTGATTTAATAGCTCCTTATCYCTTCTAATTTTGTGCAATTCAAAGWTTTMGTGGATAGAGATTTGTGAACCYTACACATTAGTCTTATATAATGATTTGAGATGTGCACTTGATATATAATCATTCATGGTTCATTACCACACAATTTACCAAAGTGATTTTCATACTTAGTAATTTTTGTGATGTCCCTTCTTTGCTAGATATGCTTTTGGGACTTTTATTGCACACGGATTTGGTTGGAGAATCTTTGTAGATTATTTTTCTTTGTTAATTGCTCGAGGAATAGCTATGTTTAGGTTTCAGGGTGTTGATYTGGGTGAAAACCTATCGAATTTACTAGTATTTATGTACCGATTTTTACTCTCTTTGATATATTAAAGTACTACTTTGTGCGATTTTCCCTAAAACATTGTTTAATTTCAATAAAGTAACCTTAATCTTATTAAATTGTGAAATTATAGAATTGATAAGCCTTTACTGASGAAAAATGTTTTATTTTGTAAGGAAATGATTCTACATGTGAATTAGAGGACTACTTGATTGAGAATTGAGAGAAGTCCAAATTCTGAACATTGCTACAGCATTGCGGCGGCAATGAAGGATGTGAATTTGACGTGGTAGAAGGCATATAATGCTAGTCAAAGAGAAGATGAAGTGGGTCCATGTAAAGAGAAATATATRTGGAYCTAAAACAGAAAGCATAAAGTGGTTATACAAGTAGGCTTCCTTTGGCCATGTGACCAAAGCATCCAAGATAAACTAGATATAAAAGGAAATAGTAGGATTATTTTCGACATCAGCTYCAGGAGGACAAATCTGAACAACAACAACCTCATCAGAACATATCTAGGGAGATCTGGACAGAGGTAGTAGCAAGGAAAAAAAACAAGAGAAAAGATTAGAGAAATCCAACAAAAAGAGGAGCCATCTATCAAATGCAAGAAGAAGAGCCAATGGATCTTCACTTTAGGGCTAAGATCTTTCTTGAAGCTTTATTTCTTTGTATCTCTATTATAGTTWTTCCAAATGATGAACATTAAGTGTTTGGATTATCTTATTTTTTAGACCATAAGCTAAATATATTGAGTTGAGGTTTTCAATGCAATATTTTTGCAATGTTGTACTGCCTTTGTGGTTTATGCAATGCTGAGTAATGCTYTATGGTTGTTGTATATTGGCCAATAATGGTGACTATGTTAATTTCTTTTTGGTTGGGAAACCTTTGAGTAGTGGAAATTATTACATGAATGTGAGTTGAGATCTCTCATTAAAGAAACTATTAGGATATAGGTTTGGCTCATAAAATGTTTAAGACCTAGACTTAATAGTGTTCTAAAATTAGGTGGTAGCCCGAGAGGGTAATGTCCAGACGGTAGCGGGGCAACAACCAATAGACTGGGAGGTTGTGGTTGCAAAATATCTTCATGTGATGGACGATGCACTTTGCTGTGACTATGATGTTGTAGTAGGAATGTTGTACCATTGTTGTTTTGTTTCTTAACCATTGATACTTAGGGGATTCTTTAACCTTAACTCTCCTTTTAAACCCTCAATCATCATTTGTGTGTTTGGTGTTTGCTATCTTAATTAGTCTTCTGAACCATTAGAGTTTTCTAATTTCATTTAGTTTATTTACTGACAAAACATTCCACCCATTTTTTGACTTTTATTAGAAATTTCATAATACCATTCTTGAATATCCAATCCTCATGGGAACAATATGCTTGCGTGTTGTAGTCAATTGCCTATTGTGATTCCATCTATCAATCACATTGTGCATGTCTCCTTCAATTGAGGTCAACACTTAGCAGGATTCAAACTTAAACCTGAGGTAAAACATATTCCTCCATTTTCATATATTTAGAAAAGTGTGGAATATCAAACTTAAAACTGAAAACTTCATCGATCACCCTAGAAGGTAAGTTGTCATTATCAGGGAGAAGATTTCCAATGCTTTTAACTTCAAGGGATTCAAAGGGTTCCCCTTCCTCATATTGAGAAATTTCAGCGCCAATAGAATGAAGATTGTGCTAAGATAATGAAGATTATTGAAGACTACAATGAATACGATAGTTAGGCAATGGTAATCTTAATACAAAAATAGTCTAGATCAGCTCTTATAAGTGGAGTTATATCCTTGTTCATCTTATCAGCCATTAACATCAATAGTGAACAAAGGAAATAGGAAAGACCTGCTCTGATACCACCTGACACAGTCGGAAAAGTAGCCAGATTTACAACCYATAAACTCAAAAGAACAAATCTGGAATCCATCAAAGAAATTTAAGAGAAAATCTCAAATTTGATTTATAATAAAGATGAATGAATGAAAAACTATAAGCATATAGGTACCTTAAATAGGGAAACATAAATCCTAATCCTATAAGGCTTACCCTAAAACTCAACTAATAAAATAGAAACAAGTCTCCTAGTTTAATGAGAGTTACTACTATAGCCTAATTAATAGAATAGAAACAAATCTAGAAACTAGCAAAAAACCTAAAAATCGATACAGACTTTAAAGGCTGGCTTGATCTTCAATTCCTCAACTATCCATCCTAGATCAATGAAGGACAACTTGTCCTTTCTTTTRTTTTTGCTTTTGACAAGTGTAAGGGTCTTCTTTTGGTTCATCTCTTTAAAGTACTTTTCACTTGTCAGCTTCATGCTTTTTCGGACAGACTGTTARTCTGTTTCTAATTAGCTGTTGTTGAATTCATTATTGCCGCTTTTCTGCCRTGCCTTTCTATCTTTCTTCTGTTTATTTAATCGTTGGTTGATCTTATTATCTCCAACGTAGAATTATAGTTTACTTCATTAATTCCTCAAATTCACAAACTACTAAATATAGGATCATCTAAGAGAACTATGCAAATGTTTAYGATGAAATGCCTTAAAATAATTCATTTACAAGTCATAGAGAGGATGAATAAGCAAATAGTCATTTAGATAATCAGCGAAATTCTACGAACATCATATTTTATTTTTAATGTTAGTAATGCTTCTAATATAAAGGCACTATTTAATTAATGTTGAAATATTTTCTATTAAGCCAATGCTTTATTTTTAATGTGGGTAATTCTTAATATAGCGACATTATTTATTTATGTTTGAAAATTTTCTATGAAGCCAACACTTTATTTTTTGTGTTGGTAATTATTCTAAAATAGCAATGTTATTTAATTAATATCATAAAATTYTCTTATTAAGCTAACGCTTAGTTTTTAGTGCTAGTAATTTTTATAATATTGCAACACTTTCAATTAATATAGCTAAAAAAAGGTCCTAGTAGATGACGCTTATTATGTAAAAGCGTCCTCGTCTTTTATATTACTCGATAAGAGAATCCCTTTCTTAGAAAGTGTCGAGCATATAATGACGCTTTTTAATTAATGTCCAGAAATTTTCTATTAAGCAGCTACTTTATTTTTTATGTTCATAATTCTTCGAGTATAGAGAAGCTTTTAATCAATGTAGTTAAAAAAGAGTCTCAATAAACGCCACCTATATTTAAAAGTGTTCCCATCTGTAGAGGTTTGGAAATTCCCTTAGTGTATTCTCATTCACATAATTTATTTATATACAAGTGTAGAAGCTTCAATTTAGGAGTTTYGATCCTTAAGATAAGCAAAACATTAAGATCTATGATCCTATAGATATGCTATAATTACAATTATCAATTAGAATTGAYAGGAGAATGATATAGTAATTCTGATTGATAATCACTGAAAGAGAATCATGGAGATGCCTTAATACTCCCTYCAAATCTGGTGATTTTGAAGAGATAAGATTTGAGTGAAGAAGGCSAAATCGTGGAGTTAAGATAGGGTGCGATACTCCGCCTCAGTAYATGATCAAGAYATGGCCTATTGCTTCTTTGCACGCATGAGGTTTAGACCCAAAAAGACACGAAGACCTGTGGTAGATCGTCGAGAATAAGGACAACCGGCATAATCTGCATCTGAATAAGCACTAATTGTGAGAAGAGTCAAAGATCATCAAAATGATAAGCTGAGGTCTAAAGTCTCTTTGAGATGGGGAGTGCAAGAAGCAATCATAAAAATTAAGCAATATGATTGACAACATAGGTAATGTTGAGATGAGTGAAGGTAATAGGTCAACATCTAAGTGAAAGAGTTGACTGGTAGCACAAACTAGAGTAGCACAAGATTTGCAGTTAGTCATAAAATGACGGTGAAGAATATCAAGAAGTCTAAGAGAGACAAAGACCGATAGAAGTAGGATTGGCCTCGACTCCAAGAAAACCAAGATCAGTGAGTTTGAACTCTTGATTAATAATATAAATGAAGGAAGAGAGCATAGTAGATCTGTTCCCTATTAATATGATGTTATCCACGTAAAGAAGAAGTAGAATAATCAATGATGGATCAACTTGGATCTAAATAAAATCAAACTAGATGAAAACCATTCAAGCATTGAAACCAAGCTGGAGGAGCCTGCTTGAGACAATGTATTGCATTGTTGAGTCGGCAAACATTATGAGGACAATTTGGATCTGCAAAACCTAGAGGTTGGCTCATGTAGACAGTTTTAGAAAAAATCTCTTGAAGAAATGCATTCTTCACATCCAATTGGTGAAGAGTCCATCRAAAAGAGATAGCCAATGCAAGAATTATTTAGATTGTAGTATGGTGCACAACAGGACTAAAGGTCTGATCGAAGTCAATTGCCAAGATGTTGATGAAAACCCTTGGTAACAAGACGGGCTTTTTAGTGCTCAATAGTCTCATCAGATTTTTGTTTCACTTTAAACACCCATTTACATCCAAACACATGATAATCATGTGTGATTTTTCAAAAYAGCATAGAATTTAGATGTCATAACTTGATGCCTTTCAAGCATTCAAACCTCTTCAGTGAAATAAGTAGGCTCAGTAGGAGCAGTGCTAGTTTAGGATAGCAGAGCCTTGGGTAAAGGATAACAAATTGTGCCATTAGTTCGAACCAAGAACTYAAYAGWGTCATCTTTCTTCCTGGTAATCATGGAATAAACTTTAGGAGGTGGATCAGGGAGATTCTAGTGGTGACATTGATAAGTGTGTAATGAAACTGAAGGAGATAGTGGAGCTGCTGGGGCCAATGGGGGTTGAGAAACTGAAGAAACCTCAAGAGATTGATCAGTAGAATGAGCTGAAGAGAGGAGGCACTGGTGATGATAAATGTGTCTGTAWTTCCTGAAAAGTATGTGCAACAGATGGTGATTCCACAATAGGTAGGARAGAGAGGTCAAGGAGAAAGTACAAGACCATTTTGTTGAGGTGTGTAAGGGCAAGACAAAAAGTGGTGAATGTCAAGAGAAGAGGAAAGATTTTTAAAAGCATCATTATCATATTCTTTACCTCGTCACTTTGGAATTGCTGAACACTAGAAGAGAATTGGTTGTGTACATAGATTAGAAAATTTTGATAATGCTCAAAAACCTTACATTTGTGTTTCATAAAGTGGAACCATGTGAARCGCGTTAATCATTGGTAAAAAGTACATATTGCTAATAATTTTTAGCTAAGGAGACAGAAGATTGCCAAACATCAGAATTCACAAGTTGGAAAGGAGACTGAGCTTTTATTGTATTAGAAGAAGAAGACAAGAGTTGTGTGGATTTGTCCAAAGCACAACCTTTACAAAAWTTTTTGTTTATTTCAAAGAAAGAAGACAACAACTTATTTTAACCTAAATAAGYCATAAACTCGCTAGATAGATGTCCTAGATGATTGTGGCATAAGGAGCCTGACTTAAAGGATGCTGATAAAGCTTGAAGACTCGATGGAAGAGAGGATAATTTGTAGAGACCATTTCTACATAAGCCTTGAAATAGAAGGCAATCATTAGAATGATCGAAAAATATAGAAATCTTAGCACCTCCAGATTAGAACTATCCTAACCTAAGAATGTTAGCATCTATTTTTGTTGCATGTGAAAATAAAAGGCAAATATTTATATCCTTAAATAGGGAAGAAGGTTTTTCACAATTGAAAGACACTAACAAAGCTTCACACAAATATCTGAAAATCAAATTGTCTTTGATAAACCAAGATTTTCAAATTATTTGATGCATATGATTTCGTATGTAGATTGTAGGGTGTTTTTATGGTTTAATTCAGTATAATTCTAGATGTAATTGTGGTAATTGAGTAAATATTTCATTATGTATCAATTCGATTTTATAAGAAAGGATTTGTGAATAATAGAGGTGAAAATGGTAACAAAACACAAAAAATACCTATATAGATGAATGGAGGACGGAAAGAGTTTCGAAATGCACCTGYTTTGACCAAATTGAAAATTGTTCGGGCCTCGAACTTGCCAAATCAGCATCATTGTATCAAATCGGGACTGGTTCAAGAGAAAACTTCAAGTCCTATCAAATCAGAGAAAATCCGGTGCTAATTTTTGGAACAAAATGGTACCTGAAGTAGAGGAACTTAGAACTAGAAAAAAATCACGAACCGGCATTAGTTCAGTGCGAACAACAAAAAGACAAAATTGAATTGGCGCCTGGCAGACATTAGAAACGGCACCAGTTTAGCATTAATTTGGCCAATTCTTGCCTAGTTTGGACTGGTTCCTGAACTACAAAATGATTTTCAAGATGAATCCAGTGGTAGTTTGGCCAAAGCAGGGTTGATGAATTTAAGGTGGTTTCATGATTGTGTAGCAATTTTAATGAYTTTTGGACAGTTTAGGAAAGTTTCACACGTTTTTGACCCAATGAAGGATTCTATATGCTGTAAAACATCCCCTTGACTCCCAATAACATAACTCTTGATCATTAAACCTTGGAAAACACATTGGAARACTTAGAAGAAGTATTTCGGAAAGAAAAGAAGATAGACCAATTGAAGATTGATCGGGCATATTATCTTTCATGATGTTATCTATCTCAATCTTCAATTTTATATTTTTTATTCGAATGATTATGAACTAAGTATTTTGTTCTAAGACCATGACATAACATTTTTGTATGCTATATTATTAAATTAGGCATTTCCCATATTTGATATATCTTTGTCATTTATGCCTTGTTATTGTTTTTAATGTTTGATTGTATGACTGGCCATCTTTCAATTGTTTCAAACATTGTTTAAGGGGATTAGAGATAAAAATTTTGCAATTACGTCAAATAACTTGTGCCATGAATTACACGTAAAATAGGAATATATTACATGATCTGTGCAATTTTTGTGGACCATAAGTTGAATGCATTTTTCTAGTTTAAGTTAAGCTTAGAGAAATAGGTTATTTATATCTTGAGAAATTATATTTGATATTCATGTATCTAATTGGTCAATGTTTGATACGTTGATTTCATAACGTCGGTTAGATAATATAGTTGATGAATTGGTGAACTCATGAGTCTTAAACTTTTTATCCATTGATTTTTCCTTCTAAATTATTTTACGCGATCATCTAGGGTTAATTAGGACTTTCTTAATTAATTAATTCTCATCTCAATTAATTGGTTGGATAAATGAAGTTTAGGACTATAAGTGGAGGTGAATCTAGATTTAATTCACTGTGGGTTCGATATCTTTTATATTACGCGATATATCTTAATATACTCGTTAGGATTTCCAGTATCAAGTTTTTGGTGCCATTGCCAGGGAGTTAACATCTTGATATCATTTTTCATAGTTTTGACTTTAATTTAGCTATTTTTTATTTTAGTTTATTTTCTTTTTCAACTTTTATTTTCTTTCTTTGGTGTATGTCCCTTTATCGGTCCTGTTGAATTATTACCATTTGATAAAGAAATTGAACAGATTTGCAGGAAAAACAATAAGGRAACCAGAGCAAGGAAAACTCAAGAAAGTATTGAGATGGAACAAATTCCTATCCTCCTAATCCACCCGTGGGTTGTATGGGTAATGAACAGAATGATAACAATGGAGGAAAGTATCAAAATTTTGTTCCAGCATGGCAGGTTGTTCCAGCTTTGAGGCCATTATGAGATTATGTTACTCCATCACTAACTAGGGCTAGATTCAGTATTCAAAGACAACTAGTGGCAGCTAATATACTTTTGAGATTAAGCCCTCCATCATCCAGATGATCCAAAATTCTATGCAGTTTGTGTAGATATTGAGAATCCTAATACTCACATCCAAAACTTTTTGAAGATCTTCGATACTTTCAAATATAATGGAGATAGTGCAGATGATGTCAAATTAAGGCTTAAACAACTCACATTGGATAAGCAATTTGTCTAAATTTTTGGATGTGTTTAAACAATTGCATATTAACATTCCTTTTGTAGATGCATTAGAGCAAATGCTTAGTGGACATCTTATCTCATAAAAGGAAGCTGGAGGAACATGAGATTGTTATGCTTATGAAGGAGTGTACAAGAATTTTACAATAAAAGCTTCCACAAAAGCTTAAGGATCCAGGAAGTTTTACTATTCCTTGCAATATTTGTCATTTACAATTTGGTAAAACTTTATATGAACTAGAATGTAGTATAAATTTGGTGTCCTTGTCTATC
>MEJB01000027.1:1006389-1092830 GCA_001752375.1 Rhazya stricta | reverse complement strand
TATAGATTCTACAGCCAAGATGAGTGGAGAAAATTTGAGCTGGGACCACCAAAGTGAAAACAAAGTAAATATGGAGGAAAAACTTCCCAAAGGCTARAGCTCAACTAAAGGAACCTCCTTGYGCAGTTTTTGGGGATGTCCAACTAAAGACAACAAAGAAGKGCTTCTAGGAGACAAGCTAAGCCTCAACACGAAAATCAGGYAAGCATTATCCTCTTTTACGATCTTTCTTTTTCCTACTATTTTGTAAATTGAGGATAATGTTGAGATTAAGTGTGGGAGAGTTTARTTTCTTTAATTTAATTGTTTTCATAGTTCGTTATAGTTTTGCTTTTTCTTTTTTTAGCTTACATAGATCATGGTCTTAATAAGTGTTTTGTTATTTTCTTCTAGATGTTGGATATATGATACCATGAAGCATATTAGAAGTTTATTGAAATAATAAGCTATCGATGTCCATCCTTGCATGATTTTCGCAAATTTTTAACYCACTTTGCCTCATTTTTTGTATTAGAGAAGTTACTTTTCTCAATTCTTGCATTATGAGTGTTGGATAAGGGGAATTTAACATCCTAGAACTTACTTTAATACTTCTCAAAGTGAAATAATAGATATTGTGAATTGACCGATAGGTGATGGTAATAAGCTTTCTTTGCAATGTTTAAGCCTTTCATGTCTACCCAACTATATGTTTCAACTTCAGTCCTCAATTTGAGCCTTCATATGATTCGACTTGTATTTTTTTGAATAAATAAAAAAAATTCTATTTTTTTATATGAAAAAAAAAACAAGGATATTCATATGTTTTGTGTGTTTGGATGATGGAAAAAGAAAATATTTAAAAAAAGAGATGGGAGAAATATTGAATGAAAAAGTTAGTAAATGGGAGAATTTTTATGATTATCATACTTTAAATGCATAAGCTCTCACTTTGTTTTGATATGCCATTGACCTTTTTGTTTGATACTCCAATCCCTTGACCTAATATTACAAGCTAAGGTTTATCGTCTTTATTTTGTTTTTTGTGTCGTGTCGTTCGATCTTCTTATTTGTTTTGTGTTGCTTAGGGATAAGCAACAGTCTAGGTTGTAGGGAAGTTTGATGCACTAGATTTATATATAGATTATAGGGTGTTTTAATGATTTAATTCAATACAATTCTCGATGTAATTGTACTTTATTGAGTAAATATTTCATTATGTATCCATTTGGTTTTGTAGGAAAGGATTTGTGAATAATAGTCACAAAACTCAACAAATCCTACATAGATGGATGGAGAATGGAAATTTTTTGGGCCCAGACTATCCAAATTGGCGTAGGTATATCGAATTGTCATTAGTTCAAGAGAAAAACTTCAATTCCTGTCAAACCAAAGGGAATCCGGCGCTGCTTTTAGACCAAATGGCATCTGTTGTGGAGGAACTTGGAACAAAAACAAAATCACAAATCTTGCACCGATTTGGACCTGAACCGATGCCAGTTCAATGCAAAAAACAAAACGATAGAATTGAAACGACACCTAGCAGACATTCGAAATGGTGCCGATTCTGCATTAATTAGTCCATTCTTGACTAGTTTGGACCCGTTCTTGAACTATAAGATGATTTTCGAGTTGAATTCAGCACGGATTTGGTCAAAATGGATGCCGATTTGATGAATTTAAGGCGGTTTTATGATTATATTGCGGTTTTGGATGAATTTTGGACGGTTTAGGAATGTTTCGCATGTTTTTGACCTAATGAAGGATTCTAGATGCTATAAAACATCCCCTTGACTCCGAAAAACATGAGTCTTGGTCATTGGACCATCGATAACACATTAGAACACTTAGAAGAAGCTTTTCAAAAGGAAAAAAYAGACCGACTAATTGAAGATTGATCGAGCATATTGTCTTTCATGATGTTATCTATCTCAATCTTCAATTTTTATATTTTTTATTTGAATCATTATGAACTAAGTCTTTTGTTCTAAGACCATGGTGTAACCTTTTCAAATGTTATTAAATTAGGCTTTTTCCATTTTCGATATATCTTTGTTATTGAAGCCTTGTTATTATTCTTAATGTTCGATTGTATGATTTGCTATCTTTCAATTGTTTCAAACATTGCTTAAGGCYATTAGAGARAAAACTTTTYCAAGTAGGTCAAATAACTTGTGCCATGAATTACATGTGAAATAGAGATATATTTACATAATTTATTCAATCTTTGTGGACTATAAGTTGAATGCATTTTTCTAGGTTAAATTAAGCATAGAGATATAGCTTAATTACTTAGAGAAATATGTTGTCTATATCTTGAGAAAGTATATTCGATATTTATGGGTTGATTGGTCAATGCTTGATATGTTAATTTGGGAGTGTCAGTTAGATTAACATAGTAGATGAATTGGTTAACTCATGTCTCTAAGACTTTTTACCCATTGATTTTCCTTCTAAAATTGTTCMATGTGATCATCTAGGGTTGATAGGATGTTCTTAATTAGTTAATTCTCATCTAAATTATTGGTTGGCTAAATAAAGTTTAAGACTATAAGTGGATGGTACTCTAGATTTAATTCTTTGTGAGTTCGATATCTTTTATATTAGATACAACCTATTTTACTTGCTAGGATTTCTCYTATCATGATTCAAGCATAACTCTTCTATCTAAAGTTTCAAGATAAATGTTTTAATAAGAGAGACTTCTAAAATAAGTGTTATCGGGGCCGAGTCTGCCTTCAAGTTATCTCCTCAGATCGCCTAGTTTTCTTCACCTAAAACATGAAATAAAAGGAAAAGGGGTGAGCTAAAGCTCAGTAAGTAAACCCCATGCATGGATGTCAATGATATGCAATAGTTTATGATACATTTGAAAACGTTATCCCCATTTTTTCCCTTTAACCTTTCAAAAGTTTATTTTCCTTGACTAACGTGAGTTCACTTGGCGTATTGCCTAGCCACTAGGTTCTACAGTGTGAATTTATTTTCTGGAATCATGTCACATTTTCTACTGATAGTACTATAGAGTGGTTATATTACATTTCCATTTACTTTCACCCTATAAGGAGGTCCACTTTATCATCTTATTTCTACCCTCGAAGAGGGTTAGGTCGGGCGTGCAGGTCCCCCACGCCCCATTTCCTACTCACATCCTTCATAGCTTAGGCGTACACCCTTTACTTTCTTAAAATTGGGGATACAAGCTATTTCAAACTCATTTTCACATTACCTTAAAAACATTTGTCTTTACAATTATCAAGAACATGCAACATGTCATGACTTATAAAAACAATGCAGACCATGTTCATAAATTTATATTATAGCATAAAACAATACATGTGTCGTTTTATAACTTAAACATATAGGAATTCATATAGTTCAAATCAAACARAACACTTGTAATACTTCACATACAAACAACTTAATCATAGTACTCTTACACAATCATACACAATAATCATACACCAAAATGGATGAAGAAGTGGAAGCTTACTTACATGAATATCAACCATAAAATCACATTCAATTCACATAAGAACAATTCAATCATAACAACCATATACATGCACCATAATCGTTGATGATATGGGAGTTTACTTACCTAAAACACATAAGGCTTAAACTTAGTTTATAAATAGCCATTGTGTTTCTTAGTTGTCTTTAATGTCCAAGTGTCCGCTTCSTAGTTCAAAATAAGGAAAACACACTTGAAAAGGATTTTCTAGATCGTAAAACTCTATGATACCCTCTTAGAAACTTATTAGGAAACATTTTAACCCTGAAAGTCCCCAAAAAGCTAACATTTTCTCAACCTGAGAGGCCATGGATGCTACCCACGGACGCTACTCTTCGTTCACGGGCGATAAGTTCCTTTCGTGCATGTGTTTGTGCGTGTATTTGTGAATGCCCAGAGAGTATCCAAATTGACATGGATGAAGCTGAGGGCACTCTCTTTTGTCCGTGCTTGCATCCATGCATGTGCGTAAATCCAAAAATCATGAATTTAGAGGCAAAAYGCAGCACTAACTTATTGAATCTAAATCCCCCTTACGTTATCTTAGGTTAATTATACCTAGAAGCAATATTATGCATACAAACCAATCATACTTAGAAGAAAATCTTTCATTTAACCATAATTAATAAAAACTTCATAAAAATAATGTTCTAATCTAGAAGTTATCAATTAACTCTACYGAATGCAACAATTAARATTAAACTAGGTTAAGACTTACTTTTAGCACAATGATTCTATTTTCCAACGATTGTCGAGGTTGTCCAAGGTGATTTTCKCCTTCCTAGCTTCCTTTCTTTCTTCCTTAGCTTTMTAGAATGGAGAATAGGGATAACATGTTTAGTTTCTAACGTAAGACTAATTTTAAGGTGTTGYTGGAAGGTGTATCTATGAGTTTTGGGCCAAACTAGACCCATTCTTGACGGGTTTCACAATGAATATTTTTAGGCCWCCTTAATACAACCAACTGAACCCGATAAAATAAAAGTATAAGTGAATTCTATCAACCCAAACTAAATTACCRAGGGTGAGTTAAACACTGAATTACCATTACTATTRAAATCTAATTAATTAAAGGACAATTACCATCAAAATCAACCAAACAACAATAGAAAGAAGGATTGAGTAATAGAAAGAAGACTTATGCARGGAAGGAATGACATAAACATTATTCAAACTATATGAGTTGGAGCTAAGAGAYAGTGACATGTTACCCGCATAGGTGATTGGCATCTAATCACCGTTGCCCAACATAACAAATTCTGAACCAGCATACGGTTGACGTTGTTACAGGAGAGCTYGGTTTCTAATCATATYGGTAGAAAGACAAATTTCTGGATACAAAGTATTATCATGAAAAATTTGTCCAACATTCTGTAAATCAACAAAGGCCGTAGGAAGAGAGTTRGGAATGGTAGGATGAGCAAAACAYTAGATCATAGGACAAGTCGAAGCCAAGTGACATGTCCCTTGAGATAACTGACACAGGTTGTAGCRAAGGTTACCTCCTAGGATGCCTGGACTAGAGTTTTWRGAGACATTGTTGAACCAACTAATCCTTGCTCTYCTGTAAAAGCCATTACTATTCCTTTGATCATGACTGTAGTTGCGGTTGTATGGCTAATGGTTCTTTGTAGTATTYTTGAAGTGTTTGACTGAAGAAGAGTACTGAGAGGCCATTATYTCAAAAGGTAGAGGTGAGGAACWATGTTGGACCTCATAATTCAAAAGTTGAGACCYAAGGTTGGAGAACTGAGGGAGAGTGTCAAGTGTCTCCAAAGCTATGACCAACATGTTGTAATTATCGCGAAGACCTCTGAGAACAGCTTGTACAYGATCAGTSTTAGAGATGCCTTGACCTATATAGCTCAGTTGGTCAGAGATAGTCTTGGCCTCATCCAGGTGTTCAGTGATGGCACGGGTTCCACGTTGGATGTCATGATGTCTACGATGTAAARYTGATGAATCGGCAYCTGACTTTTGTTTGAAATAACTCTTGATGTGTTCCCAAATTTTAGCCGATGTTTTACAACTAACAATTGAGCCTAACATAGGCTTAGATAGACTATAAGGTGTTGAATAAGTTTTGGTTAGTACAATACCTTGCTTCATAATTAGGAGAAGAAGTGTCTGGACAAGGAAATGATCCATCCACAAATTTGAGAAGCTTGTTCCCATTGAGATAGGACTCAATTTGTGAAGACCAGATAAGAAAAGTATCTTTATTCAGTTTCACCATAGAGAAATGAGAAACTGGTTGAAAAGGTACTAATGGAATGGAGGCATTGGAAGATGCCACCYTAGAGGATGTTGTAGCAGTAGAAGACATGTCACAAGGTTGGAAGTTCCACGATCATGAAATAAGTGTTTGCAAAGAAAGGCTGGTGGGCAGCAATAGTGAGAAGGAAAGAAAAGAACTATGAAACAAAAAGGGATCTATGCTCTGATATTGTAAAGAGGTTTGGAAATTCACTGCGTATTCTCATTCACATGATTTATTTATATACAAGTGTAAAAGCTACATAAGAGTTTAGATCTTTTAATCTAAGCAAAACATTGAAGTCTAAGATTATATAGATATGTTATAATTACAATTATCAATTAGAATTGAGAGGATCAAGCTGTAGTAATTCTAATTGATTGATAATCACTATGGGAGAATCATGGAGGTGCCTTAATACTATCTTTTATATTATTCGATTAGAGGATGCATTTCTTAAAAAGCGTCGAAGATATTCCTCATATAGCGATATTTTTTAATTGTTAAGATTAGGAAACTGATAATAGTGATTAAGTAGGACTTGATTAGTTGCTTTTCTATTATGATTTGGTTTGTATTAGAGTTTGATTAGGATTCGTTATTAGTAGTTATGGTATTTGATTAGGATCTGGTTTCATAGTTTTGGTAGCCTATAGATAGGCACTTTCATTGGGTACTTTGTAACCCATTACATTATCAATCTTTCAATAAAACCTTACATCTTCATTTTTTCTGTTGTTTCAACTAATTACCTCTTTTAGATTATTATTATAACAAGGCATCAGAGCAAGGTCTTATTTTTCTTGTGTTCTAGAGCCAGTTCTCATGATGTTAAAAACTTTGCTTTGGTTATTCAGTTTCAAAAACACAATTGTGTGGACAGGGCTCCACAACAACTTCCATCAATATTTATTTTTACGAGTTATTTAGTTATCCTCTTCGCATATTGCATGTTTCTTTCGAAAATATTGTTTTCTTTGCTTTTCTTTACTTTATCACATTTGTATCCTCTACCCCAACCACATTGACAACACTCAAGTGGCCACCTCTCTCCGTTGTCGGAATTTTGTTTCGTTGCTTTTTCCAATCGTCTAGTTCCATTACAAACATGTATCTGTGCTTTGCTAAGTGAAAATGTTGTTCGGGTGTTTACATATTTTGCTGGGTTGCCATTTGGTGTCTTATCATTCGGCACATATTTTGTGCCTTTGTGGGGTTGGATTTTCATTCCGAGTGTATAACATCGTTTGTTGGGTACTATTTGGATCTCACTGCCAGTATGTATTTGTGCTCTTGTGAGTGGATTCCTATTCAGATGTAGAACATTATTTGGGATATTTTCATAAGGGATCTAAATAGAACTCGGATTGATGTTTGTAACCGTTTTTTCTGCTGCTCAAACTTGGGGGAATGTTATTTAATTGATAAGTAGTGATTGGGAGGACTGATATAGGTACTATCGCTTTTGATTTGGTTTTGTGTTTAATGTAGTCTGTCGAAGTTTGCTAATATTATTGAATTAAGATTTGGACTTGATAGTATTGGTACACCTATGATGGCAGCTTATCTTTAGGTATTTTTTGTAAGCACGTTTAGTATATCATATTATGTATTATCGAATAAACGGCTTAATTTTGCTGTTCTGCATATTTCCTTTTTGATTATTGCTATGTTAGATTAGCTATATAATTGTATCGAGAGCAAGGTTCTGTATTTTCTTGTGCTTCTAGAGTTTAGTCAGTTTTTAAGAGTTTATTTAGTTATCCCTCCTTCCTAGATTGCCATGTTTCTTTTTAATTTTTGTTTTCTTTACTCCTTTTACTTATCACACATTGTTTCCTCTACCTCGACGCCACGACGCCTCAAGGCTCTCGCCTCTCTGTTGCCGGAATTTCTTTCATTGCCGTTTTCCAGATGGCCTAGTGTTCATATAGCATGGGTTTAGTGTTTTTTGTTGAGTGAAAATTTGTTCGAGTGTTTATGTATTTTGTTGGTATCATTTGGATTTCATCCGCCGACACGTATTTGTGCTTTGTTGGGTGGATTTTTCGTTTAGGTGTATTAACCTTTTATTGGATACTATTTGGATTTCACCGACGACATGTGTTTGTGCTTTAATTTGTGGGTGGATGTCTATTCAGGTGCAGAACATCCTTTGGATATTTTCACTAAGGTTCTAAATGGAATTTTAACAAGTTAGACATAAATAATACGTTTGCTCCAATTRGAGGGGTAGTGTCAAGATTAGGAAACTTATAATAGTGATTGAGTAAGARTTGATTAGGTACTTTTCTATTATGATTTGGTTTGTTTTAGAGTTTGATTAGGATTCAGCATTAGCAGTCATGGTATTTGATTTTAATCTGATATGATAGTTTTGGTACATGGTATATGATTATAATCTGATATGATAATTTTGGTAGCATATAAATAGGCAGTTTGATTTAACACTTTATAATACATTATATTATGATATTATGTTATTTCAATAAAACCTTAGTGTTTTATTTTTTTTTATTGTCTTTAGATTATTATTATAAAATTAAATAATGTCAGAATTTTTTCTATAAAGTAAGTAATTTTTGTAAGTTATATATAATATAAAATAACATCTTCATTATGAACTTGCCTCCCTAGTTTGCTTAGAAAAATAGTTCTCGTTTCACTGTCTTCGTGAAATGTTCCAAGAAGATAAGGAAAGGAGTTGCAGGTYCAAAAAAGAAGACTGAATTTTAATCATTGCCTCAAAGGGGAGGAAAGGAAATGAAAAGCCCAACCTAATATTTTGTCTTTTRAGATACTACTGATTAATTGAAGTTTATCCAAATTTCATTTTTGAAGATTTACCTTTTCATTAGACTCTTATTAGAAGGTTCTGTTTGTATTCWTTTTATTACTGTTATTATTTATATATATTCACTTTCCCTCTTCGTTTTCATTTTCCTTTCAAGTTGTGGAAGCGATTATATCAGCAGGTTTGTTTCTTTCTACCCATTTGAATATCATTTGCTTCATGGAAAGGAAACTCAATTATTTCTATTTGGTTTTTCCATTTTTTTCCTTAACTAAGGAACTCGTGCATTAGATTCAATTGACTGATCGTCCATCCATGCATTTTCGTGTATTTTGAGGTCAGTGCATATAAATTCTGATAAGAATATTCATCTGTTTGGTTTCTTCAGAGAAAAAGAAAGGAGTATTGGCCAAGGAATTGGTATCTTCAGAGGAAAGGGAGTCTGGTGGGTTCGTCAATGGCAAAGAAAGAAGAGTTGATCGATTTGGTTTTCTCATGGTCTCTTGATGACATATTTACTGAGAATCTCCATAAACATAAGGTATACATATATCTTCATCAATTTGGTTTTCTGTCATGGAAGTTTCATACTATGACTGAAATGTCCCCTCTTCCTTTCTCCCCCACCAGAATGCCTGTAAATGCCTGTAATGCTTTCCTCCTTCAACTTTTACATGTGGGTTTTTCACATCCTTTCTGTTAGTTAACAAAGGTTAAAAAAGGTAGAGTTGATTTACAATTTGAAATGAATTTTTAATTATTTTTCATTTTAAAAATTCAAAATAGCAATTTTGAGATATTCAAAGGATTTTATTTATGAGACCATTCTGGTATATTCAATAGTTATTTGAGTCAGTCAATTTAAAAAAWTCTTTTTGAATCACAAAAGAGTTTGTAAGTAAGAATAGAAATAAAGAGACAAATTGAGAAGAATGATTTTTAAGTCTATTTAGGAAATACATGTTTTCTCTCTTTAGTCCTACGTCGTGACCAAAATTCTAATCTCTGACGTATTTGTGGACGGATTTAACCTTCTAAAGAAAATGAAATACAGAAACACCCTACCTTTAAGCGGATGGTAGTAACTGATTTTTAGATTTTCCCGGGCTTAAATGCGCATCAGAGTTCTGAGTCCTAAAATTGATATGGAGTTGGCAAAGAGATCTCATCTCACTCATCTCAACCTGAAGTTTGTTGCATCTCAGAATAATCAGCACATGATGATGAAGGAGGAGGACTGTAGAATTCTAATTGCACATTGTTSCCTYGAGATGGAAGAAGGGAAGTCATGCAGATCAAGACGACAACATCGGGAATTGCATAATCCAATTCCCAAGTTCTGTGGTTACAAAAAATGTAATTGTTTCACGAGTCAATTATTTGGTATTGTTTAGGATCTCCCAAAGAATTGTGATCATCTCAGAATTTTTGATATATTTGATTCTATTTGAGACTTCTTGGATGATAGTGGTTTTACAAAAGCTCAAGTAAATCTAGGTTATAGGGAAAAGTTAGATGAATTTGAGCTTAGTATATCTGATGGTTTTCAAAAACTTCTCAACCCTGTGGTAGGTTGCCTCAATATAATTATGGTAACTCAATATGAAATTTGAAGCCCTATTTATTTGCCTTCAGTTCAATCACTGAGTATGGTTTTGAAGGAGAAACAAATTGGTGATGGTAGGCCTTGGTGGATGGATTGGGAAGTTATTATTCTGAGATGAACAAAAGCCAATGTTCAGATAACCACTGCAAACAAGATAATGAAGAAAGCTGTAAGAAATTCCGATATTTTGTATGTGGAGAATAAGATTCATAGAAAATATATCAAGACCGTTTTAACATATAACTAAATGATTTGAGTTATATAATTCAGCATTTAGACTACACCAAATTTTAAAATGGCCATTCTTTTGCCCTTCATTTTTGGCATTTCAATGTTGCATTTGTTCATTATTCTGTCATATGATGCATCTTATTCATTTGTTTTGACACTTGGAATCAAAGGGTTGTTTGTGCAAAGTTGTGGTGGCGGAGCATGTCCAGGATAGGACCTTTTAAATTTCGTTGTCTACTTATTCTGAATTTGATAACATGGCATTATAGTGGTTAGAAAGGTTATGCACCCTTTTTTGCTCTGACCGTTATGTTGGAATTGGGAAATAGGTTATTGCCATTTCTTTCAAGGACTTTGACATTTGGCATTGTTTTCTCTGTATTCTCTTATTTCCGCAACCTAGAACATAAAATTTCTACTTCTGTGGTTCATCCTTCTTCATTTCATTTCTTTCGACGCAAGCACGTCTGTACTGCAGATGATGCACTATCTTAATCTTCTTCTGCATTTACTGAATATAATGGATCTGGTGTTATTTTTCATAAACATGAGAACTATGTTTCTGAAAATGGTTTTGTATATTCTATTTTTCTTGTTTTCATGTAAATGCGTTCCTGGAATTCTATTTCAATGAATAAATTATCATACTTCTATTGTTTGACAGAATGCAGATAGTGATAGAGATACTGTATGGCGCGCCAAATGATGTTTGGGCTCTAGTATTATACATTGGTCATGTCATTTTTTTCATCAATGATCCCAGATGGCCTTGTATTATTTACCAAAAATTTATAGCTGTGGATTTAATGCCATCAAAGAATTCAATCACCAATATAATAGATAATATCTTCTTCCTCTTTCTCTTTTATTTTATTTTTCTCTCTTATAAAAGGTTAAAATTTGTTTGAAATTGATCATATTTAACAGTAGAAAATGATTTTTTTTCCCTCATTGTGTCATTGATGTCAACTACTCTTGCCAACAGGATGAGGGATTCTGTAACTTTTGTTCAGAAAATCGAAATATTAACTTGGTGAATAATAGATTCAGGTCTGAACTCTAAGCTGAATGAATCTCAAAGAACATCAGTTGTTGCTTCTGTCAACAAACTTATGTGTGATCATAAGTCGCATGTTGAGCTCATATAGGGTCTGCCTGGGACAGGGAAAACAATGAGCACGATACTCTTTGTCCTTTTAAGAATGAATTATAGGACTCTTTCTTTTGCTCCYACGTATGCATCTGTAACCCKAGTCGCATCACAAGTGATAAAACTGATGAAAGAGTCATTCATAACTGAATCTGGAAGAGATGATTTGCTGTATTCATTGGGTGATATTCTCTTGTTCTGGGATAGTGATCAAACTGAAGTATTCTCTGATGTTAAGGATATTTGTCTGGAGTACCAAGTGAAGAGCCTTTCGGAGTGCTTATCGCCAGTTACTGGCTGGAAGAATTGTATAGCTTCTGCAATTGAGTTTCTCGAAGATTGTTTGTCCCACTACCATGTCTTTTTGGAAAATGAATTGATGGAAATGAAAGAGCAGAAAGGTCATCATAAAGTTTCTCAAGATGAACCTAAATCATTACTGGTGTCAGCTAGAGCTCGATTTAAAACTCTRGTGCCACCTTTGAGAAATGTTATCATCATGTTATGTACTCATGTGCCTAAACAGTTCATCCTTGAGGAAAATTTCCAAAACATGGTACATTTGGTTCACCTACTTAAAAATTTGGAGAAATTGCTGTTTCAGGACAGTCTGACTTCTGATGAACTCGTGGTGCTATTTTCACATAAGGAAGTAGCAGTGGCYGAAGATTCTTTTGAGGCAAGAAAATTCCAGAAGTAGTTTTAGGATAGAGTGGCACTGGCTCATCTTAAAAAACGTTTTCCAAGAAAAGTTAATAGAACTTCAATGATTGAATTCTGTTTCCAGAAGGCTTCCTTGATTTTCTGCAATGCTTCTTGCTCTTTTAAATTGCATTCTGTAGATATGGAGCCATTGAACTTGTTGGTTATAGATGAGGCTACTCAGTTGAAGGAGTCCGACTTGCTTATACCTCTTCAACTTCATGGTTTAAAGCATGCTCTCCTTGTTGGTGATGAATGTCAGTTACCAGCAACAAGTAACAGCAGGGTAAGCAAATTACTTTTGATTCTTTTATCCTTTTTGACATAATTTATTTTGTTTATCTAAAATGCCGATGCCTTATGGACCTGGATTTGGAAGAAGCTTATTTGAAAGATTGGGCTCACTGGGTCATCCTAGGCACCAGCTTGATGTGCAATACAGGATGCATCCATCTATTAATCACTTTCCAGATTCATGTTTGTACTACAACAAGATCTTGGATGGACARAATGTGAAGAAGAAAAGCTATCAAGGAAGTTACCTGCCAGGGAGGATGTTTGCTCCTTATTCATTCATAAATGTGGCTGAAGGAAGGGAAGAATGCGATGGTCATGAATATAGCTTAAGAAACATGGCGGAGATAGCACTAGTTGTGAATATTATGCAGAAGCTATACAAAAGTAAGATATTATTTTTTTGTTTCATAAGAATGAACATTTATGTTGTGTTAATATTATACCTGTACGGAACTAATGTCATTGATAAAGTTGCAATAAAACTTAGAAAGTAAATTTCTCAACTTATTTACCATTGCAAAAAGGAATTCTACGAGTTACTCTGGTGCAGCATCCAAATATTGGAAACTCCAGCTCTCCAAAAAGATAATGGAAATGAAAAATGGAAAAGGTCAAAATTATGAAACTAGAAGTATGAAACAATAAGCTCTTCTCTGTGAGTGTGCAATCATTTACCTGATAAATTACCTGATAAACAGGGAAGCCAATCAGAGTAGGACTGATTCATTTTTGGATCTAATTCTGCTAGCAATGTTTTCTTGCTTGATTGACAGATCAGGAAATTTATCTATCTCCCATAAATCAGGACTAAAGAGTTTATATGCCATTTAAAAACTCATCAGTTTCATATGGATTGTCTTTTATCCTGTTTTATGATAGCCTGCAAGGTTTCTGAAATATCGGTTAGCATTGGAGTGATATCATTGTATGTTGCTCAAGTTGCAGTTATTGAAGAAAAACTTGGTGAAAAGTATGATAACCTCAATGGGTTTGTGGTGAAGGCGGACTCCGTAGATGGATTTCAGGGTGGCGAAGAAGATATAATAATTATATCTACAGTAAGAGCTAATAATAATGGCTCCCTTGGTTTCTTTCCTGTCCCAGGAGTACTAATGTTGCTTTAACGGGAGCTCGGTATGATCTTATGTAATTTTCTACTTTTTACAATTTTGAATTTTATCTTTTATCAGTACGGATTTTGTCCTTTTGATTCCCTTCTAGGCATTGCCTCTGGATTTTGTCCTTTTGATTCCTCAATGTTGCTTCTTATGTACCAAAGTTTATTAAATTTTTGATTGTATGTTTTTCAAACTATAGGATGAAATATCATAGTAATAGAATTTCTGTTTTCAGATATTTCTTAATTTCAGCATCTTATTCATTTGAAAAGAAAACTATATCCTATCAATCTCTACTCTGGATAATTTTATTTTCCAGTCATTTTGTTTCACTAGATCTATGGTCATTTTCGTTGTGTTTCCATTACATAATCGCCATTTTTTACTTGATTTTAACAGGTTTTGTTCAGTGAATTTTTCCAGAAATCATTTGCAAACTTGAAGTCAAACTGGATGAAGTTAGTCATAGGCCTGTTGCTTAAACTTGTCAGTGGGTGGCGTCCTTTAAGAAACATGGTGGACTTAGTTTGTGAAAACTGAATGATTTTGAAACAGTTTAACGTTCGAGAGTTTTACATTATTTGCTCAATTGACATTGTGAAAGAATTTAGGTATGAACAAGTCCTAAAGGTGTGGGATATATTACCTCCAAAGGACATCCCCAAATTACAGAGACGTCTTGATAACATGTTTTGCGTTTATACTGATTATTTTATCAGTCATTGCAAAGAGAAAAGACTACAGGGGCAAATTATTTTTTGTATTACCTTTAATCCTATTCTTTTTATTTGATTATTGTATTGAACTCTACTAATTTGAACCCGTTAACTTTTTGGGAAATTAGAAGTTCCAAAGGTTTGGCCTAACTCTTTAAATATTACCCGATACAAGAACCTAAATGAAAATATGCTTACTGATGATTCAAGAGATACACTGGACAGTYGAAGCTATGCTGAGAARTCAACTCATGAGTGAGAGCTTTCTGTTGGTGAAGTTTTACTCCATCTCAGTTGGTATTGTCAACCATTTACGTCTAGATAGGGCTGCTGGTGATCTTGATGCACCCTTTGAAGTTACAGATGAAGAGCGGAAGATAATTCAATCATGTAGAAGCAGCTTCATACTTGGCCGCTCAGGTGCTGCCAAAACTGCAGTTTTAACCATGAAGATATTTGAGAAAGAGAAAAAACACCATTTAGCTTTGGAAGGATTTACGGAAAGTTCTGGTGTTGCAAGAGAACATGGTTTGATCACGACAGAGTAGGCACTAAAGGAACTGTCTTACGACAGCTTTTTGTTGCTGTAAATCCACTGCTARGTCACGCTGTCAAGCAACAAGTTTCCTGACTGAGAAGGAGRGTAAAGTAGCTATGTGGTTGTAATCATCTGCTCCTCCCCCTAATGTTCTTGCAATTTCTATTTAGTGTACATGAATACCCTTTCTTAGTTATGTTTTGAGACAATAATGTAAGTGTTTTATGTTCTAAATGGTTTTTTTTGGGGATGCCATATCAGGAGAAAGGTCCTTATCCTAGATGTAAATTGTATCCTATATTGGGATTCTACCTCTAACATTAATGTTTACATCAAAGATTCAAAGTGACTATTGGAAATTATCAAATAAAGACCTGATGAGTACTTGTAGTAAAGTTAATGAGGTTTGTTATTTGCTTCTTTTTTGTGCTTGAATGTTGTATTATTAACACGACCTTCATGATCTTTTTACATTTTCTTCCTCTTTTGTTTCATGAACGCAGATGCTCACTTTACTGTTCAATTACTTTATTTGATTTTGTAGAGGAACTATAACACTTGTACAATGAAGAATTTGCATCAGACGAAACATTTTTCTTTCCTGACATGACTATTAGTAGTACWGGTTTTCTGGTTTCATAGATTTCCCACTGGAAAGCAGTTCATTAGAAGCAGAAGGTGTGGATAATATAGTAAGAGAAATACCAGATTCTTTTTGTGGGCATTCCTGCCACAGAGTACCCACTTGTCATTACATTTCGTAAGTTCTTGATGATGCTTAATGGAACACTGGGTGTCTCCTTCTTTATAAGATTTCATAATATTAGGAGCCAAAACTCGGTTTCTTTGCAAAGTGTTATAAGAATGAAGGAGGTCAACTATGACAGGTTCTGTTCCTTGTATTGGCCACATTTCATTGTGCGACTGGTGAAGCATCTTGACCCATCCAATGTATTTACAGAGAAACTTTCTCACATAAAAGGAGGGTCACAAGCAGGGAAGAGCCCTAATTGTATGTTGAGCCAGGAAGCATATGTAATGTCTTTATGTAAGCCTCCACCTTGAGTTCACAGGTTAGACAGAGAATCTATAACATTTTCCAAGTTTATGAAAAGATAAAAGTGAAGCATGGCAAGTTTGATTTAGCTGATCTTGTAATTGATCTTCATCAAAGATTGGAGAACAAGAGACTGGAAGGTGATCAAATGGATTTCGTTTATATTGATGAAGTGCAAGATCTTAGCATGAGACAGATCGCCCTCTTCAAATACATCTGCAAACATGTCGACGAAGGCTTTGTCTTTTCAGGTGATACTGCGCAAGCTATTTCAAGGGGGACTGATTTTTAGGTTTCAAGACATACGATCTCTATTTTACAATGAATTTGTCATTGCATCGAAGGGTGACAGGTCTTCTTCAAGAAAATCAAAAGAATTGGCACAACAGACTTTTATTTTGTCTCAGAACTTCGTACGCATGCCACTGTCTTAGATCAGCACAGAGAACAATTGATCTTCTTTACCATTTTTTCCCTCAATCCATTGATATTTTGAAACCAGAGAATAGTTATTTATATGGGGAAGCCCCTGTTCTTCTTKAGCCTAGAGGGGATGAGAATGCTTTTGAATCTATTTTTGGAAATAGTGCTAATAATCGAGGGAAAATAATAGGGCTTGGTGCTGAGCAGGTGATTTTAGTACAGGATGATTCTTGCAGGAAAGAAATTTCTGATTACATTGCAAATCGAGCTCTTGTTCTTACAATAATGGAATGCAAGGGCCTTGAATTTGAGGTATCTTTTCATTCATTTCCGTTCTTTCTTTTCAGTTATCTCATCATTGCAATTTTTGTATCTGATGTATAAAGACAGGGAAATAACAAACTCCTGCCCCAATCTTTTTTTTTTTTTTTTTTTCCCCTCTTAAAAAAATTCCTTGCAAATTGTTTTCTATCTAGAAGTCAGTTTTTGGTTTCCTTGACGTAATCATTACCTTCTTGTAGGATGTATTTCTGTACAATTTTTTCAGTTCATCACCTCTGAGGAATCATTGGAGAATCATATACAAATTCATGGAAGAAAAGGATTTGCTTGATTCTTGTTTGCCGAAATGTTTTCCTAGTACCAACAATGAAAAACGCAGTGTCTTGTGTTATGAACTGAAACAATTATATGTTGCCATTACATGGATAAAGCAGAGGCTTTGGATAATTGAAAATGCAGGGGATTTTTCGAATCCCATGTTTGACTATTGGAAGAAGTTGTGCCTTGTTCAAGGGAAGCAGGTGGATGATTCGGTCGTACCAGCAACGCAAATGATGAGCAGTCTAGCAGAGTAGAAATCAAGAGGTGTAAAGGTAGTATTCATTGTCTAACTTCTACTACCCCAACTTCTTATTGTGTGTCTATATATATATATTTTTAATATTTTCATTCTTTATGGCCTACCTATCCCTTGATTATTAGCATTTTTCTTGAAGAGTGACTATTATATGCTGATTCAGCTCTAATGGGAGAAAATTTACGGGATGCCGGAAATGTGCTTTGAAAGATCTGGAGATGAAACTTGGAAGAAAAGGGCAAACGCCTCTAGCCTTAGGGAAACTTCTCGCGTTCTGCGTTATTCAAATCCAAAAGAGGCTTGCATAATGCTTCGAGAGGCAGTAGAAACATTTGATTCCATTGGCCAGGCAGAAACTGCTGCTGAATGATTTTGCAATTTGGGTGATTATAAAAGAGCTGGTATGATTGTTTGTTTCGCTGCATTTGTGTTTGGATCATCAAATGATGTTTAACAAGAATCACATTCTTCTTTTACATATTGAGAGAGCTTTATGATCATTGAATTATAAAATGCTACCAGCGTTATTTCGTAAGTTGAATTTTTCTGTCTTTCTACACCTCACTTTGTGATTTGTGATTTTTCTTCATGTTTTATTAGTGATAAAGAGTGGTTACTTCTTCATAGACAAAGATGCTCGGTAAACAACAAACCTTGCTAGATATTAATATCATTCTAAATCTTGCCTTTATGATCAAAGTTATTCAATTTTTAATTACTTGAATTTGCTGTAGGTAAAATATATCTGGAGAAATGTGGAGAATCTCAGCTAAAAAGGGCTGGGGAATGTTTTGAACTTGCAAAATGTTTTAAATATGCAGCAAAAGTTTATGCCACTCAGAGTGTCTGTCTGTTTGCACGAAAGGTGACCTGGGTTTGCAATATATTAAGTACTGGAAAGAGTTAGGGGATCAAAATTTCTGTAAGACCTGGAGAACCAACGATCTGGACAAAACTGGAGAGGAATTTTGGGAGAGAATTCGTTGTCAGAAGAAGAATCAGGCAACTTTTTGGGAGCCTGCACAGATTGCTACGACGAGTGGAGATCCTATACTTCGCGGGAGCATACAGTCAGAACTTCCAAAAGAATCCCTGGTGTTGCAAGCGCCTTTATCACTGGAATCTGGATGCTGGAACAATTGCAGATCAGATTGAATTTCTGACTCCTGAGGTGATTGTTCTGGAACTGGATTTTAGATAAGCTATGTAAATCTGAATCAGTATGCTTTGGCTTCAAGGGAGAAGGTCCACTGCAGAGTTGGTTGTAAACTRCATTACTCTGAATTGTTTGGTTGTCCTTAMTCTTGAATGACGTTAAAGTAGTTATCAGCTAAAATGTGCAAGTACTCTTAAGCAACCTTCAGTTGTGAATAATTATTTTCTTAATTGTTCTGTTTAAATAAAGAAATATTTCCTGAAAGATATGGGAGAGTATTATTGTATACAACAATGTAGTATTGATGGATAATTTGTTGTGTACATACTGAACAAACTTGAGGACTTAATGATAAAAATTTAAAAATTTGAATGAAATAGTAAATACAATAATATATCATTTTGAACTTATATCAAATCAAATTTTGGAAATGAAAAGATTATCAACCCGATTTGCAAGCTTTTGAGGAGAATCATTATTAACTTTCATTGATTAAGTAAGTCGATGATCATTTATCATGAAACATATTCTTATTATGCTTTTGTTTCAATTTATATACTTTCTTATGCAACTTTGTAAACATATAAATATTTACTTTATAAGTCKAGTGATTATAATAATTTGCATTATGTTTAGTTACGTATGCATATACATATTTATTTATTTATTTTGAAAATATTATATAACTTATTGTACTTATTCATTTCATAAAGTAATAAATTACTAAAATTACACATCATAATTTTTCTTAACATATGAGTCTATTGTTATTTATATATATATATATTTTTGAAATTTGAATCTAGGTGAATCTCCATGCGTAATTTTTCTTATTGCACCTTGCTAAAAGTTTTGAATCTAAATTCTCATATTGCAATAAGAGATTTACCAAGAGSTATTCATGCTTTATGCTGCTGTTACTTCCCTTTTTCAGGATATGTGCTATTTACGAATTCCGATAGATAAGTTCACAATGAACACAGTTCTCAACTGTTTCTGTCTTATGAATCGGGATGATTTTGGGGTCTCTATACTGAGAGGCTTCTTTAAGAAATGTTACTACCTTTGCCACTTTACTGGAAGGACTTTTTATAACTCATAGAATCCCAGAGGCCCAAAAACTATTCGAGAAGATAGCTAGTCAAAACCTCTGCGAATCCAACATTGTCATGTATGGGACTGTAATCGCTGGGCTCTGCAAGTTGGGTAGCACCAGATTGCCCTTCAGTACCTCAGGTGAACGGAAAGAGGGAGATGCAAGCCTAATACCCTTGGGTATAGCACTATCAATCGGCAGTCTATGCAATGATAAAATAATTGATGAATCTCTTTCCTTGTTATCATAGATGATAGAAAAGGGAATTGCTTCAAATATTATCATTTACACTTCTCTGATTCACGGTCTTTGTCTTTGTAAGTTAAGCAGATAGGATGGGGTCAGAAAGCTCTCTGATCAGATGGTGCAATCCAACATTTTTCTGGATGCCTTTACATTCAATATATTGATTGATGCCCTAGGTAAAGCTGGAAGAATTGAAGATGCGGAACATGAAATCCAAGTCATAATTCGAAGAGCTGTCAATTCTAATGATGTTATATAAAATTCATTAATGAATGGATATTGTTTGCAAGGCCAAATGGAGCAAACGAGGAGAGTTTTTGATATTGTGATTGCTTCGGTCCTAGCTTCCGATAATAATAGCTACCTAATACATGAATATTTCAAGCAAATGAATCTAGATGAGGCCATGCATTTCTTCCGAGAGATGACACAGAAAGGATTAATCCTAAGGATTGAAACTTATTAATACAGTATTGCAAGGCATATTTCTTGCTGTAAGGCTTGCCACTGCTTGRAAGGTTTTTAATGAAATGCAAAAAGTTGGTCAAAAGCCTTCTTTCTACTCCTATGTTGGACGGTTTATCAAAAAGTGGATGCATTTGATGAAGCTTTGGAACTTTTACACACTCTGGAAAGGAAATGTAGACCTTCACATTTTTATGTACAACATCATCATTAATGGATTATGCAAATCTGGGAAGATTGGTGCTGCTCAAAGACTTATCCATAATCTTATTGATAAAGGGTTATATTTTAATGTTACGACTTATCGTACGATGATAAAAGAATTATTTATTTACAGGTTGTTAGGAGGGACTAAAGATTTTCTTTCGATAATGAGAAAGGATAGTTCTTCACCCGATGACATTATTCTAAGAATTTCTTAGAAGGAAAATATAATGATGCTCAAATATACTTTGAGGAAATGATTGATAGTGGTTTTTAGCCAAAAACATGTTCTTTTTCGAAGATTCTAGATTCAATCCTGGGAAAGAAAACTGATCCTACTGTCCGTGAGATGATTAAGAAGTTTCTCTTAAAAAGAAAGTGAATTTGCTCCAACCAAGAGTTGGCAAGGGGAATTTGCTTCCTCTGAGTTCATAAACCAAGGATTTATTGGTGATACAACAACCAATGTACAGTTGACAACAAGTATTTCAGTGGTTTGGTATAAACATCTTGATGTTGGAGTTGTTGTTAAAGGAAAGAAAATGGATCATGCATTAAATTGTGTATCATATCCATTTGCAATTAATAGGGAATTAATTCAGGATATAATTGATTATATATGCAACAAAATAGTTTGTCATGATTTTAGGGTCCTAAGTTGTTGTACATTCCTAGAGTAGATTTGTAGTAGTTTTGTTGTTAATTTTCACAAGTAAAATCATCTCAATATACATAAATTCATTCACATATCAATTTCTTTATGACATCAGAGCACCAAAGATATTGGTGTACTCTGACCTAACACCTTTTGCTACACACATMACATAAAACAACACATCAGTCGACATGGCCAATATGGGAAAGATCCAGAGTCGTCATCACGTAAAACCAAAACACAAGATTTTGAGGAAAAGGCAACAAGTATATTACTTGATCGTCTAACCATCCATCATTCAGACGGACTGGGACTCATCCTGGTTAGTCCTTCTCTGAATGGACGAAACTASGAGGAGTGGAGTCGTGCCATGCGCTAGAGCCTTCGAGCTAAGAGCAAATTTGGTCTCACAATGGTTCCATAGAAAATCCAGCCTCAACTGATCCAAGATATGCACTATCAGAATGCTGCAATGATCTAGTGGTGTCTTGGATTCTCAACTCCATTCAGCCTGACAGCATATGCAGAAACGGCAACAGAAATATGGAACGAACTCAAGGAGAGATACTTGCAAGGAGATTTATCAAGGATTAATGACATCTGACAAGAAATTGCTGAATGTCAATAGAGATCTCTTTCCATTTCAGCCTATTATGCTAAACTTAAAGGACTCTAGGCTGAATTGGAATCTAACCAAGATGTTATCAATTGTTCTTGTAACCTGATGAAAAAGATTGCAGCTAGAGAAGAAAAGGAGAAAGTGATTCAATTCTTGATGAATCTCAATGAATCATAACTTAGGTTCGAGAATCGATCTTGATGATGAATACGAGAAAAGTCCACGGTGCCATCCTTCAACAAGAGAGGCAGATAGAGGTGGCTAAATGCCGGGAAGAAGTGCTTGCAACCCACGCTGTCACCGTCAGACAGGAGGCACGACCCTCAGCCTATGTGATCACTAGCAGACACAGTGGAATCGCGATCTATCCCGCCCTCAAAATGGAGGTCATGACTTCTTTGGATAGAAACGAGACCAAGTCGGTCCAAATAAGAAATTTTGTACACCCTGTGCACAAGGACACAATATAGATCGTTGCTACTATATTATCGGGTTTCCAGTAGGCCACAAATTTCATGGGAAAAATGTGAAGCCCAGGAACAAGAGACCAACAGCCCATAATGTTGAGATGAAAAGGGCTTTGAACAATGAAAGCCAACTTTTACTGTTGAGGAATGCAAGCAAATCTTGGCCACGCTTCGCGAACTCAACCATCTACGAATGCAACAGGTATATTGACACTCAGCTCAATTGAACATGATGCACACTCAACATTATGTTAGATTGTTGATAGTTGAGCAACGAATCATGTTTCACATCTCACACAATAATAAAAAGAAGGCACCTCATGAATTTGTTGGATTACCTAATATAGAACAGGCTATGATAGCAGATGTTGGTTCTATCAAATTATCACCAGATTTATCCCTTGGTGGAGTTCTTCATGTGCCTAAATTTCGTGTGAATTTGATATTTATGAGTAAATTGAGATGTGCTTTGAGACACATAGTAATGTTCTACCCTGATTTTTGTGTTATGCAGGACGAGGATACTGGGAGGACAATTGGTCTAGGCAAGCATTTTAACGATCTTTACTACCTCACACCCACTTAAAACCCCCATCTCGTCAATCACATAGCTCGCATCTCCGATCTTTGGTATTAATGACCAGGACATTTCTCGGCTGCCCCACTTCACCATCTTTCCAAAACTTTCCCAAACATTCCAAGCATGTTTGTGAGGTTTGTTCTATAGCAAAACAAARTCTRTCACCTTTTTTACAAGTTCAATAAATCCCATTGCACTATTTGATTTAATTCATTRTGATATTTGGGGACCACACAAAACACATATATATTTTGGYGCTCGTTATTTTTTAASTATTATCGACGACTTTACCTGTTTCACTTGGGTACATCTAATGAGTTTTAAATTCCATACTCAATCCTTATTAAAATCCTTTTTCCTTTTGGGTTAAAACTATATTTGGGAAGKACATTAAAATTTTACATGCCGATAACGGAGCAAYTTTACATCTATGTGCTCTTTTCTTAACGAGCACGTCACAATCTTTCAARACARATGTCCCTACACACCTCAAAGAAATGGGGTAGTCGAGCAAAAAGTTGCTCGTGCTCTTCGTTTTCAYGCTAATTTACCCTCACAACTTTGGCGGAAAGTATCCAAATAGCTTGCTACCTTATTAACCACCTACCTGCACCTCTACTTTCTCACAAATCACCATATGAACTCCTGCACAACACTCCATAAAATTACTCTAAACTTTGGATCTTTGATTGCCTTTGTTTTCCAAAAAATCTCAATCCTGATAATAAATTTGATATTCGTGCACATTGATGCATTTTTGCTAAGTATCCTCTTGGAAAAAAAAGCCTATAGCGTTTATGATCTTAAGGAAAAGAAGTTTTTCACCTCTCGGGATGTCACCTCTCATAAAAATATTTTTCCTCTAAACAAGCTTACACCAGAGGATCAAGACGACAACCCACCTATTTTATCTATTTCTAGCTGCACTATTTCCACTAAAAAGGCTACCACAACTCACATGCCCCATACTTTCASTCAGCCCCAAATGAACTTGCTCCRACCCTTTCCTCACACCGGATAAATGACTCTCATATCTTACCACTACCAATCGATCCACCACCATCGATGACTCCTAATCCAATCAAGGTCGACACCCGTCGATAGCCCACTGACCATCCACATCATTAGCACTGCCACCTCCACCTATGACGGTCACACCTGTCGTGCCTCACCCATCATCCTCCATCGACCCAAACACTAATGTTTTAAATACCAACCCTAATAACATCGATGTCATTCCTGAACCGATGCCTATTTTCCTCTAGTTTGTCGTTCTATTCGCGACCACCGGCCTCCACCTCACCTCAAAGGTTTTCAAACACACCATGCTGCTCTCCTTGACCTTGGCATCTCCTTGTTTCCCTCCGTCACTTGCTATTCGTTACAATGCTATGTTTCTTACTCTGGGCTTTCTCGCAAATATTGTTCATTTTGTGCATAATATCACTAGATTGGTTGAGCCACAAAGTTATGAGCAAGCATATCATGATCCTCAATGGGTTGAAGCTATGGATGTTGAGATTGAGGCACTTGAGGAGAACAATACAGGCTCCATGGTCTCCTTACCTTCTAGCAAATGACCCATCGGTTGCAAGTTACTCTTTAAGATTAAATACAATGCTAATGGTAGTGTTGAGCAGTATAAAACGTGGTTTTGTTGCGAAAGGGTTCACTCAACGCGAAGGTATCGATTATAAAAGCACCTTCATCTCAGTTACCAAATTGATTATAGTCCACTGTCTCTTAGCAGTTATTGCAGTTAGTAGTTGGTCCCTTCGTCAAATCGATGTTGAAAATTCCTTCTTACACGGTGAGCTTAGTGAAGAGGTTTATACGCTCTTGCCTCTTGGATATCATCGACAGAGGGAGAATACAGTTTGTCGACTCCATAAGTCTCTCTATGGGCTTAACAAGCATCTCGAAGGTAGTTTTGTAGATTCTCATGTGCAATTCAAGAAATTGGATTTCAATCAAGTCCATGGGGAACCTTTTACCATTCTATTATTTTATGTGGATGATATGGTGATCACTGGAAACAATGAGAAGGCCACTAATAATTTGAAGGTGTTCCTTAACAGCTGTTTCAAAATCAAAGATTTTGGACCGTTGAAATATTTTTTGGAATTGAGGTAGCACGGTCTAAGGCAGGGATTACAGTGTGCCAAAGAAAACACACATTGGACATATTAAAGAAGGCTAGGTTACTTGGAGTAAAGCTAGCAAATGTTCCTATGGAGCCTGATTTAGTGCTAAGCAGCATAAGGAGTGAGGCACTAAAACATCCTACCAAATACCGGCGATTGATTGGGAAACTGATTTATCTTACAATAAGTAGACAAGAAATCACATACTCTGTGAACATGCTTAGTCAATTTATGCAGGAGCCAAAACTACATCATCTTAAAGCAGCGCATTGTCTTCTACCGTACTTGAAGATAGCTTTCTGGGCAAGGGTTATTATTCTCTTCAGATAGTCCTCTTCACTTGATCGGATATTGTGATGCTGACTGACAAGGTGTCCAATCACGAGACGATCTATAACAGGATATTGTGTTTTTCTTAGTAAATCACTTGTGTTATGGAAAAGTAAGAAGCAAGCAACAGTGTAAAGATCATTAGCTGAAGCAGAATATTGCTTCATGGTCTCGGGCTCATGTGAGCTTACTTAGCTAAGATATTTGTTGAAATATTTGGACGTCCCACATCCTGGATCAGTAAGGTTGTCTTGTGATAATCAAGGTGCCCTACATATTGCGGCTAATACGGTCTATCATGATGAACAAAGCACATCGAACTAGATTGTCATACGGTTTGTGAGAGAATTCATAAAGGAGAAGTGAAGACAACATATGTTCAAAAATGGAAACCAGATTTGGGACTTATCCACAAAACAATTAAGGTCTCCGGCATTTCACACACATCTCAGCAAGTTGGGTGTCATTGATGTTCGCACTCCAACTTGAGGGGAGTGTTAAAGGAAGGAAAATCAATCATGCATTAAATTTTCGATCATATCCATTTACAGCCAATAGGGAGATAATTGAGGAACATAATTAATTATATATGCAATAAGTGAGTTTGTCATGATTTTAGGGTTCTAAGTTGTTGTACATTCCTAAAATAGACTTATAATAGCTCTCTATATATGTTGTTAATATCTACAAGTAAAATCATCTCAATATACATAAATTCATTCACATATTAATTTCTTTAGTTGAGTTCTTCGGTAGTTCTTATAAGCCATTTCTTGGAAATGGTTATTTTTCCCTCTCCTTCTATAGTAATTTGTTTCCAATAACAATTATTTACTGAAAAATAATGTAGTTGTCACATCTACAGTCTTTTAGTTGTTTCTTTTCTGGTTTCAAGTATACCTGAGGGTTATCAACTTTTCTGATATCGACGTGTTTCATATTGTCTGAAATTTCTTAATTCTATGGACAGAAAAACCAATAATAWATATYGCCATAAAACAACTTCAATTTATTTACTTCTCATTTGAAACAAAGTTAACCATGTATACTCAAGTAGAACTTCCATCTAGTCACTTTTTAGAAAGGTGTAACTTCTAATTTTTTACTTACAACACTACTATATGGGTTTTTTAGGGCAAGAAGGTGTATTTCTGCCAGAGAAATTCTCTTTAAGATGCAATTTGATAACTTTAATCCTGATTTTCATACTTACAGTATCATGTTGAATCGATTAGGCAAGTTTGGACATACTGATGGAACATTGGAATTATTGAGGAGGAGGAATTCATGGAGTTGATCTTCATATAACTATATTTAATATCGTCTTGAATCTGGTACTTACGAACAATTCTTACACATCTTTTGCTTGTCTTTCTCTTTAGACACGTGAAATCATTGAATTATCCGTATTATTAGTACATAGTAGTATTTTGGTTCTTTTCTCAAGCTGTGAATGTAATAGTTCACCAGAAACCTTGGTTGGTGTTTTTCTTTCATATAAGATAGAGCTGTCTCACTGCTGCTTCCTATATTTTACTTCAAGAGGCAAATGACACATTTCCGTTAGGTGCAGAATTCTTTGTACCAAACGAGATTGTGAAGGAGAAGAGTGAATATATGATTATACTTCTGCTTACCTTCTATAATTGGGTTGTAATTGATATTCTTCAATATGGGAAAAAATTCATCTTTGTTTATGTATGGAATAAGTAGTCAATACTCTTTGTCACTAGAGTATGTGACGGATTGGTATATTGAGATGGTTGTGCTCTGAATCATTCTTCACCTGTCTTTTGGATATTCAGATATTGAGAAATGGGGTTAGTACTTGGGATATCATATGTTATAAACATACACATCTCTGATTTTCTAATCTCCTAATTACCGCTTCATTTTTCATGATGATATTTTGGCATATGTGAAGTTTGCGTTCTGCTAAGTGCCTACGGCCTTGTTGTTGGCATGTAGACAGGGATGTTACTTCTTGTTCACAATGAATTTGCTAAGAATATGATGACTTGATTTTGTATATTTGATCCCTGTTGGTTATTTGGAAGTATATTCAAATTTTAATGTTTTTAAATTTTATATTTATTGCCCGAGAAATATTCATGACGCGTTCCCAGCTTTATTGTGGAAGTAAATAGGCTCAGTGGTATCACCAAGTATATGTAGCTTTCATTTTCTTTTTAAATGTCTAAATTAGTAATTACTTTGTCAAAATGATACTCAGCATACCATTCAAGTTTCCGACTCTCTCCTTGCATGTATTATTGCAGACCACTTGAATCATGCAATTCAATAATTCTTGAACCCTCACTGCCACAAATGGCATTTTGGTCAGCTACGGAATAGAATGTATATAGAAGCTAAACTGGAGCCAAACCCCTGGCTCAAAAGTGACATGAGATAGTGATTTGGAGGCACAAAAATTGAACTTAATTCAAATTACGAGGGGTTCAAATTAGCATCTGAAATGCATTCTGCTACTTAACCTTTCTAAAATTTAAAGTGGGTTTCCAAGCGAGCATATGAACCTTCAATTTCAAGTTAAAAGAACTAATTAAGTGGTTTAGCAGTTGAATTGTGATTTTTTTCTACTCTGGAGTTCCATATTGCTTTAGCATTTTTACATGGGGAACGAGATGTTTATGATTGTGTAGGACTGGTAATTGCTAAAAAGCGTAGACTTAGACATCTAGGATGGTTTGATCAAGTTATAGGTACACGTTGCTGGCAGACGATTTGGAAGGACAATCTTGAATCAAATTCCTCCAGAGGCCATCGTGTAGCTTCCAGTGGAACTAAAACAGATCTCATCGTGTGGCTATGCATGATCTAGTGAGGTTTAATCTGACATTCTGCATGCTCAAATACTGCAGGACTAATGGGAAAAAATTTGCTGAAAGTGCTTAAAATGAACTACTTTTTAAAATTCTCTAGCTATTCTAAATGCAAGTATAGCATCTTCCAAAATAAGGGGGCCAACTGATAAGTTTCTTGCATAATAACATGTTAAAAGATCTCCTCAACTTGGTTTGTTTGATCTGCATACCTATGGATGTTCGCCTGGATCCATGAAAATAAGTTGGTGCTTGAATTTGTATGCTAAGTGTTACCTTTACCTGTTAGAATTGTAAACCTTTCGGCAATTCCATTTGATTCTTTTTGCGAGTGCAGTGAGTGAATGCACATCATAGTCAGCATGTTAAGAAATCCAATTGGTTATGCTCTTGGAGTCGCCACATAATGTGCAAAAGCCAGTTTCTGGGGATAACTGAGAAAGATGTAGAGCTGACAATGGTGTTGTTTTTGAGCTCTTTAAATTCCCCTTGGCTTTGGAATGGGGAGCAGTGAGGGTCAAAAAAGAACCCCAGGCTTTGGAATGGGGAGCAGTGAGGGTCAAAAAAGAACCCCAGTTTCCTTCTGAAATTGGACCTGCTCTAGCAGAGTATGGTCCAGACTTGAGGAGAGACGGTCAAAGCCATTGGTGCACCAGAAGTCTTTTGTTAGTCTTCTTCAACAATAACTCTACTTTGTAAACTCCAATTTCATATTTGATGATATGGGATCATGGATATTCAGTTGTCAGCATTCAGTCACTTTTCATATTGTTTGTGTGTTCAGAAATAACTTTGTTATATTGTGTGAATTGTCTTTAGTTTATGGTCATGAGGCATTCATTAAAATCCATGATATGTATACAGTCACTTTTCATGTAAAACATAATTAGTCGAGTATACTAAAAGTAGAAGGATGACAGAAGAGTCTAAGAATAAGCATGTATATGACCTTGATATTTTGTCCTCTTTTATCTTTCCTTCTCTTTGGACGAGGAAAAGGGTTGGAGAATGATATGGCAATGATTCTTTAGGTTGCTTCTTGTATCGGTTATATGGTTCGTTTTGCAGACGAAGATTGATTTAATGTATTGGTTTGTATTTATCTTTTTCCACATTTTAACCTCATTGCGCATTGCAATTTGAAAAGCTTTTGGTTTATAGCCAGTTATGTTAGTTTGTGCACATGTTGGGCATCAGATCTAATAGAACAGATTATAAATTTTTCTCCTTTAAAGGGGTCAGAGCAGAGGGATGAAAGCCATAAATTTTTTGGGAAATATGTCCACCATTGCTTCTTCTTCTTCTTCTAGCTATTCTTACCAAAYAGCTTCAATATATGACCTCTAACAAAGGGATCAGATCCTTCTCTAGGCRACATTGTCAGCACAACTTAAAATCTTGTTCTAGGCCTTAGCAACTTGGCTTATAAATCTTCCTCTAACATATTGAGGGAAACGGAAAGAGAGGTTCAATATTAGAAATTCAACTTGGCTTATAAATCTTCCTCTAACATATTGAGGGAAACGGAAAGAGAGGTTCAATATTAGAAATTCTGCCCTTAGCTTTTTGTGTCCCCTTTTCAGGCTTCTTCTGCACATAGATACAACTCTTCAATTATGGATATAATTTTTGTGKTATTCTTTTATTTTTATTGATTAGAGATGTTAAGTCTCAGATTTTAATTATTTTTTTTTGTGTTTTGTGGAATAAATTAAAGTTAGACGGCCAACGAGGTTGTGCTCTAGTGGGTTTAATTGGTTGAATCCTGTCATTCTCGATACATGTTACCATTTCATCAATCAAGGCATTAAAATATTTTAATTTAATAAATTTAAATTTTAAATAAATTATGTGTTATAAATTGAGAAGGAAAAGAAGAAGAAGAAAGTTGAAGAGAGGTAAGGAGAGAATAATAGACAGAGTATCATTAAGCCTGATACCAAAAAACTCTCTATTTATAGAGGGTAAGCCCTAGGCGGCTTCTAGGGTTTCAAGGGTAGGAAGTCATTCACCACTAAATATTTACAACAATCCCTTGAATGATTAATCTATACAATAATTACCTCATAAAAACTTGTTTGGAAAAAACCTAATGGGAAAAAACTAAACGAAACTAAGAAAAAAGAGTAGAATTGATGTTAGAGTATTAATTGCTGCTTCGTTGAAACCTTGTCAGCAAAATCTAGCAGAGCAAAACTTGAAAGAAGGAAAATGAGTATAGTTACTTTCCCTGATATAGATTATCACTGGATGTCTTTGATTTGATACATCCCAATCTGGTGAATCAATTTTCTCCACATTATCACTTAATCGAATCTACTAAACATCAATTTCGTTACTTTTTTTGAAGCTCGTGCCTGTAACTTTAGAGGAATATGCTTTGTTCTATCTCCTTTGATGTAGCCTCCTTTGAGTTGTGCAATATAAGCTCATGAACCTTAATCTTACTTTATATTTTTCATAACTTTATTATTTTCATCTCTTTTTAACATATAAATATCCATTTATAGTCAAATGGTTTTACACCTTATGGTGTTCGGACTGCAGGTCCAAGAAATCTCATGTTTTAAAAGTGACTCAATTGCATCTCTTCATCTTGACTAATCATATCTATATTAACATTTTCAATTGATATTCTCATTATCACTAATGATATCGAGAACTCTCTATATTTTACTTTGAGAAACTCAAATCTCTTTATCAATAACTCTTGCCTATCTTTATTTGATTTCTAAATATGACCATTTTGATCATATAATTTCATTTTCTTTCAAGGATGTTTATTTGTAGAACTAAGATATTGATCATACTTTTGCCGTGCTTTAGAATATATCTGGTTTCTAATATGCCTTAGAATCACTACCATGCTTCTGGCATGTCCTAGAATCACTATCCCACTTCTGGTGTATTTTATAATTACTAGCTAGTATATCAACATTTTATCCTATTGGGATTTTCATTTGGATGAGAATAATTGATGATAAAATATGATTTAGTGATTCTAATTGGATCAGTACAAGCATTAAGCACATGAATTTGTCATTTTTTGCAAATGGATGATGTTTTGAATTCTAGTTCATAACCACCGCCAATTTCAAACGAGAGAATTTATGATTGCCAGTTGGCCCTATTGGCACTACTATTGCTTCATGTAAAATAGCATATTCTCCAAGAATTTGTGGGAAGTTTTGTTCTTATTGGAAAGGTCTAGCAATTAGTTGCAACTATTTAATAAAATATTCAGCTAAACCATTTTAGATATGAACATGAGTTATAGGATGTTCAACAATAATCTCAATTGACTTGAAATAAGCTAATAAATATGGGATAGACATACACCAGCATTATTATCCAAATGTATATTTTTGATTTAAAGTATGAAATTGTGTTCGTAATTGAATTGTCTGAGCAAGATTTTGCAAACTTCTTGCAATTATAATATTGAAATCATAAAATATTTAAACTGATCACATGGTAGATTAATAAGTCTGGATATATCATCATGAACCTACTATAAAAATGTACGAGTTTTAGCTTCCACTTTTGCTAGCGATTGCCTAATAATCAATTTCACTTGAGAACAGGCAACACGTAGTGAATTAATTTGAGTTCAATAATATTTTCTCCAATAGGTCATCGTGCAAATTCTCAATCATTTTTCTCATCATTATAGATCCAATATGACTCAATCTATTATGCCAAATAATAATAATGTTAGGATCACAAGTAAACTTCTAGTTTACGAGATGATACACTTCAAGTGTATTAATCTTGCCAAAATACAATCCCGAGGATAGAGACTCTAGTTTATCAAATATAAATTTCTGAGACTATAGTAGTAATACATAAATATTTGAATAACTGTTGTCATTGTCTCAATATGGAGATTCTCATTTCGGCGGGTATCTATTAAAACTTAATAAATTTCTAAGGAAATTTAAAGAGAATATTACGTATAAAATTTGTCTCTTGCTAGACAAAAATACGGTAGTTCTTCTAGAACAATAAATGCATATAAAATTTTTTCTTTCCACATAAAATTATGACAATTCTTCTAGATCAATAAGCCAATTTTATACTACCATTTATATTATTAGTATTTATGTTTATCTGTTTCATTTTCAAGTGAGAAAAATACTTTTTATACTTGTGTATTGGTATGTATTGGTGCACTATCAATGAGATTTATATCTCAACAATATATTACAATTCTATAAAAATTTTTGTGAAGGAAGGTAATTTAAAAACAACCAAATAATGAAATAATTCCCGAATATAAAYTTTTTTTAAAATGCTTAAAAAAGAAAATCCATCAATACTTTAAAGAAAGTCTGTCTAGAAAAGAAAGTTACATAAAATGAGAAATTAATCTCATCTTCTATCACACCGCCTCCAATTAAATGCATAATATTTCWTATTGGATCGGTAAAATAATTGGAGACCTCTAAATCAACTAAACCATTAAAATCAAGAAAATCTTTATTTTTTTGTATCTCTACTGTCCCTTTTTCTTAATTAATCTTTGATAGAYGTCCACTTTATATTTATCGTATAATAAGTATGTACTCTACCTTCAAATCATTGATAATGAAGAAAAAATAGTATTTTTACACGATCATGATGGGATTAATTTTTTCTTTCTTTTATTGTCTCCCCYTGCTTTTTTAAGGTAGATTTTTGCATTAAGGGTTTATGACATTTAATTGTTGCCGAATATATAATGCAACGAATTTAAACATGATAATAATTCTACAATAAAACCGAGAGATAATGTCAGGAGGACATATTTTTGTACATAATCCTTCAAGGATTATACATAATATCACCAAAGTAATAATTTCATTTTCTTCTCAAAAAAGAGGTGCAACTCTAGGAGCACAATAATAATATATTAATATAGTAATRGTTTTATCCTATTGTTACTTCAAGAAATATAATTTAATATGCTTCAAGAWTATTTAGATTGGATTTACCCTATGAGTAGATAACATTAATTCATAGACAAATTAATTTAGAGTAATAGTTCAATATATGAATATTTAGATCATAATATATCCTTAATGAATGTATAATAATAATTTAAAATAATTCCACCTTCAAATACCTTTCACATTGACCATAAATGACCGAGAAATAATGAATGTATAACATGAAGTACACTTGAATAAAACATTAATGATGAGCAAACCTTGTTTACAATATTCAGTAGAACATTAAATACATTAGTTATCAACAACTGTAACTTCTACAAAGTTAGTTCATGCTCTTAAATATCAAAAAGTACAAATATTTCATGTTTAACATCTCAAAAGAATGCTACGGAAAAGAGAAACAAAGCCTAATGAAGAGTTGATGGAGCTCTATGGTGAAGCTCCCTTGGGTTCTTCCTCTTTTTCCTTCCTTGCTCCAAACTTCCTCTTCATTTTTCTCATTTTCTCTTATCTTCTCCCTTCCATACGGCTGTTGTTGCTTACTGTCCGTGTGAAATTTGTTTTTCAAGATGTTCTATTTGTTCACTTTTCTATGAAGTTTTTCTTTTGGTAAAATGGAGCCCACAAAGTTAAGACACATGTCAAGTTATGAATGCACCCAGATATTCACTTGCATTTCAACTTTACACTTTTTGTTCCCATGTTACTTTTTGTTATTTAGCTTCCCTAGATAAAAGTTTTTACATGGAAAAACTTCAATTTTCATTTGACTTAGCTTTCCTTTGTCTCATGCTCCTCTGTGTAAGGCCTTAAATGCTGCAGCATCAATACTACAATAATTACCAATGCATTTTGACTTTTCTTAATTCTTCATCAAGTAACACTATAATTCACATTATTACYTCAAAAAAGGTCTACGGCGACYTCTAACATACATTGCAAGAAGTAAAAAAATGTTACCTTAGGCCTACGACGATGTTTTTTGCAAAAGTCGATAAAAAATTGGTATTGCCACAGTCATCTTTAGGTTTTTGGACATTTGTAGCAAACATCGTTAAACCATTTATGGCAATGTTAGGAGCATATTTTTTATGACAATTTATTTCTGTTGGTATAGTTAGGGTGTTTCTAGACATTCATAAAATATTGCTAGAGCAGTCTTGTGGCCACATATATTTGTAAGGTATGAGAACATTTATAAATGTTGGAATATAGGTTTTGAGTTGATGTTTGCAAATATTGGCATAACGGTCTATGCCAGAACATGATGAGGAGTTTTGACGACTTAACTTGTAAAACAAATTACATTCGATGACGTTTGTAAAAGTCGTACTATGGTTCATGTGGCGACATTTGTAGGGAATTTTAGCTGACATTTATGTATGTCGGCATGCAAATCTTGTGGTGACACATTGAAAACGTCATTATATATTATGAAAGCTGACATTTATGCACAGTTATTTTAGTTGATTTGTCCCGACCTTTGTACTAACTTTTGGAAGCGTCGTGTCAAAAACATGTTGRGACGTTTGCGAAATGTRGCAAAATGCATTTGCCACAACTGTTGCAATTGTTGTACAATAGATAGTGTGCCAACATTTACAAACATTGAAAAAAGTTATTTCCAACAATATTCATAAATGTCGTATTATTGATATTATCTCGACGTTTTATATCCATCGTTTAATACTTTTTGTGCCAACATGTATATGTCACTATATGAATGTTTTGCCAACACATGTATAAGTTGCCATGCTTATATCAATCCAGGTTTGTCTGACTATAGCTCAAGAAGCAAGAACCTTAAGGGAGTTAGCTAATCATAATGTTACTCAGCAGCCTTCTATGATCTATCTGATTTAATAGCTAACTTTGAGATAAAACTTTGATTGATACAATTACTTTCCAAAATTCATGGTTTTTCAGGAGAAGATCCCCACAAACACATGAAGGAATGTTGTTTGTTCGATTTTGCACCCTCAAGGGACGACAGAGGATCAAATTAGGCTTTTATATTTTCCCTTCTTTTTAGTTGATAAAGCTATGGATTGGTTATACTACTTACCTTCAGGTTGAATAATTAGTTGGGAAGAAGTAAGAAAATAACTTTTAGAGAAATATTTCCCAGCTTCTAGGCAGCTAATATAAGAAAAGAAATTTGTGGAATCAGGAAAATTAATGGGGAGAATTTGTATGAATATCGGGAGCTTTCTAAACAAGTTTGTTCAAGTTGTCCGCATTACTAGAGTCTTGAACAATTAATGATTTTGTAACACAACCAGATTAGGAGTTGTCCTAAGTCGAGAATATTATTGACTTTATTCATAATCATATTAACTACTGCAGAAAACAAATTCTGAATACTTTGTCTTAAAAGATTTATAAAAATTTCAACAGAGTTTCCTCTGTAATATCAACAATTACTCCCTGTATATAATCAGAAAATTTRCCAAACATTTTCAATACTCGCATATACCATGTATGCAYAATAACAAACATCCAATATAAATAAATCTTCCATTTCAACAATATTTTACTAATTTAACACTTAACGAAATTGAAATTTACGAAACTTGAAAGAATTTAATGCATGAATATATAAATCAATAAAAATTTAAACAATGCATAAAACCTCTCTATTCAACCATTTATCGTATTTACCAAAATTTATTTAAAATATCACTTCGGGGTATCATGGCTTGCACACAAACAACCTCTATGCACCATCTGGCTACACATCACCTGAAATGTAAAATGGAGGAAATGGAATGAGCTATAAAGCTCAATGAGCAAATTCCATGCATGAATGTATGTAAAATGCACTATATGCCAMGAATTATAATTTCATTTCCTCAAATAAAACTTTCTAAATATTTCCATAAAACTTTCATTTCACAATGTAAGAAGTTTTCAAAACCTTTCCATTTCATTAAAGTRGTGAYCTCACTTAGTGTAACGCTTAGCTATTAAGCTTAAAGTGGGCCATTYTTCTTTGGAATCTGATTATATTTCCTACAAGTAGAACGCATAGTGATTAACATCACTTTTAACTTTTTCTTTCATCTTTTTCAACTCCTAAGAGGTGAACGTTACTTATCTTCCTACCCTACAAGAGGGTTAGGTCAYCTYTGCCGATCCCCTACGCTCCATTTCCCACTCACATCTTTCATGGCTAGGTTTATACTACTTTCCAAAATCTTAACATTTTCTGATAATAATCCATTTATAAAATTCCGTTTCTTTTCAAATTTCATTTCCTAAACCATTCGCTTTCTAAATGCACGAATGACTCATGCTAGAAATGATGCAGAATACTATAACTACATGCCTATGACATGAACTATATAAATCCGTATTTAAACATATATATCGATAACAGGAAACATCTTACATGAAATAATCCAATACAACCACAACCATATTATTCAACACAATCCAATATAATCATAACATATTACCTGACACAGTCCAATATAATCACCATATAACAAACAACGGAATAGGRAGATGGGTATGAGGATTTATTTACTTGGAGTACTTAACCTTAAAAATTGTACTTTAATTGCAAAGCGGAGTCCCATGACCTCTTCTAATGTCAATGTGCCCGAAAATGACCTAATTATTATTACAGAAAGGAAATTCACTTAATGCGATTGGTTAACCTTAAAACATTTAACGCTTATCCAGAACATCACTTATCCCTATAAATCCGTATTTATGTTTCAAATTTAACAATAATAATATATCAAATGTATAAATTTTTCATATTTAAAACTTCCTCTAACAAAAGGTAGCATCAATCATAATCACTTTATATTTCCAAAATACATTCCTCATACTAATTTAAATACAACCTTAAATCATGTTTAAACAAAATTTCCGTTTTCATAAACTCATCAATATCAAATACAACTACGAAATTCATTTGGTTAATGAAATCGAAGAAACAATGGTTTCACCTCAAATCCTGCAAATCCTAAGTGCTATGTATGAAGCTGTGTTGCACCCTGGATGAGTGCTCAGGCAATYRGCACGCAACAGTCCTGGTTATGCACGGTACCTGGATGCCTGGGCGTCTGGCGGCCTAGGAGCCTGGGCACTTGGTTGCCTGGGCAACTGATGGCCTAGAAACTTCCTGCTCTTGGTCGGACTCTATTGACTGGAATAGAACCAAACAGAGCTCGGACATCATCCGTCTAGCAGAGGAGAATGGTGTCTTTGTGTGGAAGTTGATCTGGAAGGCACGGGTTGAACGCTTTTGGCGGATGATTTTTGGTCAGTAACAACAGAGGGCTGATGAGCAGCGCGCATGCTTTGGTGCACTGGGCCACGGNGTCTAGCAGAGGAGAACGGTGTCTTTGTGTGGAAGTTGATCTGGAAGGCACGGGTTGAACGCTTTTGGCGGACGATTTTTGGTCAGTAACAACAGAGGGCTGATGAGCAGCGCGCATGCTTTGGTGCACTGGGCCACGGATCCAGCGGTCAAGCATAGCAAGCAAACCAGTGGCAGCTTGTGGCTAGCAAGCTCCAGTCACGATGAAGCAGGTGATGGCAAGCAAATCCGATGGCACCTGCGCGTACCAGACGAGTAGAGAAGCGAGCATAGCAAGGAGATCCGATAGCAGTGAGTACCACATGAGCAAAGATCTAGGCGGCAAGGGAGTCCACCACGGGCGATCAACGATGATGACATGGCTAGCAGGGATCGCGGCAAACTGGGCAGCAAATCTGGGGAATCCACAGCTCCAATAGCGATCTCTGATCGCTGTAGGTTGTTCTAGGCAGATGCAAACAGCGCCAAATGGCGGTGGTGAGGCGATAGGGGAAGGAAAGACGATGCGTGCAGCAAAGAGGGGTGGCAGTGGCAGTGGCAGTGTAAGGGCGGCGGTGGTGAGGAGGAAAGGAAGAAGAAGATCTGCTAGGATTAGTTAAGGTTTTTAATTAATTTTTTTAAGACTCGGGCACTAACCTAATTCTTTGGGCCTCCCTATCCCATAACAATTTTAGCCCAATGAATTAATTCTTTGGGCTTTCCTTTTGGCTATAATCTAGTTTTTGAATGAGGAAAGAATAAGCCTAACAAGTCAAACCTACACTAACTAACCAAAAACCCTAATTCAATTAACACGATAATTTCATACTTGATTAAACATAAAATTAAATAATGATCACACAGAGAATTATCAGCCCTAGWTGGCARAYAATTCATGCGATCATACAACATTCATAAAAATGAAAAATGATACCCTACGTATTATAGATTCAATATTTTTATGAGAGTCTAGTGTGTATGGATAGGAATATGATTGATGCACCCAATATAAGTACTTTGTAAACAAGGCACCTGAAGATGCTAAACTTATTATCTCAAACATGACTGCAAATGCTCAACAATTCGGTACAAGGCAACATGTGCCAAAGAAAGTAAATGAGGTAAATAGCTCAACCTTTGATCATAAAATTGATACACTGACATCATTGATTGAGAAAATGGATTTTGGGATGGGACAAATACAAGAAGTAAAATCCTACGGAATATGTTTCAATTTAGGACATAATACCAACATGTGTCCAACTATTTAAGATGCACCTACTGAATAGGTAAGTATAGTTGGATGCTCCTATGGGTAGCAACAAAGGCGATATGACCCATTTTCTAACATCTACAACCCAGGATGGAGAGACCATCCAATTTCAGCAATGCAAACAAAGCACCCAATTTTCAATAGCAACCACAAGTGAGATCGTCTCGGCTAAATCAAGGCAACCACTAATTTAGGTACATCTTTAGAAGATCTTGTCAAAGACATTGCTAAAACTACCAAATTTTTCCAGCAAGAAAAAGATAGGATCCAAAAAGAAAATCAAAGTTTTCAGCAGAAAACGAGATGAGCATTCACCGTTTGGGCACGCAGATGACACAATTGGCAAATGCTATGAATAAGTTGGAAACAAGCCAAGGTAAACTACCCTCAGAAGTGGAAGTAAATTCACGAGAAAATATGAGTACTATGATTCTTAGAAGTGGAAAGGAGTTGAAGGAATATCAACAAATTGAAGTTGCTCAAGAAAAAATTGAGAAAAACTCCAAAAAAGCCTCAACTTCAAAGGTAAGTAATGAGAAAGAAAATTCTATTCCTAAGGTATTAACTGCTCTTTCTTTTTCTGGTAGATTGACGCGGACAAAGAAAGAAGAAGAAACAAAGGATATGTTGGAGATTTTCCTCAAGGTAGAAATTAATCTCCCACTAGAAATTAATCTCCCACTTCTTGATGCCATTAAACAATAACCCATGTATGCTAAATTTCTGAAAGAGCTCTGCACAAAAAAGATGAAATTTAAGGGCGATGAGAAAATCTTAGTGGGAGAAAATGTCTCAACCATTATCAAAAGTATATTGCCACAAAAATGTGAAGACCCTGGCATGCTTACAATTTCATGTATTATTGGTAACAAAAGGATTGAGAAGGCCATAGTAAATCTAGGAGCATCAATTAAGGTAATGCCTTTATCTGTTTATAAAGAGTTAAAATTAGGACCTCTAAAAGAAACAAGAGTTATTATTCAATTAGCAAATAGATCCAATGCATATCTTGAAGCCATGATTGAAGATGTTTTGGTTAAAATTAATGAATTAATATTCTGAGCTGATTTTTATATTATTGACATGAATGATTCTTGTGCAGCAAAATTAGCTCTAATTTTGTTAGGGAGGCCTTTCATGAAAAATGCAAGGATAAAACTAGATGTTGATAAAGGGACATTAACTTTAGAATTTGATGGTGATATGGTGACATTCAACATTTTTGAAGCTATGAAGCATCCCGATGATCAAGAAGGAATTTTTAGTGTTAGCTTAATTGACTCTATAATTGAACAAAACATGGAAATTTGTTTTTRACAGGATGAACTAGAGTTGGTTTTAATAAAAAATTTAACTAATAAGGATGCACAAGAGGAAATTGATGAGAAACTTCGAGAGACTATCATGACATTATACTATTTAGAAGAAATGCCAAGAAGGTTTGTATCTTCTAATAGCCTTTTGCCTTGTGATACTGAAAAAAATTCTTCCTTTTGTGATGCAGGCACCTAAACTGGAGCTAAAATATCTTCCTAATCATCTGAAATATGTTTATTTGGAAGAGAATGATACTCTACCAGTGATTATCAAGAAAGATCTTATTGAAATTTAAGTGGAAAACCTAGTAAGAATCTTAAGAGAACATAAAAATGCTATTAGATGGACTATTGCAGATATAAAAGGTATAAGTCCTTCACTCTGTATGCATAGGATTTATTAGGTCTGAGGCTAAATCTGTGAGGCACCTACTGAGGAAATTGAATTCAGTTACGAAAGATATTCTGAAACTTTTAGAATTAGAAATAATTTATCCTATCTCTGATAGTCAATGGGTTAGTCATGTTCACTTTGTTCCAAAAATATTTGGTTTACAATTGGTTAAAAACGAAAAAAATGAATTAATCCCAATGAGGTTGTAAACTGGATGGCGTATGTATATAGATTTTCGAAAGCTAAATGCAGCCACTAGAAAGGATCATTTTTCACTTTGTTTATTAATCAGATGCTTGAGAGACTTGCAGGTAAGTTATTCTTTTTCTTTTCAGATGGATATTCGGGATATTAACAAATTTTTATAGCCTAGGAAGATCAGAAAAAACTACTTTTATGTGTCCAATTGGTACATTTGCATATTGTCGTATGCTTTTGGCCTTTGTAATGCACCTAGGACTTTCCAGAGATGTATGATAAGTATTTTTTTCTGACATGATTGAAAAATTGCATAGAAAATTTTATGGATGAATTCATTGTTAATGGAGATTCTTTCGATCAATGTCTTGATAATTTGGCCAGAGTACTAAAAAGATGCATTGAAACTAATCTTGTCCTTAATTATGAAAAATGTCATTTCATGGTCAAAGAAGGAATAGTCCTAGGGCATGTTGTTTCTCCTAGGGGCATAGAGGTAGACAAGGCTAAAGTTCATTTAATTGCTAAATTGCCATATCCAACTAATATCAAAGAAATTCATGGTTGCCTTGGTAATACAAACTTCTACAGACGATTCATTAAGGATTTTTTAAAGATTTCCCAACCTTTGACAAGATTGTAGCGGCAAGAAGTGCCATTCGAGCTTGGAGAGGAGTCCAAGAAGGCATTTCAGTCATTGAAAATCCAATTGACTATACCACCCATAACCCAACCTCCAAACTAGGATTTACCCTTTGAGCTCCTGTGTGATATGAGTAATTATGCAGTTGGGGCTATGTTAGGACAAAAATTGAAAAGAATAATCATGTGATTTTTATGCATCTAAGACCCTAAATTCAACCCAATGCAAGTATATTACAACTGAGGAAGAGCTATTAGCAATTGCTTTTGCCTTTGAAAAATTTAGATCTTATTTTCTTTGTTTTAAATTTGTAGTATTTTTTGATCATGCAGGATTAAAGTATTTACTTTGAAAATTCYAAACCGCGATTAATAAGATAGGTTTTGCTACTACAGAAATATGATTCGAAAATAAAAAATAAAAAAGGAGCAAAAAATCATGTAGTAGATCATTTGAGTGGACTGGTTAGAGAGGAAGACCKTATTCCCATTTTTGAAACATATCCAGATGAACATCTGTTAGCCATTCAAGGTAAAAAGGGTAAGGAACCTTGGTTTACAGATATGGTAAATTTTCTAGTTTCTGAAATTTCTCCACATGATTTAAGTTCTGCACATAAAAATAAGATGAAGAGGTCATTCTAAATATTTTATATGGGATGAACCTTATCTATGAAAAATTTGTTCAGATCAAGTTATTCGTCATTGTACTCCTGAGGAGGAAGTTTATTCCATTTTAACTTATTGTCACATTTTAACTTATTGTCATTCTTATGCCTGTGGGGTACATTTTGGTCTAAAAAGGACAGCTAAAAAAGTTTTAGATTGTGGATTTTATTAAAAATCATTGTTTAAAGACTCGTATTTTTTCTGCAGAACTTGTGAGCAATGCCAAAGATTAGGAAATATCTCCTCTAGAAATGAAATGCCTCAAATGCCTATTATTGCATGTGAAGTTTTCGATATTTGGGGGATGGATTTTATGGGCCATTTRCCTAGTTCTTTTTGTAATGTTTGCATTTTACTTACTGTGGATTACATTTCAAAATCGGTAGAAGCAAAAGCTACCCAAACTAATGATGCTAAAGTTGTTGTAGGGTTTCTTAAGTCTAACATCTTTAGTAGATTTGGGATGCCTTGTGCAATTATTAGCGACCAAGTATGCATTTTTGTAATCGCATAGTGGAACCACTGTTAAAAAAATGTGGAGTGCATCATTGTATAGCAATTGCTTGCCATCCACAGACGAATGGACAAGCAGAGATTTCAAACAGGGAAATTAAAGGTATTTTGGAGAAAATAGTACATCCAAGACATAAGGGCTAGAGTTTTAGATTGGAGGATGCACTATGGGRGGATTTCATAGCTTATAAAACTCCAATAGGGATGTCACCCTACAGGTTAGTATTTGGAAAATTATATTATTTTCTTGTCAAAATTGAACACTGTGCTTTTTGGATAGTGAAACACTGCAACATGGATGGCAAGGAAATAGGTGATGAATGAAAGCTCCAACTTTAAGAATTGGAGGAAAATCGATTGGAGGCTTATGAAAACGCGAGAATATACCAAGAAAGGACCAAGTTGTTGCATGACAAGCATTTCAGTCGTAAGCAATTTCATGTGGGTCAAAAGGTTTCACCATTCAATTCTAGACTAAAGTTCATACCTGGGAAACTCGAAACTCGTTGGTTAGGTCCTTTTGAAGTGTTAAGTTTAAATTCTCAAGGTATGGTCGAAATAAAAGGTTTAGAAACCAACAAGAGTTTAAGGTAAATGGTCAAAGGGTTAAACCAATTTTTGAAGAATGTTAATTTTTGAAAATTGAGGAGATCAAATTAGCTCTTCCTATTTATGAATGACTTTAGGCCAGAATTCTTCTAGCCAAAGACATTAAAGAAAGAGGTTGTTAGGAGGCAACCCAATGATTTTGATGTTTTTCTTTTTTATTTTTCTTACTATATATTATCTATCTGGAGTGATAATTGATTTTTTTAGTTTTTGAAGATAAATTTCCCTAGAACAATTTTTGGAGTTCTCAAAATTTTTTAGAAGCATGGTCAAAATACCATATGCCTATGTGGCTTTTCTACAATATGTCATCAGATTTTCAGAAGCATSGGTAAAATACCATATGCCCATATGGTGTTAATCACATATTTGCTTTTATTTTTAATTTTCATTATTCATTATTTTATTTTCTTTTAAATAGATTATTCCTTTTCCTTCATTTACCAAGTCTCTAAAAAAGAAAGAAAAACCCTAATTTTTTTCTCTCTACTATTTTTCTCTTCTAACAGATGGCCGCTACCTTTCTCTTCTAGTAGACTGGCATTGCCGTTTCTATCATCTTTTGCCCACCTATTGCCAATCATCACTGCTGCATCACTCGAAAGCTATCTCTGGTGGCTGCCAAACCCAACCAACACCATWGGCCAAGCCGAGTCCATCTTCCTTCCAACCGATCGCTACTGCAATGAGATGGAGAACAGCACTGCATATGATGGAGCTGTCATCTTCTTCATACTCCGATGATGCTGCATCACCACCCTCATCACCCACTCACTCTCCAATCACACCTAGGTGGCGTAGATCCAACTACGCACGGTGGCAGCTTCACGCCTCTCAGCCACTGCCTGCGCAGATCGATCGGTCGACAAAATGATGAGMGACCACTTCTCTATCTAAGAATTCGTGCTCCACTCATTGCATGACTCAACTAAAGCCGAAACAGAATGATGCAATGTCATCTTCAGTTGGTGCTGACCATCCAGAGGAGATTTCGTCRGCCGAGCCATTCGCAAGGCAGATTCATTTTACTGAAATGCCATATTCGGTGCTTTCTGGCCGTTGCCGAACTGAATCCCCTACGGAAAACAGCCACCCTTGCTCAACCTGACCAGTAACCTCCACGCTGTTCCTCACGCCTATTGACACCAATCCTATCTCTACTTTTTGGTTCTTCCCTTGACTAGATCTTAGCTAATGACTCTGAGATAGCACCCACCGCCTACAGCGCATCTCGTCAATCTTCACTTTCACTCCAACCCATGCTGAGCATCCCTTCACCACCTTCCATAGCTGCTCGTCATCCAAAAGGCACACACCCAGCCACTCCAACACCATGCCCACTTCTCTCTACCACTATTGTTCCATATTCTTTTGCTCCGGTGCTTACCTAATACCGATAATGACCCAAATAGTTCAGCGATCTTGGGCACACAAAGGAAAGGCAATTATACCTCCCACGGCTCCCGCACTAAAGGGACACCTTTGATTTACTTCCGCAATCGCCAAGAAGCGTTACAAGACTTACCTTTTGCACAAAATTACCTTGGGTAAAATGCTTGATTGGCCTAAATTAAATACTTTATTTGATACGACTGTTGTTCGTAAATACTTTGAAGTTATAGGTTGGTCGACTTATTTGGATATTATCTATCCTGCTTTTACTGATTTGACGATAGGGTTTTATATCACCTTTTCGCTTACTCCCACCATAGACTATGTGTTGGATACCCCTAAGTTGATTTGTTTCGATTAATGGCGCATGAATTTTAGATGTCGTTAAATGATTTTAATGTGGCTTTGGGGTTTCTTGATGATCACACGGTTGATACTGAGTATTTGTCTAGCTTTTGTGATTATCCTGAGAAATTTAAAACTCATATGGTTGGAATTTGGGGTGATTTGACAACGAGTAATTCTCATTTTATTTTTGGGATGTCTAAAGGGTCTTCTTTGCCTGATATTGCATTACAACAATGTCATCAATTTTTGGCCTTTAATTTTTCTAGTAGGAAGGATAGTACTGCAATAGTAACTAAACTTCAATTGTTTATTCTTTGGTGTATGCATAAGGGGCTTAGGATTAATTATGAATTTTGGTTAGCTACTCAATTTCAACATGTACTTTCCCACCCTAAACATCCCTTGATCTTAGGCTTAATAGTTACACACCTAGCGATTCATTTAGTGGTCCTAGATGTAGCTTCTATAGATATGCATGTAGCATGTCCCATGGAAGCTATTGATCTTGACTGTTTACATCAGGTGAGAATTGTTTATATTGATCCACTAACCATTTTGCTCCTAATTTGCTAAGTTCTGTATACTAGAGCTTCTTTTGCATGTTCCCCTACCCCCCAACTTCAGATTTACCTAATTCACAAGAGTCTACAATGAATCTCCTCCATCAGATTGCGGATGGGTAGGTGGATACAAACCGTGGTTTGGCTRGCCTGGAGATACTTACTACCACTTACTTGGAACAATGTGGATTTCGCGTTACCCCATCCCCATAGGTTAGTCTCTTTCTTGTTTTCCCTTCACCTTTGTTTATTTTTTTTCATCTTTTGTGGTTTGTGTTTCTTGTTTGTTTGTTTTGCTTATATTATTTTTGTTCATTTATGTTTCCTTTTCCTCATCTCTTTAGTGCTTCATTGAGGATAATAAACCCTTTAAGTGTTGGGGGGAGTTCTTTGTTTGTTATTTTCAAACAAGGAGGGTTTTGTTTGTCAAAAAAGTAAAAAAATCACCAAAATATTTTGTCTTTTTTATTTTTATTTTGGTGATTYTTTACTGATTGGAATCTATTTTTTAGCATTTCAAAAATTTCAATGCACTATGTGTCATTTGTTAAGTTTTTAAACCTCTTTGTTTACATGTAGAAATAGTTATTTCAAGCATATGTGAGTGTGTCCCCCTTAAGTACCTTGGATAATAAACATGCATAGATCAACCTTAAAAAAAAAGAAAATTATAAGTAAGATTTGAGCCTTAATGAGCTTTTCTTTCTACATGCTCACTTTTTCTTTGATTGAGTGGTTGTGCACATTAGATAGTTATTCTAGAACTTTGTACCATTATGCATTTCAAGACCACATAGCAAGATCTATGCGCCAAATGATTAAGGCACTTAGGAGTACTCTTTTTGGCTTTTGATTAACCTACCTTTGAAAAATTATCCCTAGTAAACCCTTTTTGAGCCTTATTATCCTTCTTTTTMATTAAACCTCAAGAACTTAACCCTTGGCCATATTTTTTGCTTATAGACTATCTTTGAACCCTAATGTCAAGAGAATACATTACTAGTTGATTGTGAAGAGAATGTTTGGTGGAACATATGAATTGGTGTTTTGGAATTCTTTTATAGAGAAAAATACATGTGCAAAAGAGCTAAGAAGAAAAGAGCCAAGGAGAMTATATGTGTATAACATGAGAGAAATCCAAAAAGCAAATAAGCAAAAGAGAAGAAAATGATGATTGCAAGTAGTAGCATATTATAATTTGATGAGTTGTTGCGAGCTATCTTGTTWAAAAAAAAAAAAGAGAAATGAACGTGTGATATTCGAGATTTCTTTTTATTAATTTTTATTTGATCGTGTTAATTTGTGTGCCAACTATGGTTAGATAATGTTCTATGTGGTTATTGTTTAATTGTACGTTTAATAAGTGTGAAATTATCGTGTTTGTCGGATTAGGACGATTGGTTGGTTAGAGGCTCGACTTGTTGGGCGTATTCCTTTTCATTTGGAAAACTAGATTTTATTGAAAGAAAGGCCCATTAAATTTAATTTAATGAATTGGATTAGTTACGAATGGGAAAACCCGAAAAATTTGGGTTAGGGCCCAAGTTTTAAAAAAGAAAAATAAGAAAAATAGAAGAAACCCTAAACCATCTTCATCTTCCTCCCCATTGCTGCCGCCACCCTCACTCCTAGAAAAACCCTAATCACCGCCCCATTCCTAAAACTCCTCCTCATCACACACATACCGCCTCTTTTTTCTTCTCTTTTCCCTGCGATCCGTGCTGCCCAGGCCAAGACTGACGCTGCTCGTTGATCGCCCATGATGGGCTCCCTCATGGTTAGTGACATTGCTTGTCTGGTACACGCGGGTGCCACCTTCTGCTTGATCGTGACTGGAGTTGTCATAGCGGCACAAAGATCGGATCTGCCGCCACTGCTTGGGAATTCTTGCCGCACACTCGGCTCGTCGCTTTACTGCGCTTGCTCTAGTGTCACGCTCCAGCTACTCGGACCYTGGCTAAACCGTTGCACCACCAGAATAGAGGGAAGATAGTGCYCTGTTACTCAATATGCGAAACTCATCCAGATCAGTTTCTCTCTTGATGAGATCTGTGCGCATCTTGCCGCTGCTCGGGTGCTCTGCTACACGGCCAGCCAGCTCCTTACTGGCTATCGCTCCACCCAGAATCTACCATCTCTTCCCTCTTCTTCCTCCCTTGCAACCTGGTCTAGACATTCACTCTGCTGCACCACTCGCTCGGCTTGCGGGTTGCTACGCATCATCCATCCTCGGCAGCTCGTCGCCTTTGTTCTGCCCTGAAAGGGTGCTCGGACTAGTTGCAGCTCGGGGGCCGGACTCTAGCTGGCTATTTGTCAGCGCCCAGCAAGCACCAGGTCCCAGCAAACGCCCAGGCGTACTGACGCCCAGACACCAGGGGCCCAGATGCCCGGACGCTCGAGAACCCAATACCATTCTTAAGACACCTGGATTTTGTGGATTTGAAAGGTGCAAACATTATTAATTAATATTGAAATTTATGATCTATGAAATTATAACCTAAAGTAAAATTGTAGAGAACATAGATTAAGTTTAATACCTGAGCTAAGGATCTGAGAACTAAGTATGGATTAATAATTGGCAAATGACATTGTTGGAATAAACCCTGAATATCTAAATTGGGACAATCATACTAAATGGACTATATTTCTGAAATCAAAATTTGGTCGTTTCAAGTGCCTTGACGTTGAGAACAGTCGAAGGATTTTACTTCGCGATTTAAATAAGAACCTTGTAATGTAAAGGACTCCCAGTAAGTAAATTCTCCCATTCTCATTGACATATATATGTTGTGTGTTATGTGATGGCGGTWTGGATTATATTGTGAGATGTGTTAATTGTGTAGAATAATTTGTACGTATTTCATATCTTATATCCCTTTTTATGTCGAATGATATGTTATATACGGCTATATGCATTTCATGTCATGGGCATGTAGTTAGGGTTCTACATCACTTCTGGCATGAGCCATTCACACATTTKGAAAGTGAATGGTTTAGGAAATGAGATTTTAAAGTTCTGAAAATGTTAAGTTTTCGAAAAGAAGTGTAAACCTAGCCATAAAGGATATGAGTGGGAAATGGGGCATGAGGAACCCGKGCACTTGACCRTACCCTCGYGGAGGGTAGGTAATGATTCACCTTGGGGAGGTGAAAAAATGAAAAATGTTAACCGCTCTACAATACTACCGATAGGAATGTAATCGGGTTCCAAATAAGAATGGCCCACTGCAAGCCTAATGGCTGGGTGTTACACTCTAGTGAGCTCACGAATGTAATGAAAGGAAATGTTTTACAAGTTATGCATTTTGAAAGGAAAGATTTTGTGGAAAGGTTATACAAGAAAATGATTTAAAAGTTTTCATGAGAAAGGTGAAGTTTTATAACTCATGACATGTAGGGCATTTTCATYCAMTCATGCGTGAGATTTACTTACTTAGCTTTATAACTCATTCCATTTCTCTCATTTTACATTTTAGATAATGTGTAGCCAGATGGTGCAAGGAGGACGCTTGTGGGCAAACCAAGATACCCTGATGTTAATTTAAATAAATTTTAAGGATTAAGATAGTAGTTGACTATTTTTTACTTGATTTAGTTGATTTTATTTTAAATTGTTTTAGATTCTTCAAGTTTTTGTTTGAATAATTGTTGGGTTGGTAAGAGATTTGTTGGAGCACATTTTTCTTTGCGATGGATGTTTAATTGGGTTGGAGTGTATGTTGTGAATGGGTGTTTGAGAACTTTTGAAATGTATGCAGGGATAATTATTGAAATTACAAAGGAAACTCTATTGATTTTTTTTATAAATCTTTGACAAGGTTTAAGACTTCTTTTATTTCCTATGGCAGTTAATTGTTCTATGAGTAATGTAATGTAATATTCTTAGCTTAGGACAGTTCCTAATCTAGGGGTGTTACAGAACATCATTAGATAGATTGTGCATTCTCTTTGGTGTTGTTGAACCCTTTTATATCCATCTTAATTCTTACCTATAACCCTAGCCCTATTACAACTGAAAAAGACCTTTTGATTGGGGTATGCTTTATGCTTTATAGTAGTGGCAATTTGATATATGTGCAAGCTTATGGTAATGCTATCTTTTGTCAACTTGAGTGATATTAGCCATGTATATTTTTGAGTGATTAAAAGTGCTTATCCTTGTGAGATTGGTTCAGAATTGTATGTTTCAACTTTGAGGCAATTAATTAAGGAGGTTAACGTTTACTTTGGTTGATTGCTATGGATTGCATGTGATTTCTGTTGAATTTTAGCTAACTTATGATTGTGCATTCATTGAGAAAGTTTTGTGATTATTAGACTTTGCTTAAATGWGTCTTTGTGTTGTATCTTTTGTTTGCTTATTTTTTGGGAAAATGCTTGAGGACAAGCATTGCTAAAGTGTGGAGAGTTGATAGAGTCCAAATTAGTGCAATATATATAGATATTTGATGGATTTTGAAACATAATTATTGCAATAATTATGTGCTTTATTGATATTTTATCCATTTAGGACTCTGTGGGGATAGTAGGAGAAAAAGAGGCATTATTGGAGTGATTTGAGACAAAATTCCTGAAGTGCACAAATTCTACCATGTGGGCACGTGGCTGGACGAATTTGGAGAAGTCTTTTTAAGATTGAAAGACTATTTTTTTTTTAGAAACTCCTATTGTCTAAGGAGGATTTTGTGGGATGCACATCCCTTGTAATCAATCAATTATTTGATTTTATTAGATTTTGAATATTTAAATTAGGTTGTTAAGACAATTTAGGCATTCTGGTTGTTTCCTATTCTTGTTGCTTCCTATTTTATATAAAGAGAATACAGGAAACACACAGGGACTACATACTATTCCCCATTATTTACTTTAGACATTATTTTTTTCCATACAATGTTTTTTAGTTCTTCTATTTTAGTCAAAGATTAATGAAGCACTAGTTCAATTCATTTGTGAGATCTAAAAGTATTCATATGCTCAATTATTAACAGGTATTTGTTATTCTTTGTAATTATCATTATTAGTTGTTGACTTAATTAAATATTGTGCGTAGATATTTTGTTAAGTCTAATAGCTTATAGCCAAGTTAAACTAGGCAAATCCATAATCGTTTATTGGTTTAACTGAGTGGCAAATTGGCATTATCTCCTGCTATCAAAGTGAGATTTGTTAGGGGGATAATAGGCTAATTTAATGAAACTGCTCAAAGTTTATTGATTAGAATTGGGTCTAATTCTTAATACTGTCGGTACATTAAATTTCATGTGCTATCTCTTGGATTGTCTATCGATTAGGGATAATCAATAAGGTTTTTCTTTTTTAATTGTGAACATTTAAGGAGGGATTGGTTATTTAAAGTTTTCTTTGACAACTATAACTAATTTATTTGTGAAAATTGAGTAAATTATTGCATCAATGACCAAATGCTTGAACTAATGTGGATTTGCCTTGCTTAAATTTAATTGTTGATTCGCCATTTTGTGACCAAAGTTGAATTGATAGTAAGAGGAAGAAATTGGTTTGCTGTTCCCTGGGAGAARGACTTTGCTTGCCATTGTACTGCGAGCTTATATATTTTACTTTTGGTGAATTAACAATGCACTAATCGCCAAGAGAGTGAATCAAAACCTATTACAGATCACATCTTCATCTAAATCCTAGTCTGAAAGAAATTATGGTATGAGATGACTGTTGAAGATAAAGCCAAATCCTAATAACAAATCACTGTTTCAGCTTCTTGTTCAATAATTTCTTCAATCGCAATCATGGAAACACTAGCTATTTCCYAAGAATCATAGGAATTAATTGCTAAATTCCAGGCTAGCTCTGGAACTATATCATCCATGGCCACTGCACGAAAAAGAAAATCTATTGCAACATATCATAAGCAACAGGAAATTCAAAATATAAATGTTTCGCATTCTCAAATAAAAAAAAATGCATTAGTTGAGTAATCAGCTAAAGCATCTTCTCCTTTTATTAAAAAATATTTTATTCAAAACATTATCTCAATAGAAAAAATAATTTTTTGAACCATCACCTTTTCAAACAATACAAAAACCTTTTGGAAAAAAATAATTTTATAAATTGGTCCATCCACTTAAAACACCCCTTTATTACCAAACTATTTTGGAAATATGCCACTCTGTTGAAATCAAACATTGTTTCCTAGATGTAARGCACATGACACATTCTACAAACAAAATTCCAAATATAATGATACCGAAAGAATGCATCAAGGTCCGAGGTGATATTCATGATGAATTCTCTTTCCCATATACCTACAAGTCTGAACTCRTTTACCAAGAGACTTTTAGCTATTGGGACTATCAACAGGCCAGTATAACGCCCTCTATATTCAAAATTTTAAACCACATCACACCTGGTTGATCTTCTTCGATGTCAAACAATGTGATGCAACACAATTTCCTTTTTGGTTTATTCATTGGTGGGAACAAATTGGTACTAACTAAGAATGGATAAACCTAAAACCTCAAATTACCAATTCCACACTAGACTTATGCATAAGTTTTTTAAAAACGTTTTTTGTATCACTATAGCACGTCCAGTGTAGCATTTTAACTGTAGCAAATTGCTGTAATGCTCTCATCAGATGTACTGTATATTTCTCTTATTACTATTTTTTTCTCCTGAGCTTTGGTCTATCTAAGAGACCATTCTAAGAGATGGAAACACACATTTAACAGCTTAGAAGGATTTCTTCTATAGAGATTCTCTGTAAGTTTGTCATCAAGTTTGGAGTTGTATCTCTATTTTCTATATCACATGTAAGTTTATCTTAGTTTATCTTTTTCTATATCACATGTAAATATATTTTCACATTATTATCAATAAAATTTCTCTAATACTATTTTGTTTATATGGATGGTTCAGCCTCCTATATCATGCATATAGCCGGTTTAACCGCCTAAACATCTCATTCTCCGTGCATTTTATTATTTGTTTGTTGTTTCCATTTTATATTCTTTATATGTTCTTTCTTTGTGTGATTGTTGATTTGTTTGTTTAAATTACCAAATAATTTTCTTTTATCTTCTCTTTAATATATTGGAAAGTAGCTCCTTCTTAGATCCTTGGTTTGTTTTGGTATCAAAGCATATAGCCGATTTTCTGTAGTTCCTATATTTATTTATTAGTGATCCAACTTTCTCATGAGCCATCACTAATTTGCAGATGACAATGCTTAAACTTTCTTTTCTGATAGTAGAATATGAATTTTGGTGTAATTCCTATGTCCATAAGTAAATTATGGATTCCTTCCCATGAGAAAGTTGTTCTAAAAGACCATCATAACCAATGTCAGAAGTATCAGTTTCAAATATTTTAGGTAATATAGGATCACTAATATGTAAACAATGAATTCCAACAGCAAGTGATGTAATTCTCTTAATTAAATTAGTATGATCATTTGTCCACGGTACAAGATTTTTCCTAAGCTGATCGTGTAAAGGTTTTGCAATTCTGATAGTATTATGAATAAAATTTACCACATAATTTAAATTACCAAGAAACCGTTACAATTGATTTTTGTCTAAGATTTTATTTGGAAACTTAGAAGGAAATTGCAAAGATCTTTCTATGGGTGTTATGTTTTCTTGAAAAATATAATGTCCTAAAAATCTGACTTTTATGTGAAATAATGACATCTTTAATTTTGAAATAACTAAACCATTCTTTTGAATAAATCTAAAAGAATGTATTAAGATGTTTGAAACGTTCATCTAGGATTTTAAAAAATATAAGCACATCATCAAAACAATATAAAATGCAGAATAATTATTAAATAGATTATTCATAATTCTTTGAAATTCAAATAGAGCATTTTTAGACCAAAATGTATAACATTTCATTCATATTGTCCAAAGGGACGGTAAAAGCAATTTTGTATCTTTGAATTTTTCAAAAACCAAATTTCTTATCAAATTTAGTAAAGAAAAAAGCATAATGTAATTTTGCAAGAAGATCTTTTTTATTAGGAATGGGATTCTAATCCATTTTAAGGCAGAGTTTAAAGGTTTATTGATGACTAGGCAGCAAGTCCCTCAGTGTATTTCAGCTTTCTTGTTGACATAAAATGCTGCACAACTCCATGGCGATCTAGATTTTCTAATAAGATTCTTAGACTCTAGGTCTTGGATTTCTTCTCTACAATATTGTTCTAAATCATAGTTCTTTTGGATAGGTTTAGCCTTAGTAGGATTTTATTTTTCAGTAAAATCTTCAGAATAAGAAAGATCTACTATATGTTGTTTTCCAAACCAAAAGGCATTAGAAAGATCTACACAGAGTTGTGATTCAAAGTAAGTCAGAATTTTAGAAATCTTTTATATTACTTCTTTAGTTTTGAAGAGCTTCTTCTATCCTAAGATGTGATAGAGATTTTTTTAGATCTTGTAATAGGAAAGATTTATTAGAGGAAATAACATCTATTTGATCTTTATGGACAGAATATGCCTTAATCAAATCTAGATTTCTAGTTATGGGTTTTTCTTAAAAAATGAAAAAATAGGTTAYTGTTTTTAGAGTTACATGAAATAGAGTTAGAGTTAACCTTATAAGGAGTAATTAAAGTAATAAAAGGAGTACCTAGAATATAGAATGATGTATATCATTAACAACTAAGAACTGATTTTTTATAGAAAGATCAGAATGGATGATGGATGCATTAGTTTTAAATTTAACTTGTAATTTAGAATTGTTAGCATTTGATAATTTACATTTAGGTTTTCTCTAGGATCTATTCCATAGCTTTACTATATAGGATTCAATTACAAAGTCATGCTTTTTMGTTTTGCTACTAAAGCAAAATGTCTGAGTAAGAAAGGGAAAACACTACAAACACCTAATAAGATTCTTACTCTAGGTGTTGATTCTCTTCTACAGTGTTTTTCTAAATCAGAGTTCATTTGGATGGTCTAGCCTTATTAAGAATTTGTTTTTCACTAAAATATGGTAAATAAGAAAGAACTACTATATGTTGCTTTCTAGACCGTTAAGTTTAATTGAATCTAACCTTTGTATTGGACCTATCACTTTCGACTGCTATCCATGCCTGTTGGAGCGGAGATTTTATAATATATATAAAAGGAAACATAACTCCTCCAAAAGATTTTTATTTTTCAAAAAATTAAAAGGACTGAAATTCTAAGATAAGCTTTTGGAAATTAACATTAACTTTTATTATTCTTAAAAATTAACCTTAATTGAACTAAAAAACATCTAACAGTTGGGGATTTATAATTATAAGCATTAGCTTTGGAGAAAAAATAAATTAATTAAATTTGACCGTGAGTACCTGAGTATGTAAGTAGTGGAATGTCTAAGAAAAAGGTGAAAATGATAGATGACCATGACTATAGTGCATGACATTGCTACATATATGAATTGTACGATAACAATATATACGATTTTTCAATTTTTCCAACTAAAAAGAAAATGAACTACTGACTTGTTATTTTGTTGTTGAATTTATACATATTAACATCTTTATATAAGGGGTAAAGAAATTACAAAAATTAAAAAAAAGGAAAAGAAGATGTTGAACTAATTGAATGATTGTTTTCATAATTGAGGTGATCTTTCATGTACATAATTTATGCATTTAAAATCTATGATGTTCTTCTTCTTCTTCATCAAAACAAACTAAGCTTACAACATATACCAACTRGAATCACAACACATACTCTTCTTCGTTTTGAAATTCTTCAACATCCTTGTTAGCTAAGAATGGAACCACAATAGGTACTCTTCTTCTTCATCTGCAACTTCCTCCTCCCTGAAATATGTAGAAATGTGTCATTTCCTAATACAAACCATGAGAAATTCATAGTTTTGATACCATAAGCATTGGAAAGACCAAGGGACCTCAGCTTCAGCGAGGTATGGACCATTCCGAGGTGCCATTTCCTCATAGAAGTCCAAGCTGGGTTTAACCATGTCATTTGCTTTGACACATATTACGTCCTGATAAACCCCTATGTAGAAGCCCCTATGAGCGAGGAATTTGCTTAGATGATTCCATCTAGAAGCTCAAGAGTCATGGGCGAAGTTCACCAGAGCTGATTTATGGGACTTCCAGAATCTTGCATATGAAGACTCGGAGTCAGAGGACGAGCATGAAGAAGTGGAGACCGATAAAAAATATAATGAAGACATTGATGATGATGAATTCCTTTGTTGGTTCTTCGATTAGGACAATGTAATAGATTTTTATTAGGACAAATATTAAAATTATGTAATTCTTTTACTTTAATAAATGCAATTTCACTTCTATATTGTCGTGTGTTATATTTTATTTTGGTTGAGTTAGTTTTGTTTATAATACTCTGTTTTAGTACTTTGCATGAAACTCATTTTTAGCTTAATGCTCTATTTTAGTATTTTGTTTATGATCCACTAAAGGGTTTAAGAACGAAAATAGTACAAATATTTAAATTTAACATTTTATAAACTAACTATCTATAGTATATTATTTCTCAAAAAAAGCATGTAATGAACTTGGATTACAACTAGAAGATTTAACATAGGTGCCCAAAAAAAGACATAAAATAGGAACCTATTGAAGTCATAGTTGATAACAATAGTTGATTAGGACTAATGTGTATGAAAAGATGATCTGTAAAATTTTAGACAATTTAAATTCATTGATTAAAGTCAACGGTATAGGAAATTTGGAAGTTCAATGATTAATTCAATTTTGTTGGAAAATAGAAATATTGATACACGACATATCGTACTTTCTGCAATTTCAGTGAATAAATATGTGTTAGAATCATAGGATAATGCAACCTTTACTATGTGGTCTCGTGATCAAGCGAGTCTTGCTTTATATAAATTATCCAATCAGTTCCGTCAATATTATCTCATATGTACTTTATTCCATTGTAATCAGAGAATAAATTATTTACAGATTTGTAGGTTGACCGAGATGAATAGCCCTCGAGTTTATACTTAACATGGCTAGACAATAGTCCAACTAAAGTTGCGGGAAGATTTAAAGGGTACAATGTTGCAGGTTTCAGATACCATACTAAAGAGACAAAGTCTAGGACAATAACTCAGAATAGTGGACTGATTGTCCCTATAAAAACATCCTTGASTGATAACCAAGTTAAATATGATAGTATCATAAATGACATTACTGAACTGAATTATTATGAACAATTCAGAGTTGTGTAGTTCAAGTGTGATTGGGCGGATGTAGAGRGAGGAAAGGGCATCAAGAGAGACAAATTTGGATTCACACTCATTAATATGTCTAAATTAGTTCACAAGGGTACAAGGCCAACTGACAAACCATTTGTTGTGGCACCACAGGTCAAAAATGTCTTCTATATGCAAGACTCTAGAGAAAGATTGACATGCAGTTATAAGAAGTAGGCCTCATAATCTTTTTGACATGGGAGATGAGGTGTCGATTGCCCCAGATATCCAACTCGTGCATACTAATGAGGCCATGCAAGATAATAATTCTGATAGAATAGATGTCATTTGGGTATGAAATGATATACATAGCACACATATTGGTGTTCAAGAGAGATGAAGAAATTAATCCATCTTCGGATGAAGAATTTTAATATTATTAATCAAATGTCATTGTTATACTAAAATTGGATTTATTTTTCACAATTAAATTGACCATGACAATGCTTGCATGCATGAAAAACAACATCAGTCCCCTGAGATTTCTATACAATATTTATATATTAAAAATTCAACTGAAAAGGTAAGTAAATTATAAGACCCTAAAACCTAGTACTTGGATAAAATAAGAAGATCAACAAAATTATGGATTGATAACACGAATTAGCTATAATTTGATCAACCATTAGAAGTAGGAATTGGATATAAGAATAAAATCAAAGAATCCTCGAATATTTAGAATTAAGTTGTTTCGTTAGAATTGATTTTTAAATGCATTTTTAAAATATTAGATTACTTCCAAATTTTTTTTATGCTTTAATTTATCCATGAGTAACTTTTCTTATAAAGTTAGTGACTAAGTTTTCTATAGAGTAAAACTTTTTAGTTATGATTCCTATCCTATATGTGCTACTTCATATTTTTTTTGCCCCCTAAAACACGCACCAATTTATGTAAGAATTCTAGACAATTTCAGAAAATAAATTGCCTATCCCTAGGCTAAGTCAGCCGAATTCAAGTCAGCTTTGCATTTCAAAATTCAAGACCTCTTTCTTAGTTAGATAATTCAATTTTGAACTTAAGAAAACCTCTTGCATTTGTTTCATCATAATCCATCTTATTAGATTATTCTATTATAGTTAATCACCCTTAGTTTGTGTATATATTATGACTCTTAGGTCAGCCAAGATCATATTAACTTCAACCATGCACATTTCTTCTTGCATTTAAGTAGAAAACACTTRCATATATTGATCTCTTTTAGTTTTCTTAGAAAACTAAAAGTTCCCTATCTCTGTTCTTCTTTTCTTTCTTTTCCCCCTAAATCTGACCAGCTTGGATCCTTCCACCAAGACAAGCAATTGCTCTCAATCTTCAGTCAAAAGTCTCTTACCAATGCATGGTAGAAAAGTGGCAAAAAGCTCCTCCAGGTGCTAGAATGAACCAATAGCTACATGTGTCAAGGAACTTAATGGAATTTGAATCCTCAAATCGCAAGAAAACTACCTGGAAGTCTTCTATTTCTTTTCGCCTTTCTCTCTCTCTCTCTCTCTCTCTCTCTCTCTCGTAACCGAAAGCTGCCACTCTAAATTCAAATATAATTTGGCCTCTTCCTAGTTGTTGCCATCAATGACCATCCTCTTCTACATTTGGCAAAGATTTTTATGCTAAATCAGCTCATTCACATATAGACATTGTAACCACCACCTTCTAGCCTGAACACTCACGAACTTCAGACATTAACCTTACTAGAAGATCACCCTCCATCCATTTGGCAATGATCAGCCCTCTATATGCCTTAAGATTGCAGCCCTCACATAGTAAACTCCATCTATCCTCCCCCTTATAATCCCGCATCTGCTAGATTGAAATTCACAGCTTCTCTTCTCCAAACATTAAAAAACACATTTAGRCGAGCACTTCGAAACTAAAACATATTTRCCATGAAAATATTATAGCAGATGTTACATTACTTTAGATCTATTCCTTATTACGTCCTTGAGACTTACTTGAGGATATTGCATGAATTGATTTAGGTTTCAAGCTTTATCCAAAAACCTAGAAAAATGTGAACTCAGCTGAGTCCCCTCAAAACCTTTTTCCTGCATAAACATGTTAGTAGATTATTTCGAATGCATTATAAAATATTGTCCAGCATTTGAAAAATGGTAAATGATTTTGTGATTTCAAGAACAGTTTGTTTACTTGCATCTGTTTTATAAAAGAGCATGAAAATAAAGCACGTTTGTTATTTGATACAAACGGCAGCACAATMAMACTCTTACAAAATGATAATTGTTATTACGSTATTGAAAATGCAAGATTTGATTGAAATCACTCGTTGTGATTTATGGAATTGACAGATGGAAATCACAAACTGTGATGTATATTGAAATTGAGTACTCAATTGACGATCTCTGAATAATTAGTCTYGCGGGCAAAGTACTGTGTRTGGTTAGTCCCCAGTACGAGTACATCCTGAGCTAGTCTAGGCGACAGTATGAGAGTGAGCCACCCTTGTCCAAAGACTAGGTTGTTGGTGGCAAATCGAGAATCTATCGATAGAAACTTGCATTATTAGAGACCCAAGTTTGGTTGGGGACAACCGTACTGGTTAGGAGGCTTAACCTAGGGAGGGGTGATCCTTTGTACCATAGCTAGCGGCTACCATTGATTGTACAAGGTGATAAGATTGAAAACATGCACGTATATACGAGGTGATAAGGTTGGTATTACTAGACCCTGTACGACATAGTATCTGCGGTAAAAACGTGTGAATTGATTACGATTACTAAAAACTGACGAGTTTCAAAAGTGGCATTCTCATTCACACTTGACATGGATTATATTTCTGGATATTTTACCAAGTAATCATTTTACAAAAACATGTCTCTTCCTTAAATTATTTCTGACAATTATTTTTGCTCGTACTTACTTGGGAAAAATGTGCTCTTGYTATTAGACTCACCTTACAGCCACATGGGACTCACTGAACTTRGTTCCTAAGTTTTCTCATGTTTTTAGTGATAGTTTTCTAATTATCCATTGCTTGAAGAGTCAGAGTTTTAGAAAGTTAAAATTTTACCAGGACTCATATCTATGTTTTCTCCTTTTATAAGCCTTGAGATATTTTGGTTGTAAATACTTCTTTACTTGTAGAACCTAGATATCTATATTTGATGTTTTACATGTTCGTATCACGATTGCGAGAGGCAGGCGAAGCTCATAAAGTCTAGTGGAACCTAGAGGAGGGCGGGTCGTTACATAAATAATTCATGATTTGGCAAAACCAAACAAATCGTAATGCATAACTATGAATGTTTTTGTACATTATTTAAATATTAAACATTCAACTGAAAGGTAAGTATATCAAAAAATTAAGTGAATTAAAGTCTCACTATTTTAACCCCAATTTATGTAACTTCCTCTTTTGTCTTCTTCTGCCTCACTATAAAAAAACCATAATTGAACCGCCAATTCAATTCTCCTATTTCGTTTATATCTTTAACCCTCTCAAACCTTCAATATTACAAACCTACACGAAACCTTTACTCGACTACACTGCCTACACTCAGCTATCCTTGACAATAGTGACTATAACTCACACTAAGATACCATCTCACATGCTTCCCAGAGCACCAACTACTGAAGACATTGAAGCTCTATGGAAGACCATCCCCTTCGAATAGGATGAGGATCCCAGGTTGAAAAAATTGAAGTGCAAGGCTGTAGAAAACTCTAGGCAATTCTTATGCAAACTATTCGAAGAAAGATTCYATCACACGGTTTTAATTCATTGGAGAGAAATTTCCATGGTAAGGTGCCAAATTTTGATCAATTATAGCTTCCATTACACAAACAATTACTAAATTTCAAGAGTGAAATAAAGTGTTTTCATATGATTTGTGTTATGAAAAAGTAGTTAGACTGTTTTATACAAATATGTGGGATAAGCGTGATGAGAATAAGAATTTAGTGATTAACTCCTGGGTGAAGGGGTAAAAATTAGGTTAGATGCAAAGGTTGTTAATGAACTATTTGGCTTAGCTGATACGGGTTGTTACATTAATAAAGTTAGTGAATATGATAGTAATACGATAGGTCTTACTAAGCCAGAACTATACAAATTTCTTTATGGGCATCCAACAAAATTTAATTTGAACAACATGGATCTCAATGCGAGATTTGTAGCTCTCATTGTTGCTCAATTTGTTCAATGTTGATTGGGAAAGAAAGCACAATGAGTGAAGGGGTTCTTACTTACAAAGTTTTGAAGCATGAAAGGATTAATTTTAGTGTTGTSTTTAATATCAACATTGAGCTTGCTCTAACCAGTAATAGAAATCTACCATATGGTTGCTTATTGATTTAAAAGGATATTTTAGCACTTTAAGGTAGATCAAGATGATGAGACTTRTGTTTTTAGGAAAGAGTTTTTTGAGACAAAAAACATTCAAGCAATAAGATCAAAGAGAAAGAAATTACAAGAAAATTCAGACAATCTTAAAGATGATGAGGTTAAGCATGACAATAGTTCAAAATCTACAGSTATGATTTCCAAGCTTGAAGCAATTTGAAGATTGATGGAAAGGTTGAGAAGATGGAGAGCAGGCAAAAGATTTCTAAGACAATTTTCAAGAAGTATGAAAAGGAAGTGAATGAAAATTTTCAAAGAAATCAAAGAAATAATCAAACAATGCATGACAGCCTAGATAAAAGCCCTTAATTATACAGAGAGAACACTGGATTTGAATAGAGAAGAAGAGGGAAAAGCTAAACATTGAGTTCATTTTTTCGATCATGACCTTTTTTGAACAATATTTTAGCCAAGTTAATTTCAGTGTCTTTGTTGAACATTATTTCGTTTAATAGATGATGCTTATCTATTGATTTCTTTTTGGATGATATATGTTTCATTAATGATTCTTCTTATATGAGTCTTTTGAAATTAATTTAATTATGTAAGTTTTGCTTTGTTAGAAAATAAGCTCTTTAAGGTTAAGGAAAACAACCTGCTCAAGCCATATGTGACATCCATAGTTGGCTACYTAGTCATTTATGTCACAGTAACTTGTACCACCAATTAAAAATTATTAGGGCATTGAATCATAATGGCTTTTCAAAAAAACAAAATTAATTGGTCCATAAAATTGACTGATCATGTGTAGGCTATAAAAAATGCAAACTAAAGGCCGATAATTTGATTTATTAAACAAATTCATGGATAGGCTCAACATGTGTGGGCTGAGCATGTTTGGGCTATAAACAATCAAAGTGAATGAGAACGCATAATAATCCAGAAGGCATACCCAACAGGCATCATCGATTAAGGTATATAAAAAATACTAATTGTGAACCAAAATAAATTTATAAAATTGAAAAAAAAATATATGCCAACGTGTGACACCCTCAGATTAGGAACTGTCCTAAACTGAGATTGTTACATCATTACACTTGCAAATAATCAACTATTATTTAAACTCAACATTTATTCAAAATGAACATAGCGGAAGCCTTAGGAATTTAAACTATTCAAAAATAATATAATTATCTTATTACATAAGAAAAGTTTGAAACAAGTTCTCGAGTATCATAGCTCACCCACAAGCGACCTCCTCGCCCCATTTAGTTACATATCATCTGAAATGCAAAATAAGAAAAAAGGAATGAGCTATAAAGCCCAGTAAGTAAACCTCATGCATGAATGCATAACACGCCCTACATGTCATGAGTTATAAAATTTCGTTTTCTCAATGAAAACCTTCAAAACATTTCCATTTTGAAATCTCTTTACAAAACCTTTCCTTCGAAATTTACTCACAGAAAAACATTCCATTTCCTTTCATTRGTGAGCTCACAAGAGTGTAATGCCTAGCCATTAGACTGCATCTCTTCACCTCCCAGAGGTGAATCATTACCTCCCTCCCAGAGGGTCGGTTCGGGTGCGCAGGTCCCCCACGCCCCATTTTTCACTCACATCCTTCATGGCTAGGTTTACACTTCTTTCCAAAAACTTTAATATTTTCTTGAACACATTACAATTTATAAAATACAATCCCTTTCAAAATTTCATTTCCTAAACCATACATTTCTCAATGTATGAATGTCTCATGCCAGGAATGATGTAGAACACTAACTACATGCCCATGACATGAAATGCATACAACCTTATACAACATAACATTCGAAAAACAGTACAAGATATGAAATATGATAACATATCATTCGACATAAAAGTGATACATGACATGAACACCTGTAACATTCCACACCATTACACATATCAACATACAATCTCATACACAAGCTATTAGAGTAACTAGAAGAGTTCAATTACATTCATTCATAACGTTAATGAGATGAGAGGATTACTTACCCAGAGTCCTTTATGTTAAAGGTTCTTATTTAAGTCACGAAACAAAATCCCTCAACTGTTCTCAATGTCAAGGCACTCGAAACGCTAATTTTAATTACAGAAGAAGTCCTTTAGTACATGCCAACTTAAATATCAGCTATTTATCTTCTAGGAATCGTCATTGCGTCATTATTAAATTTCGCTACTTAGTCCCCACAATACCAATATATCCGTTTCTTTTTTAAAGGTACGAATTTTAAACTCCTTCGCCTTCGGGTATTTAACCTTGATTTTATTGTTCTTCACATTTTACTTTAGATTATAATTTCATAAGCATAATTTCAATATTAATTATTAATATTTCAACCTTCTTAGTTCACAAAGTCCAAGGAGTCTCGGTGCGCCTCGGGGCGTTCGGGCACTGGGCGCTGGGTACTGGGCGCTTAGCCACTGGGCGGTGCTGGGCAGTTGGCGTCGGCGCGATCCTGGCGACCTGGGGCACCTGCCTGGCGCCTATTGCCTGGCACTTCAGCTCTGGAAACTGGCAAGCCCGGCAGCCCAAAAGAAGAAACCCAGCCATGAACTACCTAACACCAGGCTGATTCCGCGCGAACTCCGACGACGAGCAGAACAATGTTGGGCAAACCGGTCTGGTCGATGAACGACGAAGCGGCTGCGCACGCAACAACTTACAATCCAGGGCGAGGGTGTAGCAAGCGGACGTCGCAAACAGGTCCCCGAGGGGCGGGAAAAAGAGGGAAGAGATGGCGATCTGGGCCGGAGCAATGCTAGCACAAGAGCTGGTTGCGCACCCAAGCGGGCGGCAAGACGCTGCATAGATCTGTGGTCAAGGAGAGAACGAGCAACGACGCACTGTCTTCCCTTGCTCTGGTGGTGGCAACGATTAGCCAAGGTCCTAGTTGCCTGGAGTGTGACCATCGAGCAGCGAGCAGTCGAAGCACTAGCAACTCTGGGTCTGGGATGAACTTGGCAAGTAGATTGGTTTTGACTACGCATTGGCACAGTAAGGATGCACAGATCTGATGACTGAACTAGACGCAAGGCGGAAAAAGTGGTAACAAACGGATACTGCTGGGCAACGACAGACTGGGCGAACTAAGTAGCAGGTTTCTGGTTCTTGTGGTCGGAGGAAGCGAATGCAGCAGTCTGGCGGTGAAGGTGAATGTGAAAACATTGTTTTTGGAGGAAGAAGAAAGTGACGCTGGTGGGGAAGGTTTTGTGAGAAAGGGTGGCAGGCGGCTAAGATTGAAGAAGACTTAGAGTTAGTTTATGGGCCGGCATGGCGACATAGTTGCAGGAAGAAAGAAGACTTAGTTTTGGTGTTTTCTTTTTTTTTTTAACCTTTGGCCCTAAAACCAAATCTTTCGCCGGCCCTTCCATTTCCGTAGATTAATCAATTCTTAAATTAAATTTAACGGTTTTCTTTTGGATTAAATCTAGATTTTTCGAGATGATTAATGAATAAGCCCACACAAATCGAGCTCTATAACCAAAACGAGAACCCTATCTAACAAACATGATAATTTCCGCGCTTATTAACATTATAAATAAAATAGTAAGTCCACATAGAAATTTTTATCGAAACCTGCTGGCCTCAAAGATTCGTAACAATCAAATGAAAAGGATCCATAAAAGGAATCTCGAGTGTTTACTGATACCTGACCTACCCATAAAATAAATTTCGTCCTCGAAATTTAGAGTGCACTAAAAAGTTGTGGGTACTTAGTACGCATCTCATTTGTTTCTGTCCTATGTTGCCTCTTAAGAACCATATCAATAGTAGCTTGATCACATATCAATCTTAGAAAATAACTATCACATGAAATTGATCAACGAATTATCAATCCTAAACAATGGGTGCCTATTCGTTATCGTCACCTCGTCCAATCCTAAATAATCTATACATAACCTCGTAGATCCATCATTCTTCTTCACGAACAGCACARGGGCAACCCATGTTGAAAACTAGGTACATGATCATTAATTCCATTAGTAGGACTAGTTTTCCAACTATACCTCAAAAATATTCTTAAAATATTCAAAGAACACTAGATACTCAGTGGTATTTTAACTTTTCCTGCAATAAATCACATTTTGGCCTTTAATAATTCTAGAAGATCCATAAACCTTATTTTATATACCGATAAGCTTACATATATCATCACTTCATAAATTGCGCTAGATCCAACCTACCATATTTATTCCTACGAATTCTAATTCCTTTCCTCAAAATATCTTAATCTCCTCAATTATAATTAAAATAAGATCAACTTTCTTAAAGAAGAAATTTTAATAATCTCCAAACAAAATAAAAATTCAACACTATGATCTTCTTATCAAAAGCRAAAACCATCAAAAGTCAAAATCGAAACCTTATAGTCCGAAATCAAATCACAAATTTTTTCTTAATTCCCTCCWGCATCTTGGAATCAAAACCCTTTACCTCTCCTTATGAAAATACTTTGCTTAATTAACTATCCCAACCAAAGTTAAACCTATTCAAATTGATCAAAACTACTTGAGCATTGTCAAAAGAAATTCAATATCTTACTCATCAAAAATTATCTATCCAACCTAACCAATCACCTTATAATTGCTCAACATTTACATAACAAGACAGTGTCACATCTTAAGCATTCAACAATACTTTAACATAGATTAAGTATTCTAGTTCCTAACGAAAGACTTTCTTCAGAGACTTTATTCCACAAACACCTTAACTATCACCTTCCTAGTAGAAGATTTCCTTCAGAGACTTTATTCTACAAACACCTTTTTCTAAATTTGGCATCAAATTTATATTCGCTACACTTTTGATTTCATCTCGTGGATAGGTAAGAAATGACATTTAGGATCTCATTTAGGTATTACAAATGGAATGTAATACCTCTTGTCTAAATGAATCTTGAAATTCCATCATCATACATCATCCCCATTCAAAGCAAAACCAAGACATACCACAACACTTAACATTCAACTCATTTGAGAATTTACATCAAAATAGAAACTTAGCACTTAACATCCAACTCATTCGAGAATTTAAATCAAAATACAAACTTACCAGATGGTCCAGGAAAGGAAGCTTGTGGCATGGCTTGATACCTATATACTTCTCAAGTATTCATAAATCATTTTCTTATCAAGTGTACAGAATTATTTTTAAAAATTCTAAGCTCTGATACCAAAACTGCAACATCCCTAGATTAGGAACTATCCTAAGCTGAAAATGTTACATCATTCCACTCGCAAATAATCAACTATTATTTAAACTCAAGATTTATTCAAAATGAAAATAGCTGAAYCCTCAAGAATTTAAACCATTCAAAAATAATATAATTATCTTATTACATAAAATAAGTTTGAAATAAGTTTTCGGGTATCATAGCTCGCCCACAAGTGACCTCCTCACCCCATCTGGTTATACATCATCTGAAATGCAAAATAAGAAAAAAGGAATGTGCTATAAAGTCCAGTAAGTAAACCTCATGCATGAAACCGACGACGAGCAGAATAGCATTAGCATAAGGTCTAGTCGGCGAACGAGCGGCAGCGCACGCAACAACCCGCAATCCGAGCAAGTGGTATAGCAGGGTAGATGTCCAGACCAGGTCGGGAGGGAGGAAGAAGAGGGAGAGATGGCAAATTTTGGGCGGAGCAACGGTTGGCAAGGAGCTGGCTGCACCRAAGCGGCGACAAGACGTGCACAGAACTAGTCAAGGGAGAAATCGATCTGGATGAGTTTCGCATGCCGAGCAACGATGCACTGCCTTCCCTCTATTCTGGTGGTGCAACGGTTAGCCACGGTTTGAGTAGCTGGAGTGCGACCACCAAGCAAGCGAGCAATCAAAGCACTAGCAACTCCGGTTTGGATAAACTTGGCAAGCAGATCTGTTCGACTACGCATGCAGAGGACGCGCAGATCTGATGAGTGAACTAGACCGTGAGGGTTGAAGAAAGTGGCAACAAACGAATCTGGGCAAAGACGGACTGCGACTGAGTAGTAGTCTCTGTTCTTGTTGTCGAAAGAAGATGAATGATAGTCTGCGYCAAAGGTGAATACACAACGTCGGGTAAGCAAAAACGCAGGTAAAGCTGGCGGGAGGGTTTTGAGAAAGGGGTGGTGGCGGCTGTGATGAAGAAGACTGAGGGTTAGGGTTTGGGGCAGTGGCGGCTGCATGATGAGGAAGAACAATCCAGACACTTCAGGCCTTCCCATCCATAACTAATCCAAATCCTTAAATTAAATTTAACGGGTTTTCTTTCAACTAAAATCTAGTTTTTTTCGAACAAAAACGAATAAGCCCAACAAGTCAAGCCTCTAAGCAAACGAGAACCCTAATCCGACAAACATGATAATTCCGRACTTATTAACGTATAAATAAAACATTAACCACATAAAAAATTTTATCGAACCCTAGTTGGCTCATACATTCGCACGATCAAACGAAAGATCCATAAAAAGGAATCTCGGGTGTTACACAACGTATGGTGAAATGCCGTAAAAAAACTTTGGCAAATATCGTGAGTTCTAATGACCTTTAATTTCAACATATATGAAACGTGTGGGTAACATGTTTTTTTGGCAACATATAGTACAAATGTCATTAATATATGTTGCATCATTCAGATATTGTCATATCTAGTATTTACGACTAAAGGAGAAATGTCGTCAGTATATGTCGCCACAAATTATGATTTTACTACCTTTAATACCCACGTATATGAAATATTGGCATAAGATGTATTTTTGGCAACACATATTGCAAAAGTCATTCCAAATATCGCCTTAATTCAATCTAAAATGACGTTTTAGAAATGTTGTCCCTTTCATTGTCATATCTATTGTTTAGGAGGCTAAAGGGGAAATGTCGTCAGCATCTGTCGCCAAATATTATGATTTCTTACAACCTTTAATGCCCACYTATAGGAAACATTGGAATAACATGTGTTTTTGCCAACATATTTCGTGAACGTCATTCTAAAATGTCGCATTAATTCAATTTAGAACAATGTTTTATATATGTCATCCACAGGTCGTCTTATCTAGTGTTTAGATGACTAAAGGTGAAATGTTGTCTGCAAAAGTCGTCTAATATCGTGATTTCTTATGGCCTTTAATGCTAACATGTATAAAACGTCGGCATAACATGTTTCATTTCCAACATATAGTACAAATGTCATTCTAAAATGTCACTTCAATTCCACTATAATGATGTTCTACAAATGTCATCCAAATATCATTTTATCCAGTGTTTAGGCTACCAAAGAGGAAACGTTGTCAGTATATGCTGCCAAAGATGATATTCTATTATGATATTCTGACCAAAGTATATGAAATGTTGGGAGATATTATTTTTATACTAACACATCTTGAAAATATTGTTAGGACATGTCGTATCAAATCCACGTATAACGTCATTTCAACAAACGTTGACATACATCATTGTAGATAGTATTATGGTGACACATAGATTAATGGCATGTTCAAGCATCATCGTATGCATGTATATAATGATATTTATTTGAAGCATCAACATAGATCATTAAAAAAGACCTATGACAGCATTTGTCAAAAACATCACGAAATATAGATCGCCATAGACCATTTTTGGCGAAGTGTATTTATGAGTAGTCACTTTATTTTGGGGCTAAGGCAATGATGTAATTCAAACTTCTAATTTCAAATGTTAAATGCCAATTTGCATGATTTGGGGCAGTATTTACTTTCTATGGACATAGCGAATTTGAATTTGAGATYAATGATGTGTTAGGGTTAAGTTAGCTTTAATACGTTTAAGCATGTTTTTTATGCTGTAACTTTACATGGATTGTTCAAGTGAATCTTTTCTATAGTTTGATTCCCTCAATGGTTGAATGTTGGCATTTATCTCTATATATTTCATATTGTAGCCAATTTAAGCATGTATCGTGGATAGGAAAATTAGAATTTCAGAAAGTCTATGTTGTATAATTAAAGAGCATGCACCTTAGTGACACCTTGGGGGAAACTAAGAGGTGAATTGGTTTGAATGGCTTAGTGTTTTGACATCGAATTTGGTTGGTTATTACATTGTTGGTTTTGGAATTCTTAGGACTTAGATATCGATTTCCATGTGATAAAATCTAGTTTACTTTGCATTGCTTACATGTAAATAATAGCTTGTGCATCAGTCTAGCTTCCTTATTTTTGTTACCTAATTAACTGAGGAAGTGATTTAATCAATCCTTTTGGGTTRGACACTCTAATTTATCCTTTTATCTATAATTTGGACTTCTTATACTTGAGGTAAACATACTCTGAGTCGAGCAAAAGATGGCTTTCTTCTTTTCTTGAAGTCTAATTTTTCATTCATCCTTGGCTTAGGTACCGAAATCCCATGATCTTCATGTGTTTTAATGCTCAATTCCATGTCATATGCTCAAGTAGCCAACTCTTCAAAAGTTCTCGGTTGGATCTCTCTCAATATGTATTGGAGTCCCTAATGCATGCCTTGAATGCACATCTTAATTGCAGATTGTTCAAAGAGACACTCTCTGCAATCTAMGTTCAAACTTCTCTACCAATTGATACAATCAATGACGGGTTCATCATTCCATTGCTTAGTGTGGCTTAATTCAAGTGTACTCACAGTTCAACGAGTGCTATAAAAGTGATCAAGGAACTCATGCATAAGTCTATCCCATCTATCAATGGTTCTAGGTGTGAGGTTAGTGTACTAGTTGAATATATTTCCCTTGAGTGATTAGATGAACTGATTGACAAGGTGGTCCCCATCTWTGCTAACSTTTTTACAAGTCTCAACCCAATGTGTAATGTGCTGCTTAGGATTTCCTTTTCTATCAAACTATTGAAATTTAGGAGGTTGATAGCCTACAGACGTCTTCAAGTTATCAATCCTCTTAATGTAGGGCTTAGAAAACATGAAAGAAGATTTGATATTCCTTTCATACTTATCTTTTTTTGTGCCCATGATGAAATTCTTTAATTGATTGATTAGGATCAACCCATCTAAGGAGACTTGAATAGTTGGTGTTTCCTTTGTTTGTGTCTCCTGTTTACTTCATGACTTCGAACCCAWTTTTCACTTGAGCTTGCTTCTAACAAAACTTTAGTAGATCACAACATATTTTAGGGGATAATCAAAATATTTTGATTGGTTGAGCCTCATTCAAGAGTGATGTGGCACCGTCGAACTAAGCTTCTTCTTTCATTTTTATTGGTCGAACCTATTATTTCGACACATTTCAACAGCTCATTGGTAGAAACATCGAATTTACTATGATTAGTGGTAATATTTTCATTTGATATTTTTAAATTTTAAATAAACTATGAAAATTTAATTTGATAAAATTTTCATATTTATATCCGTTTTTTCCCTTTACTTGCTCTACCTTTCAAAGTAATAGAAATACTTATTTTATAACACAATTCAACACTTAAAATTGAATCCAATAATAACATATGAGATTAAGACAATTTGATAACTTAATTCAYAATGCCTTAATATTTTAAGTGTCTCTTAAATACTTCAATGAATTTCAAGCATTAAGATATTGACTTATCATTTATCGATTAATACGTTATATTACATAATTTAATGACTTTTCATTTACTGCACAAAGTTAGCTTGATTATCTCCTCTATTTTAACTTCTTATCTACTAATCAATATAGAAGTTCAGTTACTTTTAAAACTTCATTATCCATATTCCATCTTCATACTTTAGTTTTATCTAAAGGGGCCTAAATCTACACTGTCCTAGTATATACGACCCTATAACTCGTRGCTACTACAATATATAATTTTATGAATATGCATTTATTTTTGCTTCATTCAACACCCACCAGCATCCCTYTAAAGATCCAAATTTAAGTTCTTTGGGGCAATGTGTAGAAGTGGATCCTAATTCTAAATATATAAAGATAATGATTACTACAGTTCAAACATGTATATTGGAATGTCCAGATATTGTAAAAGAAATGAAGATCATAATGAAGTAATGAAGCATCTTTTTCTTATCTTTCGGATGGGATGTTGTTTCTACAGTGTCTTCAAGTTTTGCCTCTATTGAAGCTGCTCATTGTGAGGAAGGTAATTGCGAAATTTCATGTTGACGTTGCTGCAGACAATTGAAGAGTATATGCACAAAATAATATGCTTTTTTATATTCTTTCYCCATCCACCTTAAGCATCATTGATAGAGTCCAAATTAATGCAATATATATAGATATCTAATGGATTTTAAAACAAAATTATTATACTAATTATGTGTTTTATRGATTTCTTATTCGTTTAAGACTTTGCGAAAATAATAGAAGAGAAAAAGGCGTTATTGGAGTGATTTGAGTCAAAATTCTAGAAGTACACAAAATTTACTACATAGAAACGCAGATGAACGAATTTGGAAGATTCTTTTTAAGATCAGAAGACTACTGTTTTAGAAAATCCTATTATTTAAGYAGGATTTTGTGGGGTGTATGTCCTTTGTAATCAATTAGTGATTTGATTTGGATAATTTTGTATATTTAAATTAGGTAGTCAATTAGTGATTTGATTAGATTTGGATACTTGAATTAGATAGATAAAATAATTTAGGAATCATTTATTTCCTAGTCTTGTGGCTTCATAGTCTATATAAAATTAGCATAGGAAACACAGAGAGAGATCTTATCCCTCCATTATTCACTTTAGATAGTATTATTCTGGTTAAGAATTAACGAAGCTCTAATAGCTTGTAACCAAATTAAATCAGGCAAATTCGTAATTGTTTGTTATGGTTTAACAGAGTGGTAAATTGATATTATTTCTTTGGCTATCAAAATGAGATTTGTCAAGGGGGATAACAGGTTAATTTAATAAACATGCCATCATAGTTTATTGATTAGAATTGGGTCTCTCTAATTCTTAATGTTGTCGGTACATTAAATATCATGTATTATCTCTGGGGCTGTCTAGAAATTAGAAGATAATTAATAAGACTTTTCRTTTTAATTATCAACACTTAAAAGGACGATCGGTTTTTTAAAGCTTTCTTTGAAAACTATAACTAATTTATTTATGAAAATTGAGTAAATTATCGAATCAATGATCAAATTCTTGAACTAGTGTGGATTTAATACCCTTAACCAGAACCTTTTTCCTATCGAAAGTTTATTGTTAAACAATAGTTTTCTTCAATTAATTGTTTCCTTACTTAAATTTAATTGTTGATCCACCATTATGACCAAAGTTGAAGTGATCATAAGGGGAAGAAATTGATTTGCCATTCCCTATGAGAGAAGACTTTGCTTGCCATCGTATTGTGAGCTTATATATTTTATTTTTGGTGAATTAATAAGCCACCAATCATCTAATTCTAAAATTCTACAGTACATTTTTAAGCTTATTTATTTGACCTAATCAACAAAGGAAAATAAAATTGTGCCATCGTGAGTGCTGCAGATGTAAAATCCAGTAAAGAAAGTCAGGACAAGAGCTTGAAAAGTTTTTAAGAAATTCAGTTACTAAGTACAAGAAACTATGATTGTTTTTCTTCGGGGGGGGGGGGGAATACGATTGTCATTGAAGCCATGTTACAGATTCAAAGTAAAGAGCAAAGAATTTGGCTGCAAARAAGAAGAGAGAGTACACAAAACCTTACACGTTTAGGGTTTAAGAAGAAACAAAAGAGAGGAACAAGGGAGTGAGAGAAAGGCCCTTAAAATTTGCCTGTTTTTGCAGACCATATTTTAGGTCCTTTTTCTTCTTTTATTTTGGAGTTTCTGGCCATGAACTTTGCATGCTCAAGCTGGCCAATCCAAGAATGCTTCCTTCTCAAAATTTTATACCATACAAAAATATACTCAACTTTGTTTCCTGATTTCTAGTCCTAAGTAAGAGTTTAAAGTAATTCCATCTTGTTAGATGTAACTGTAGGCTTCCATGAGTACTTGTTTTCTATGAGAAAATCAAAATTATTCAAATAAAATGATCCTAGGAAGCTAGGTTTTCAGTTCAAATAAAGTACTTGTCACAATGACCATTCTTACATATGATTTATACTTATTTTTTGGTTCAGTAGCAACCGAATGTTTATACACTCGCGCAGAATTCTTATATTTCTCAAGTCGAGTTCTTAGTAGATTGTGGTCTCCTTCTTAGTTTGATCTATCTTACTATTACATATGAATCTAAGCTTTAAACCTGTTTATCTATCAACGAACTAAGTTTTATACCCTTCAAACTATTGCATATTCAAATGTAGTTTATCTCTAAGTCTTGAACTCCAATATCTACTTTAAGATACATTCAAGGCTCTCCAAGTTAGGTTTCTTGAAGATTAGTAAAGTGAGAATGTTCTTACAGTATGCCAGAGAAGTGTTTTAATGACAGAGAAATCCGTCTCCAAGTGTCCAAAATACATCTCTAATTTAATTTAGAAACAACTTGGAGATCGATTTTTAATCAGCTAGAAACATCCACATCTCTAAACTTTTGGATTCGTCTCTAAATTTTGTCAATGAAAACTTGTGTCCCTAAAATAACAATTTGTCAAAGTTAATTAATCTTTCGTGATAAAAATAACACTCTAGTTAATCTTCACTTTCGAGACAAAAATGAAATTGAATTCGTCTATGATCGATGTACGGAGGAAATAATCTAATAAATTATTAATTTATGATTAGAGAGGGGGCATAGATAGAAATGGAAATGAATTCGTATGTCATTAGGTATGATTTAAAGAATAATGTAAAATTTATGTCATCTCTATATGGAGGCAAATTRAGAGAGGATAGGAGATTTGATTTATTTCTCTATTTATAAATGAAATTTTGAGAAATCAATTTGTCTCCATTTTATAGACAATTTATCACTGTAATATATTTTAAATTTTTGATGGATATGCTTCTCTCTTTTGTCCATATTTTCTTTTAGTTTCGGAAATTTTTAATTGTATTTATCCAATATTAGAAAAAACAATTCTTAAAAAAATACCAAATTAGAACTTGAATAATTAATAATATATATATCAAGCCAATAAGTATAATGTCAATGTCTAATCATTCGCTATATAAATTAGTTAATATATCTTTAAAACTCTGAACCAATTTATTTTGGGCATTATTGGGAAGTTTCAAGTATTAACGAGTCATTATAGGTCCTGGTCAATAAAAAAAGAGAATCCCTTCCTTCTTCACAATTAAATCTATCCCTTCTAAAAACCCCGCGAAACATGGAGAAAAATATTAGAGATGGACACTAACATCGATAGGAACCCTTGATTGAAGCTAAAGGATGCCCTAAAATGAAGATCAAAAGCCTCGGATGGAACCACAATGAAAAAGGCTAAASAAACCCCAATGATATGGCATGCATACCTGAACCAGCAGAGGATATGTTTTGAATTAGAGCTTCAGAATCAAACCGCTGCTAGTTCGTGGTAAAGGCCAAAAAAGTGAAAAAATAAAAAAGCAGAAAAAACTGGTCGAGTAGAATATTGAACTGGGGCGATTCAGTATAAATCGGCTCTTAGCTGATTCAAATTGTTKCTGAAACAGAACAAGCTTCTGAAAAATATTTCAACGCCGGTTCAGCATAAAATGTTTCGCGATTTTGGGTGAATGTTGGTGGTTTAGGAAGGTTTTACGCTTTTTTAACTCAACAAAGGACTATAGATACTACAAAAACTTCATTTGGCTCTCAAACACATGGCACTTCAAAGTTGACCCTGAGGAACACATTGGGAGCCTTAGAGAGGAGATTTAGAAATGGCAAAGGTGATTGACTTTAACATTAACGAGATTGGGCTTCAAATTTGTTTAGTGATATTTCTTTTTCTTATCTTTAAGTGCAATCCTTTGGTTTTCATTTTCATTATGTTCAACGAAATATTTATTCTAAAACCATGATGTAACCTACTCTATTTCTATGTTATTTGATTATATTATTCTATTATTGATTTGTTGAATTTTGTTGAAGTCTTGTTATTGCTCTTAATGTTCGAATGAATGACTGACTATTTTCCAATTGATTTAAATATTTTTTAGGGCGATTAAAGACAATACCTAAATAATTAGGTCARATAGCAAGTGCCTAAACTATATGTGAAATATAAATATATCTGCATGCCTTGTGCAACCAKATAGAATCAGATGTTTAAGGCATTTTTTAGGTAGAGTTGAAATTAGAGATKTAGTTTGATTTCTTAAGAGAACATGTCAAGTATAGCTTGTGAAAATATATTTGATAAATTTGAGTTTGGTTGGTGATAGACAAAATCGCATACGCAATAAAGCTTCAGTTATGCAAGTATACACGTTCCACAAGTAATATAAAGTGAATAAGAGTATCGTCCCACAAAGATTGTTGGTTCAAAAGTGATAGTTTAAATTCCTAATAAAATCAATTGGTTTGTTGGTTGCCACAAAAATAAGTAAAATCACTAAAATTATCTAATTACAATGATTTGGAAATAAGTACAGTAATCGCACAAACGATATGATCAAGAGCTTAAGAATTCCTCATGTACTAATGTCCAAGAAGTTAAAATATCAATGTTACAGACAGGCTACAGCAATGACTTCTGAGCAAACACTATAGCAAAGGTTTAGCTACTACGTCAATGCTGCAAGAGAGCTGTAGCAATGACTTCTAAGCAGATGCTACAACAAAGGTTCAACTAATATGTCAGTGCTGCAGAAGGGCTGTAGTAGTGACTTCTGAGTAGACGCTACAACAAAGTTTTAGCTACAATAAAAATGCAAATCGAGATAGAAATGACCTCACCCTTTCAAATTCTTGATCCTTGTTCATATTTCACTAAGTTGTTCTACCTGTTGGAGTTACTCAGTTTAAGGAACTTGAATAAAGTTCAAGTCTCATATGATCTTATGGGTGGAATATGAATGTCTCCAATATTATTGGATCCCTAAYATATTAAACTTATATCAAGATAACCGAACACACATCTACTCAAGTTTTCCACCTCTGTTACTACCTTTCGGAGTTCAAGAGACTCACACAAATAATATTCATGGCCAATCAAATAGTTAATGTAAATAACAAATAATCTTGAGTAAAACATTTATAAAGAGCAAACCTTGCTCAAACCATTCAAATAGACATTAAATACATAGGTTCATCAAAACTCTAACTTCTAAAAAGTTAGTTCATGTTCTTAGAAAAAGTGAAATACAAGATGTAAAAAATTAACATATTGAAATGCATCTTGAGATAATCACTAAGAGAAGGAGAAACAAAGTCTAAAGAAGTTGATGAAATCCAATGGTGAAGGCTTCCTTGGAGCCCTCTTCTTCTTCTTCTTCCAAGCTTCCCTCTTTTTGCTCTTTTTCTCTATCCTCTTCTCTCTTCTTGCGTTTTTGCTTCTGATGCGAAAATTTCAAAATGCTGAATGCCCTGGTCATTTCTAGCTTTCTCTTTTTTATCCCATGAAGCTGCTCTTGAAAGCTTGGCAAAAAGGTGTCATAAGTACCTTTTTGCTTTTTACTTTTTGAACTTCAAATTTGACTTTCTCTTTTTTCRAATGATGACTTTTCTATTCTTCATTGACTTTTTTTCTTCAAATAAAATTTTTCTTTTTTCMRGCAAAATTTAATGCTATAACATTTTGTCGCAGCATTAGATGAATCTTCACTTGTTCATTAAGTGACCTTCTATTTTACTTATAAAATCTTTTTCCCTACAAAATAGAGTATTTTATCTTAGCAAATGTATATGAATTCTATAATATCACACTATTGTAKAATTAAAGTCACTTGGTCGATTCTAAGCAATATTCAAGGCAAAATAGTATGAAGTTGCATTTCATTATACTAAAAATGGTGAAAATATGTATATAATTTCTAGTAAAATCAATGATTTTTCACTCACATCAGTTGATCAATGGTTAACACACTAATATTAAAATTCGGTTAGATAACATAGATTGGGTTAGGTGGGTCAAGTGAAATCATGTACCATAGAAGCCTTCTTATTTATTGTTTCATCCTTTTTGAAATTGTCTTCTTGTTAATTAATTAATTAGGTTAGATTCATCATATCTAGATTATTTGATTGGCTAAAAAATATAAAGTTATAAGTGGTAGGTAATTATGATTTAATTTATTATGTCATCGATAATTTTTTTATTGTACTASTCGTACGACCCGTTTGGTAATATTTTTAAGCTTGTATGAAAAGCCGCTCAGATTTAGATGGACTACGGACAAAAAGTATGTACAAAGAATTTGCATTGTAACCAAAGAACTAATGTGTAGTGAGAATTGCTAAAGGAAACTAGAACAAGATAAGTATAAGAATTAATGCCGTAAATCATTAAATTCCATCAACAAGCTAAATTTGAACATATTGAATTTCAACAATTAAATCCACTAAATGCAAATTCAGCCAAATATAGAAGTAATGACAATTCACATTAATAGCAAAGTATAAAAACTGCCCCATCAAATGAAAATGGAGCCTGTTACAATTTAACCAATTTTAGCAAACTGTTCACTATTCCATTTGACCCTAAGCAAATTTAGCTAACTCTATATCAAACCAAGACAATATATCCTCTTTTTTCAAAAAACAAAAAAAAGGAAGAAAAAGYCAGCTATTATTACAYATCTACAAGAAGAGTAGAGGGTGGATTAGGTGGTACGAATTCAAACTAGACCAAATGCCTATCCAGTTGCACAGGAGKACTTGATGGTACTTAATTCTCTTGTTCGGTATAGTCTTAATAATCTTGGTAATATCAAAGTTGCAGGTGTCCTAACTGATAAGGAACTCTTAAGCTTAAATTAGATTTTGTTAATAAGTAATGCAATTAATGTGAGATTAAGATACCATTAACTATGAGAGAGAATCCAACCTGTAATAAATGATGTTTATGTTTTAAGTAGGCCTACAAAGTGGAGGAATGTTCTGTATGGGCAATGTAGGACTCTTTTCCAATAGTGCTTTTAGGCTTTTTGTGCCTTAAGTACATCATCTGCCACTTCTAGGAAAACTATAGACCATGTACCTTATCTTGTCGTATCTAGTTCTTGGGCAATATTGTGGCGTTTCATGTTTTCTCCCTTAAAAAACTAACAAGTGTATCGCATTGAGTATGAACATGCATGTGAACTCAAATTATGTACATGATTACTCGGTTGCTGCCCTCCCTAGAAAAACCATGAGATTGAGTCAAGCACATGCGTGAAGAAAATACGCAGATCTGCACGACACGAGAGGGAAGAATATCAATATAAGTGGGCAAGACAATAGAGGAGACCTCCTTCAAAAAAGTTCAACAGAAAAGGAAAAGGAGAGAAAAGTAGTGTTGTAAAGAGGAGAACAAATAGAAACATAAGTTTGTAAACAAACATATACATGGCTTGCCGTAGAAAATCGAAGGTACATCTGAATATGCTGTTTGGTTCAGTAAAGGAACTAYTGGAAGGCACGTGGTCGATAGCTGCGAGCCATGAGTTAGGGGTTTGGTGTGGAGTGGAAACAGTTCTCGAGGGGTTCAAATAGCAGAGGGGAATTGKAGGAGAGRGCATCATCTATGCYTAGCTTAGGTAGCGAGGAAAGATGGGGCTGTAAGGTGGTCAAGGAGAGGTTTTTCAATAGTACAGGTGATAAAGGGCGATATGTGAGGTATTCGGTGAGGTCTTTTTTTATAGACTTTCCCTAGATAGATGAGGATGACATCAGTCTACTTAGTTTGTATAGGAGACCAAAAATATGGACGAAGAGTGCTTGGGAGGGCAAGGCAAGCAAGGGATTAGGTGTATTAAGGCTAGTGGGAGTAGTAGTCAGGTAGCAGAAGCAACGATTATGCGCCGTGCCTTTGAGGAGATTCAAAGTACGGTGAAACCAAACCGGCTCAGGGAGCTGAGCTCTAAATATAGGTTCTTGGAGGGGTATGGGCTAGTTTGACTACATCCCGACGGAAGTATGGTTATTGAATTTGGGTGGTTGGGTATGGGTACTTTCCCTTAGGCTAGGAAAATGTGGTTGTCTTGCGCCGAGGTCAAGGATGATCAACTACACAAGGACTTTTGTTTCACCCGTCGAGAGGGTAAGGAGTTTTGCATTATTTTTTATGCAATTCCCTTGTAGTTTTTTTTTGTTTTCTTCACCTGTTATGAACTTCCCGACCATATATAAGAGTACTTGGATTGTGTTGGCTATGAGGTGGATAGGTTTTAGGAAAGGTGGTCAGGGTTTTGACTGTACCAAAAAGCCTAGATGTACAAGGCATTGGTGCGATCGAGGAAATCAATGATTCTAAGTTTAAGCGAGTTAGGTATTGTTGGTTGTTTCGTCTTGGTGTTGGTTGATGTTGAGCATGTGGCCAATGGTCTTGTAGTGTTGGTTGCTGCCAGTGAAGTGACTCAAAAAATAATCTCCCATTTGGTCGAAATTGTGTATACTCTTGGGTGGAAGGCCAAAGAACCGATTGAGGGCTGGCCCAGAAAGGGTACTTGGGGAGTACCGGAAGAGGATGACGTCGTTAGCTAAAGCCATGAACATTAAGGTCATGAAGTTGCGGAGATCAGAGAGTGGGTTCGTCATGCCATCATATTGGTGACTTTGGGCATTTTGAAGCATGTTGTTAAGGAGATTGATCGATAATCTTCTTTAAGGGGATTGTTCTGGATAACATTCCATTTTGATACGGGCATAGGGAGGTTAGGTATCATCTCCTGGACTTTATCTTCTAAGAACTAATTCTAGCATGTGGGTGGGGTACCTTGTTGCTGGTGATGTGTGTTAGCAACTCCTTCAAGAGTAATAGGGAGCCACGTGGCCGTGGGGGGATATCTCATCATATGGTAGGTGAGAGATCTAATCGCTAAGCAACTAGGGGGGACCWYGTCCACAGGGCATAGGGGTTCAGGTAGGTATCTATGGGGGGAGGGAGGTTGTTGGGTAGTTGGAGAAGAAGAAGAGTGCTTTGTTGATTTTGCCTCCGCTATTACTTTGCCGGAGGAATTCTTGAAATTRGTCYACATGTTGCAGGATGCTGTAGAGCTGTTCTATTTGCTTAGGGTCTTGGAAGAGGCGGAAAAGGAATGGTGCTTGGTTGAGAAGGTGGTATTTCTAATGGTAATGTTCGGGTTGATCTAGCCGYAGTAGTYGAGTATCTAGGTGGCGTCTCGAAATTCGTTAGCATGTTGCAGGACGRTGTAGAGCTATTCTATTTGCTTAGGGTCTTGGAAGAGGTGGGGAAAAGAAATGGTGCTCGGTTGAGAAGGTGGTATTTCTAATGTTAATGTTTGGGTTGATCTGGCAGGAGTAGTAGAGTGTCTAAGTGGTGGTTTTTCTAAGTTGGCTGTTTCTAGGATGTTCATTGTTGATTTTCGACGTCTAGTGATAGAGGCCATTTTTGAAAAGGAGTCTGTGGTAGTGTGTTGTTTAGGGTAAAGCACAGTGGGCACCAATATGATGTTACCAGAGTCTCTTGTCTCGTATTGGTCTTGAGAATCTCGGTAATATTAAACTTGTAGGTATCCTAACTGATAAGATACTCCGAAGTTTAAATTAGATTCCATTAGTTGATAATGCGATTAATGTAAGATTAAGATAACATTAAGTATGAGAAGGAATCCACGTATAATAAATAGTATTTATTGTTTAAATATGCTTAGAAAGTAGAGCAATGTTCTGTATGGGCGATGTGAGACTTCTTCCCACTAGTGCTTTGAGGCTTTTTGTGCCTCAAGTACATCAGCACCCTTACGAGCTAGAGCATGAGCAAGCATATTTCATATTCTCCTAACATGCATGAAGGAAATCTATATGTTGTATTCTAGTTAACTCTTTTTTGATGTCCAAGATAATGTTGCCTATTAATGAACAATCTTCTTCCTTTGACCGCGGCTTTGCGATGATCTCCTGGCATATCCTCTCGATTGTCTCCTCTTGATTGCAAAATGGTTGTTAACAAAATCTTTGGACAATCGTACTCCGACAAGCATAGCACAAGCCTCGGCATGAGCGGCATCTATGCACAGAGGCCCTTTCGCTGCCATGGGAACAAGGACCTCCCTTTCAGTTGCGAATGATAACTTCAAACTCAGTAAGAGCATTCTTCCGAGAGGCATCAACGATGAGTTTATAGCCTGGGGAATGGTGTCTTTCTTGCTGAATACATGCAAGGCTTGTCGGAGCCATATATTCTAGAGGGCAAATCCAAAGAGGCTGCACGGATCAGCATCTTTTGATTCAAGGAAGTCGGCCAGTATTGCAGAAGGATACCGCCTTATGCATTAAAAATTGTTGGAAATCTCCTAATCATGCCCAGACTTCAGCAGTGTAAAGTTAATCAAAAAGCACGTGCCTATCAAATTCCACACCTAGGGCAGGCCGGCTCGTTCCCCTTAGGTTGCCGAGAAGGTTCTATTTGGTCTGTAGGATGCCTGTACAACAACGCCATAAGAAGCACCTTATCTTTGGTGGAAGACAAAGCCTCTAATGAATCCCATAAAGCCTTTTCCTTTCCAGAAGTTAAATTAGACGCCACTCCTGATTCATTGACTTTAGATCCATGTGGAGAATATAACCAGATTTAACCAAGTAAATTCCAGATGTAGTAAAACCCCATATCTTTTTATCCATGGGCCTATTAGCACTACGGGAAATCTTTATATGCAAGCAGTGTCCTCCTCATGCCAGAGTTGAGCAAGTCTACTATCATTCCATGTATTAARAGTCGGATCAGTTAGGGCTGAGACCCTAATTAGATTATGGAAGAGTGCCTCGTGGGAAGTCTTCAGAACAATCTAACAAGAATTGAATATATGTATGTAGTGTGTGTTTGTTTGTGTATTGTAAATATTGTCGGAGTCTTCAATTACAACAGAGAAAACAGAAAAGTATTACCTGTTTAAGAAAGACATTTGTATCTTTGTCTAACTCTATTTCACAATGTTAACTTTTGCTTGGTTTTAGCTTTCATGATTAGATAAAAAACATTCTCCTTAGAATTTATTGCTTTGGTTTATGAACGGAAAAGCCAGCAACCCCCCAAAATAACAACCATAATCATCTTCCAAAAAAGTTACTTTCAAGATGTAAGATGATTTAAAGAAAAAAAAAAAAAGCAAAAAGCCAAAAAGGAGGGCCAAGTAAATTGCAATATAATATATATATATATATATTTTGAAACCAACGTGCAATATATTAATAAATCATGTCAGCTGAAGCTGCATGAAGTATAATCGGAGGCGCAGTTGCATCCAATTTATCCTAACAAGTGGGCTGGTTTATTAAGCCTTCTAGGGACGTATATAAACTCTAGGTTGTTGAAACTTCCTCTCATATCCTTGATGTTTCTCACAATCCCTCCAAGCGGTGACATATCCTCTTCTTCCCTTTGTAACTTAAAGCACAACAGCCATGCAGTCAGATGCGTTTGACGAAATAAATTTCAATGTATCGAAAGATATAGATAATTATGCTCACAATTATTTTCCTTTTAATATTTATATATAGTGCACACAACAGCTAATAATAGCTATTTCATAAGAATATCTGACTTGTTGAATGTGTGAAATGGATAATACTTTTATATGAGATGTTAATCACACGTTAAGTTACTTTTGCATTTAGAAACAACGGGTTAGTCTCGGTGACTATGCCAATTATCGGGGCTATCTAACACTATACTTAAACCATGGATATTGCTTCTTTTTTTTTGGTTATAAACGATAATGGACTTATAATAAATGCTACTGTAAGATGCCAAAGAGTATTAAGTCCAGAAATATGGAAGGTATATAACCATGATTCTCCTGTACAACTTATTAAAGATGCATGATGTCATAATGTAGAACGAAGTACAACTTGGAATGGTCTTAGAAACTGGCGATCATCATATAAACTTAGATCTATGACTGCTCTGTAATATGGGACATCAGAACTTCAAACATATATAAGTGCTCTTCCCTGGTATCAATATTCAGAGGTGATTTCCGAAAAGGGACATTGTCATCAGGAGTAAAACAGTGGGGCATTTGGGTGGGACAGAACCAAAGAGTCAGGAATCTTTCATATTACTCTTTGGTATAAATAAGAATTTGCAGTAGAAACGGATGGGGAAAGAAAAAGAAAAGATTACAAACAGAAATTACTGCAGATTATTTTGCTACTTACAACTTTGGTCCATACATATTGTAGAAGAAGTTTACAACTTAGGTTCAGAATACGTTGTCATTATTAAAGCTGCATCTATACAACAAGCAGCCATAGATCAACTTTACCATCACAGGTTACACCAACCATACTGACAAGAGACAAACACTGAAAGATGGAAGCATCGAGTTGAACTGAACTAGATAACGAAGAACTGAAATACTTCCTCACCATCCTCTTCTGCCACTGCAGCACATCGAACTTCTTTTTGTGCGAAATAAGGCTTCATCTGTTATGTAAGATTTGCCTAACAGCGTACACATACTGAAAACAACATAGCTTGTTCTACCGGCAAACATGTACCATACAACTTCGCTTAAGTCTCAGGTTTCAGATCTTGATGAATGATGAGGCACAAATAACTTATTATAGCAACACATCACATAAATTTCACAGGAACTGCTTGATTTCACAGAAAACCTGCACATCAAAGCCAAGAGATACCGAAAACAATTAAAACACCTCTCGTTTAGCACTCCAAAAAAACTTGTTTTCAGATTGGCAAAAGTATAATTCATGATAGTGCCAGATCAAGACAATATCGGTGCTACACAACCAAGTTTTTGCTGGAGCAAACTGTGAAGCCATGTAATTGAAACTTTTGTTGCTTGTGAGYTATGCATCAGATAGCGAATCTACCTCAGTTTTAAGAAAGTGACCATAAGTAAAATCAAGCAGTGTTCAGATTTGGATACCTCTGATGCTTGACCCGCAGTAGGTGACCAATTTGCAATCACTCATCTTCCTTACCCTAGGAAGGAAAAAATATTTATATATATTCTATAAATAAAAAAGCATCAATATACGATGGAAAGATAAAAGTAATAAAAGTGACAAGAAAATGCAACTTTTAAGAACCTTACCACATATTCTCATATTACATATCTACAAAGGGGATGACATTTTAGGTCTAGAATATTCCAAGATGGTGTATGATGTCACAGGTGCACAATTTTGTACGACGATCGAGCTAAGTTTCTAAATGCATCAATACGACCACGAGATCTAATTCTGTATCCAAAACCGACCGATAAAGAAGTACAAACTAGTAACCACATGCAGCATAGTGGGAAAAAAACTTCTGCCTGTGTTTTTAATGTTTACAAGAAATACTTTGGTAGGATTTTAGCTGGAAAAGAAATCATTATGAAGAAGTTATGACTTAAGATTCAGGAAATATACCGATTCATTGGCGCTTTCATCGTCATCACCTTCGTCATCGCCATCGCCATCGCCATCGTCATCATCGTCGTCATCGTCATCGTCGTCGTCGTCATCGACCTCGCCCTGATCATCGTCATCATTATTGCCTTCGTCATTGTCCTCGCCTTCATTATCGTCCTCACCTTCATCATCGTCCTCGTCACTCTCAGTAGGCACAGGCGAAGCATCCTCCTCACAAATGGAATTAACAAAATCATTGTAATCAGCCAGGGTTGTGCCCAGATATTTTATAGCTTCAATTAGGTGAGGTCTAAGCTTATATGCACAATCTTCAATCACAGCAGTCGCCAAGTTCACAGCAATAGGCGGGACTTCCTGAGGACGTTCATGCGGTAGGAGCTCAATTATCAGAATATTAGTAGGAATTTGTTCAAAAGAAAACGAGAAAGGGAAAGAGCAAATAACAAATTGTAATTGACCTGATTGTCCCTTCTCAGGGCAGCCAACAAAGGAGCAATTATTTCAGATGAAATGTCTTCATTATTGTTATAAAGCTGTATGACTTCGGTCATAATGGTCTTCATCCACGAGAATAATGTTTCTGGTTGACCATCTCTGGGAGGAGGACACAATTAAGAAAACAAGACTAAAGCAAATAAGAAAACATGAAATGGATAGGCAGGAGCAAAATAAGGAAAAAAATAAAAAAGAAAAAGCACTAACGAGTGTAAACTATATCTTAGTTTCAAGGTGGTAAATTTTGAAAAACCATCAGAAGGATTAAACCTTTTCTGGGTAGAGAATATAAAAGACGCAGGACATCCATTAATGGACAAAGAATTTATAGTATTAKCTAGCYAAAGGCACGCCATTTCTTTCAGTAGYAACACTTGTATACGACGGGATTGCTAGCCTATTTTATCAAAATATCACACAACTTTGATTATATGGTTGCAGCTTGTACAATAAATAAATCCTTTCTGAATATGAAGTAATCTTTCTTAATAATATCCTCGGTCATATGCCTGGTTGGTGACACTGTTCTTCTTTTATATGAGCAAACAATACATTGTTGATTTTAACCGTACACGAGCACCATGTAAATCATGAATGTAGGGAATGAGCCCATAACTAGAAGACCATCTAAAGCTTGATGGAGAATCAAGTACAGTAGAGGAGGCCATCAAGTGCAACTAAATCTTGRAATGAATAGAAGGAAATAATGGGTGTCTAAATCTATCTAAGTTGTTTCCAGCTCAAGCCATAAAATCATATGCTCTAAGAGTAGTAGCTGTAAATGAAAATGCAAAATAGCATTAGTTTGCAAGAGAAACTATCAGAAATTAATGTTAGCACTTACCTTATCGTATCAATGAAGGTATCGAACATTTCAGCAACCAAGACATCACATTCACAGTCCAACATGAGAGCACCCAATCTAATGTCAGCCACAGTTTCTAGAATTTTCATCCTCTTTGGATACGATGGGCATGCAGCATTAGCTAAACCCTTCAAAGATTGCACTACCAGCTCAAGGACATCCTGCGTAATAATAAGATAGTCATTACCAAAAAGGCAGGCGTACAATTATAATTTAAGATGTAAAAATGCAGAAAATACCTTTAATATTTGAGTATCGTTATAAGGAGGATCTGGGGCTGTTATTCGCAGTATCTCACAAAAGCAAGAAGCTAGAGCAACATTAACATCAGTGTGGGGGTGCCAAAGTAGTTCATTTGCAACCAGTGCATTCAGCAACGGCGAAAGTGTAGCTTGAAGTGATTCAGGTGTTGCTACATCCATTATTGATAGCCAACAAGCAACTTGCTGAAAGGGGCAAATTCCAGAGAAAAGATGTAAATATGCCAACCTTTTAAGGCCATTGAAGCTAAATCAAGAAAGTGGAAAATTAAAGTTACTGAATCAACAAATATCATATAATTTTTCCTTAATTGAGGAGAGGGGACTACCCAATCCAGACTTCAGGATTGGAGGAATTGGATGCAAAGAAACATGTAAGCCTTTTGTTAGGAGCACCATTATGGGATGTTCCCAAAATGACATCTCTATTTGTTAAAGGCCACACAAATAAATGTGAAAATGGTTTCCTTTTTATTTAAACTTACTTCCATAGAATAACTGGAAGAAGTAACTTAACTCTAGAAACTTGTTTCTTTTTTGTGGGAAAGAGGAGCAAGTCTAGGAAGCAAACCCGTTGAATTGAAGGTCAGCAGACCAATTTTAGTAAGACAAAGCCACCCAAGTTAAGTTGTACAGCAGTTGTTAATTCTTAGAACAAATTTTATAAACTCTGACAAATTCAATGGATGCATGCATCGCTTGGAAATTTTTGCCGCAAATGACCATC
>MEJB01000027.1:985900-997733 GCA_001752375.1 Rhazya stricta | reverse complement strand
CGGCAAGACGTAGTACAACACTTTTATTCAAAGAGTTTTGTAATCCCGGCTTTACCCCAATAAAACTCCAGTAAGCCGTTTTGAAAGTTCGTAGTAGAGGTATACAGGTTCTCAATATTTTAGAAAAAGTATCTTATTGGTTGACGACATGTTGATTGGACCCCACGAAACAGGATGATTTTAACCAGACGAATGGAAGTTAAGTTGCCAAACGAGGATTGGAACGAGGAGAAAGGGGTGGTTTTTCTTTGTTCAAGATTCATTCAAGTGAAGAAGGTAATAGATACTTATTCAATTTATTATCTTTCGGTAAAAGGTGTAAATAACCACACCGGAAATTGTTTATTCTACGTAAACCCCTTGTTAGGGTATTACCACGAGGATTGTTTTCGAATGTACAAAGAAACGTTAGGTAAGGAGGTTAGGACTTTCAGACCTAACCTCGGGGAGAGAGGAGTTATTTTTTTAATATACTATAAAAAACTTAGTCTTGACTTATAAAGGTGAAAGAACTAATCGAAGTTACGGAATTTTCACCGTTTTTATAATGTAGAAAAGAGACTTAAGGGGAAAAGTCGGTTAAACGAACAACCGATAGTATTATCTACTTCGTTTGTGGACTTGTGAAGTTTCGTGTGAAGGCGGCAACGACGTTACGTGACAAGTTTACTTGATGACCCGTGCGGGGTTGACTATTAAAGAGGATCGAAGACGAAACACTCTTGACGGTTATTGTCGGGGTTGGAGGAATTTGTGCTATGGAGTTTATATTTCCTATACAAACGACTTAAAAATGTAGGATTTAATATTAACTCGGACGGAAACCATACTGTAGGAATATATGCAGTCCTAGGGAATCGACATCGACGTTAGAAACTTCCCAAAATCGATTACGACCGACGGGTAGCAGTAGGTTTTCTCTATTTTAAGATCTTTGACACGACTGTATCTAACCACGAGGGAGTAACTCTTGAACTTTACCTCAGAAAATCCACGACTTTCAGTAGGAGTAACTATGCTTTCCATTCCGGATTGTAATTAAAGCCTATCATAGAGAACGTTTGTTAGATAAACGGTAAAGTAAGTCGGTATGGATTGTATACTAAAATCGAAACTGACCCTTTGTTGATCTATCTAAAATTCTGTGGGTAATTAAGGAGATAAGTAATGTTTCTAAATAACGTGAACTCCGGAGGAGATGACATGAACTAGAGGAGTCGAAATCTACCAGTAGATAATACCGCAGTGCTTATATATATACAATTTAAGAAATAAAAAACGGGATCAAAGTCACCTGCATGCACATTGAAGAGGGTAAAGCTTACTTAGATCTCTCTGAAATTTTCGCTGGAACTAACAAATGAGTAGACATGAACAAGTAATAATGGTAATTGAAGAAACATTTGGGCTTACGTCAAGCAAGCTGACCAGRCTTTGAACTGATGGTTGAGGCTGCAGAAGCTTGTTACCAGCGTCCCTGAGTAGTTCCTCAAGTGAACCATCACCATTTTCAGACATTGAAGCAGAAGATGACAGAAAATGCAACAGGACTTACAGAGAAGAGCTGTCGAGAGGAAAGAGTTTTCATGTAACGGACGAAAATCTTCGAGTGTTTTATGCGGGAAATCTGCCTTGGTTTCTCCGTCTATGACAAATGTCACATATTTTTAAAAAATTACACACAACTCCCATGGTAGCCGTTGATTTTTAATTTGATCCTTTCCGTATCTTGCTAATTTTTTACTTTGTACCAGCTTAATCTATTCGTTCCCTTAGGGGAGGTTTGGATGGAAAAATAAAGGACAAAAATAGACGATAGATGGGGTGAGGTTCCTTCTTTCTTATCAAAATTTTTCTCTGCAAATATAGACAGACAGAGATGGACCTATTGTTCAAGCCATGTTCGTGACAATTGCAACAATTTAACCCTTAAATATTTGAATTCTAATTAATGGTTGTTTGAGAAAAGACTGAACTGAAAAATGACCTTTTAGAAAATATTATAGCTCTTATTTTGGCATAGATGAAATTCAAGGAATTGAAGATCAAGGCATTAGGTCTCTATCGCTTTTTAGATATTTTTAGTAATTTTTAAATTTATTTCTGTTATACTAATTAGGCTTTGGTACTAACTCTTATCAAATTAGGAGATCTGTTTCTATTTTATTAGTTTGGCTTGATGGTAGGTCTCATAGGATTAAGATTTATATATCTGATAGATTCCAAATTTATTCTTCGAACTTATTGTTTGTAAATCTCGTAAACTTCCGCTAATTCGGATTGCATCATATTTTGTCTTCAACTAGAACAAACAAGAGAAAAATTCTTTTTCCCCAACTTTGGAACAACAAAATTCAAATTTTAACTTCTCTTCTCTTGGCATTATTAATCTTTTCTCTTCTTCTCTCCTTTATTTTATGAAATTTATTTTCCCCAGCTATTGTACAGAACTTTGATATCCGGACTTTTGGTGCTCTAGGTGGTGATGTTGATGAAGTTACTAGATTTTCAATTAAAAAAAAAATTGTATGTTAGAGTAAATTTGGGTATTACAGAATGAGGTTTGGTGTTATAAAGAATTTTTAGTTTTTTTATTTTAATAATTCGAGTACTTGTAAATATTGAGAAAATTGAAATATAGTTGAGTTTCGAGGGGCTAAGTTGCAATATTTGGTAGGTTTAGCATTTCTGACTGAATTTGGGTATATTGGTCAGAATGTCTGACCGAGTGAAACATGGTTTTCGGGAAATGTAGGGCAATATGAAAAGTACTGAAATTTGCCCTGTGGTGATTTAAGATCGATAGAAGTAAGCACCCTTATTACTTTTTTGTTTTTTTTCCCAAATGAAATTTTGGTAGGAACCCTAGTTCTTAAAACCCTAATTTGATTACCTAAAATTACCCAAAGTTGTAACCATTGCACAGTAGAAGTTTTTGTAAAGGACATGTTCATCCGATTTCAATTGCTATGAAAATTTTGGGTTTCCTTTGGAGAAACATTGTTCGCTTAAGGATTTCGTAGCTCTTTTCTTTATATTTGATATATTCATAAATGATCAGTTAGATGACTAATAGAGTCCTATAGAAGAACAAGTGATCATACCACTCTTCAAAACACCGTCTCTAGTATTGGGCGCGACATTTTTGTGAATATGTAAATGTTTGATAACAAATTCTCTTCACAGGCAGTATTAAAAATATCTTTTCTTTTTGTGTGTGTTAAAAGTGCTACTTCTCAATATAGGAAGTTCTTTCAAATGTATCTCTATAGAGTTCTACACGGCTTTGCCACACATATATAAGATTGAATCTCTTATATGTGTCCGTCAATGCCAGCTTCAATTTGCACTTATAAGGAAAATGAAGCAAAAGTAAAGTATTATTTCTTTGTAAGTCAAGACAATTATTTTATTGAACCGGTTTGATATTGTGTAGCAAAGACAATAAACATATAAGATTTTTAACATTTTAAGTTCTTCATTAATTGATAAGAGTGGAAGCGAGTGAAGCTTTGAGCAAATGAATTAACTGAGTAAGTTCAGGCTTAAAATAACTATTGGATAGCCAACAGAATTAATAACTATTGGACTGCAGTTTCGTTCAATATATTTTTTAACTTTGAAAAATAATGTCTTTGTTTTGCTTCTTAATTGAAGAAAACTTTCCCCACTCAGTAAATTTCTTTACCATTTCTTACTAAATTACAAAAGTTAGGGTGCAGTGGATATGAAAATTTCTCACTTTTTACTTCATAAATTTTTGCTTAAAAATACATTTGTATGAAATAATCAATTGTTGTATACAATTTCAGTCTAGTTCATTGCYATAGTCAATTATATAATTTTTCAACAATATATTCGAATATAGAATAATCGATAATTTAGAAAATAATAATTGTTAATTTTAACTTCATAATTCACCAATCTAATTTACAAACTTCCCGTCCAAATGAGTTTTCTCAYTAAAGAAATTTCTCATTTTCTTGCCTTCATCAATTAAGAAAAGCTTTCTTAATCAAAAGCCAATCCAAGTGGAGATAGTAAAAGCAAAAATGGTAATAACTTTAAAATTTTTTTTGGSGGGCAATAACAATATTGTGACAATCAAGTATGTGATTTGTAACATTTCAGAGCAGCAACATAACAAGCAGAAGAAAAGGTGCTCTCTCCATGAGGGGTCACTTTTCTATATCTAATCTAGGGTTTCCCTCTGGATTAGTATATGGTTTTGAAGGGGAATCGAATAGGGTTTTATATCTGGGACCATAGTGTTATGCTATCCAGACCACCTTATGTAAGCAAATCATCCAACTGGAGATGGTAGCATCGGAGCAGGCTCAACTCTTGGTCCATCTCGCCCATGTATTTTATTATACGAATGAGGTAGGATGAGGATTACTTCAAGTTTTTCAAGTTGTGAGCCTAAGGCCTCTCCACCTCCATCCCGCCGCCCCCTTCCCAACCTCTCTCCGCCGCTCACAAGCTTATAGATCAGATAAGAAACTGATTTAGGGTATTTTTAATGAGATTTGGGATTACGGTTCATGAGGATCTGCGCAAAATCTTTCAAATCAGTACACCCCATGGAGTAAGCAAAGAAAAATTAAGCTGTAGGAAATGGAAAATATTAAAATACTAACTAGCAATTTTGTCCAGTAGCATCGTTCTACTCAATAGCCTTCTTGATCTTTGAAAAGAATCTTTTTTGTCCACTAATTGATCATCTTTAATTCTCACAAGATACAATCCAAAAACCACAATACGAATCTTTCTTTCGCCGAGCATAAAAATCATAACTTTTTATATTAATTGAACAATTTACAACAGTATATAATAATTGAATATTTAATTTAAAGAACATTTATACATAGCATATGAATATCTTTCAATTAAATACAACATTGTATTATTAGTTTCACAGAGGAACATCACGATCTCAAATAACGTGATAGCTTTTAACCTATTAGTCTTAATTATAAAATTAGTGAGATTTGAGGTACAAGTATCATATCTTCCGAGTTCATGGCTTCCTATCTCGTTTAGCAATCTTATAGAGTTATGCTTCTCCTATTCGTGAACTTTTAAGAGATAAACTATAAATCTCTATTGAAGAAGCAKCACATCGAAGTTCATACAGGTAAAGTTCTGCAATGTCTTTGTCAATTTCAGAGATAGGGAAACACACAAGAGTGAGTTAGGTTTTTGGATAATTTTAAAAAATGTGAAAACTTTGTATCAAGGTAAATATAAAGATTAAAACATTCAAACATAGAGTACAAAAATAATCTCTTTTAACACCATCAAGCAATCAAATATCAAGATTATAATCAAATAACCATGTGAAAGTAATATGAGCAAGAAGACYCAATAAATGATAAGAGATCCTATAARAGTTCAACTTCAACAAGTCCACGTCCACTACCTAGAAAATCTCAATTAAGATTTTCACAAACTTCACTATGGTCTTATTTTCAAATTAATGGTGGGAAACAATCCCAATATTACACGCTTCGCAAAGATAAAGATCACCCTCTATCAAGCGTTTTACAAAGTAACTCCAATCTTTACAATCACAAAGTAAGAGGGTCACTCCTATCTTAAGGAGTTTAACTCAATTTCTTGATACACAACAAAGAAAGAGGATCACTCGTATCCCAAGCACTTTTACTCAACCTCTTATAATCAAGGATCCTTCCTCTATAAATATATATAAAAAAAAAGAGTTTTACTTAACCCTAAAATGATTACAAAAATGCAAAAGAGAACAATAAATATTATCACACTTGATATGGAGAGTATTATAATGTAAAAGAGAACATATTGAAACTCAAACCTTGTAATCCTTAAAATGCTTGATGATCTTCAAGATAGTTCAACGAAATATAATTTCAATATGAGAAAAACATAAGTGTAATGTTATAATGTTTTGCTTACTTAATATCCTCATAATATATTTATGAAGAAAAAACCTTCTGTTGTTGAAATCAATCKTTTATTTACAAAGAAGAGTGAATGACGATCATAAATGTTATTGTTATTTTGTTTTGTTTGTGCTTTTGCATGTTACATTTTTTCGGATGTCCCAACTCAAAGTCATACATCCGAACTTTATGCTTGTTCGTTCTGACCTGTACTTGCACGATCCTTTTAAAAGTTTTAAAGCATATATAGAGCATATGAGGGTACAAAATCATTTTCTGAAAGATGTTTCTATGTATGAACACATGACTCTATTTTCCAATCATTTTTTCTATGAAAAGCATTTTGAGCTATGAAGAGAAATTATCAAGTACTTAAAGTAGTGTGTAACAAGAACATAAATATTTCTAAGAATACAAAATCTAGTTTATTAGTCTTCAAATGTCGAGTTGTTCTTCATCTTCAAAATTATCTTGATAGAAATCTCTTGAAGAATTGTCTTTTATGAGTTCACATTGAAGGCATATTTTTGACCTTTTATCTCATCATAAAAAGATCCTAGCGCTTATGAAACATATAAATATATTAGTCCTAATCAATATTTGTTTGCGTCAAAACTAAAGTGATTAAAAACTTTATAAATTTTAATTTTTCCATTTTCAAGAATGACAAACTTTGATGTAATGTAAAAGATGTAAACAAATATATAGTATAAGAATCAAAGTCCTTTAGGTGTTGGAACAAAATTACACATTTATTAGTACTAGTAGTGGGGATGATTATGAGTTTATAGAAACAAACAAGATCTTTATATAAAAGCTTTTAAATAAAGTTAAAAAATAAAGTCATATGAATCTAAGTTCAAATATTGATACTATCAAACCAAAGTGGAGAACGGTGATGTCCATAGTCATACTCCTAACAAGATCAAATGGAGGGATAGATTTTATAATACATACACGTGTAAGTTTAATGACACCAAATATATATATGAGAATGTTGGAACATGGATATCATCAAACGGGATTGGTTTGACTTATTAAGAATCAACCAATCTAAAGAATTGACGTGTATATAATACATGGCAAAATCCACATACTCTTGATAACAAATAAAATAATATAATTTAAAACCTTATAAATATTCTAAAACATATATGAAATATCCATGTATCAAATAACTAGGCCTCAGAATCTAAACCTGGTTATATAAGTTATCATCTTGGTTTATAACTTCCGTGAAGTAACTTCTCCATACAAGATGATTATACAAGAACATAGCTGATACATGCTAGGGAGATTTCATAATAATCAAATATGATTACACGAAGAGATATATTTGATATTAAAATAAAATTTCGGGATGATCCATATATCTTTAAAGAAGTGCAAAGAATCTCACAACTATTACAATTCTCAAGCCCTAACTACAATCACCTAAAATACATTCCATAGACACGTTTAAGAAGAAATTTAATCCTGATCAAAATAAATACATACTAATTTAAGTTTGATCACATTAATGGCATCACAAGATTTCCGAGGTGAGCTAAAACAGAATTTGATTCAGCCAACTCTACTCTTCTTTTCGTGTTGAACCATAACTTCTGCCGAGAAGACAAAACCCACATCAATATGATTTTGTCAAATTTCTAAAAACTAGAATAATTTGGTTCACAAATTTACTATCTCAAATAAATTTAAATTATTACATTTGTTCCCTTGAAAGAAATTCTAATTCCATACAAAACCAAGTACATGCTGTATAGGCTTCTACTAATGTCAATGACTTCTCTGAATGTATCTCAAAAACCAGGCCCCCTCCCACAACACAAAAGAAGAAAAATATAGAGAAGAAAGACAGAAAAAAAAAAAAGAAAGAAATGAAGAAAGAGCATATAATGTATTTTAGGGGTTTGTTGTTAGGGTTCGAGAGTTGTAATACTTCTTGAAAAATATATGGATCGTCCCAAAAATAAATTGAGCATCAATATATCTCTCTTGGATAATCACATTTGATTTTGGATTATTAGAATGAAAATTATGCGGGTGGCCATCATTTAATTGCTCCACCGGAGCCTTTATGGGGTAGGACTAAGGTGGAAATTTCTTTGGCAATCGAATTCCTTTCTATAAATACAATTCGATTTCAATGGTTACCGTCTATAGAAGCTTAATTTTTTTTTTATTCATACAAAGAGGGAAAAAAATTCATAAATATCTGAGGTTGAAGCAAGAGCAGAAACAGAATGTGCAGGCCCATGGCCTATTATCGGAAGAAAACTTTTTCAATGGACTTGAGCAGGATAATTCAGAGATGAGGCTGTCTCTTAAACTTGTACTTTTTTAAGCTCRTGAAAGAAAAGTGCTTTTTGAAAAGAATTACTTTAATAATTAATATAATATTTTTATAATGAAAATTATTTAAAAAGAAATCCCTGGTTTTTTTTTTTTTTTTTACAAAAACATTTTCCGTTGGATTTRTTTAACTAAAAGCTACTTTACAAAGCAACCAAGGTACAGTTTAAAACAAGCTTTGAAAAAATAAAATAAGATGTGTTTAAGGGGGAAAATAATTTGGATACGGTAAAAGCTCCCAAGATGATGCAAACATGGTATGTCAATTGGTATGTACTTTAATTAGTATAAATTGTTTTAAAGACGCTTTGTTTGCCTAGAAATACACCTATAATAGACGAAACTTAGTCAAGTTTTTCAATCAAAACTCAATGGAGGAGGCCATGGAGATTCTTAGGTTTYTGGTCTCTGTGAGCCTTATTTAAATACTAGGTTTATACCTTCGATACACAGACAAAATGGTGACGATATGAATTGTAATACTTTGAGAAAGGTTGATAAATTTTCTCTCATATTCATCAATGACTAACCTAAATGTCTCACGTGAGTTACAAATTTYCCCTGATACTCATCCCTACTTGATTTTGAAATTACATGGGATCATGAGTCACACTTATGTCTTATACTTTGTGTGAAATTAACCTATCTAAGATCTTCTTTTATATTATGTCATATTCRGAACCTTCYATATATTTATGGGGAGTTTTATGAAAAAGATACATAATTGATATACCACTTATATTTGTTKCATACTTACTTACAATGRAAAATGCGTAATTGTTCGTCATTATGAAAAATGGAGGAGATTGTTAACTCAATAGAGCTTAAGATTCTTGTAAACCTCATATTGATGATTCTGTAGTTGTACTATGAATTTTGATAATGAATTGTACTCAAATTTTGTAGTAATATTTAAATTCAAGTCTAATGGACTTTAATATCTCAATTGACTCAAATCGAAGTTGCTTAGCCTTACAAGAAGAGATATAGATGGATATATTGGTGTTCTCTAAGTACATAGGTTATCTTTCTTGTCTATTATTGTACTCATGTTTAGATTTGACTTCCTTGATATTACTTTTTTATCCTGGCACAGAAATATTTTCCAAATMCTCTTAAATTGAATTCTTTGTTGCAAAATCTTGATGTTTAATCTTACAATAGTATTTAAGACTTTATATGTTTCTTTGGAAATGAATCTAAAGTGTTCATACATTTTGGAATCACGATCTAGCTATTTTTGACATCTTAAGTACATAAATATTAGGTCCAAAGTTCATTTGCGATTGTTRGGATGGAACATGGCTTGCATTTGGACGTTCAAAGGTCTCAAGCCAAACTTAGTTTGGATTCAGAACTTGAACTTAGCTTCCTAAATTGATTAATTTTCAAATGTATTTAACATTGTATCTAGTATGTCACTTTAAATACTCAAATACTTACTTTTGATTTATAATGTCTATTTTTATTTTTTATACATATAGAATGTATTCTTTAAATATATAAAATATATCTTTCTTTTATATACATGTATGTACATAGTCAAAATTTTACATAAGAATCAAAATATCAAAAAATGGAAGTAATAAACAAAGAAAATGTTAGTATTGGAGAACTTGAGAAACATTAACATATGAAATATTTTAAAACTTAGATACCTTAAAGTGATTCATGTTTTCAATGTATATAATATTGTATTTTATATGTCCATGTAAATATTTAGATACTTTATTTTGACATAATATATTTATAATACTACTATATCATTGTGTGCCTGTAAGAGAAAGATATGCTTTATAAATCAGAAATAAAATATTTACATATATTGAATATTTCTAAAGATTTGGAATAGATCATATTGGTATATCATATATGCCTCACAAACCCGGTAAATGATTTTTAAAAAGAGCCATAATAAGTAAAATATTCTAAAAAGATTTCTATGATAAAAAAGCACACAAAAAATATTAAAAACCCTGATTTAAAGATGTAATATAGTTTTATTAAATGCCATAGGAAAGGTCATTATCAGAGATATGATGAAATTTTTCTAAAAAAAATTAAATGAACTTCATTTTAGATCCTAAAGTTCATGAGAAAATTTACAATATTTTTATTTGAGTTTGATTTTACCATTCTGATTCTTCCAAATACTCTCTTTCTGAAGAAGCTCTTCAGAGATTGATGAACATCCACAACTTTGGTCATCTTCCGAGACTTCTGATTCTTCTAAATATTTTTAAAGTTCCTACAAAAAACAACAACTTTTTAGAAATGGAAAATATATTTCTGATTCCGGCCTTCATAAAAGCAATAGTTTAGAAAAGATTTTGAATTCAATGTCTGATGAAAAACCTTTTCAAAAACCCTCTCATTTTACCATCCACCTTCTACAACATACTTATGATTTATAACAAATATTCTCTAAAAACGTTTTTTTATTTCTTTAAAAGAGAAAGTCTACAAAGAGATCTTCTGTTTTAATATTCCAACCTTCAGTAGAAAATAAAAACTATTAGTTAGAATTAAAAATTAAAAAAAAAAACAAAAGCAATATTACTTGCATTAATATAGATTCTTCTTTCTAAACATAATAAAATTCCTCTTCTGATTCTGAGACACATGAGCCTTTATAGAGCTTCCTGGTTAGATAGAAAATTATTTAATCGCATTCCTCCTGATTTTCTATTTGTCTTTAGGGAAAATCAACTAGGAATTTTCTAAAAGGAACAATATAACACCCCGATCGAAAGACCATTCTTATTTGCCTCTAAATTCCATGATAAAAATTTACTGATTAAATAATCAATATGCAAAGATTTTTGAGGTAGTTCCTTAATTATGTGGTAAGAATTTTATACCCATATATTATTAGACTTGCCTAACCTTTGCCATGACAGATTTAAAGAAAAATTTCCCTATCCCCTGGGACAGAAAACATAACAACACTAATTTAAGAAAATAAATCCCTTTGTGCATGAAATTTCCTTGTTTGCATATTGCTGATCCCTTGCTTGTTTAAAAATTGTTGAAACTGATGCCATCTTGACATCGGTTATGGTGGAATTTCTAAAAAAGTCTTAAAATGGGAAAAAGAGCCATTGTCCGATTCACCATCTGAACATTAGAATGACACCAAAAAAAAAATCATTATTCTACTATGTAAAATAAGAAATTCTGAACATGTCATATGCATTCAAAAATTTCAATAATGATTTATTTAAATCCAATTCCAAGTTATTCAATCAGTTCACTTTCGGATGGTAATGCTCTGAAAATTCCTCTCTCTGAATCTGAGAAAACATGAGCCTTTAGAGCTTCTGGGTCAGATAGAAAATATAATCAAATTCCTCCTGATTTTTCTATTTGTCCCTTAGGGAAATCACATACCAGAAATATCCTCATTAGGATGACTTTGAAATTCTCTCCTGAATTACGTTATAGATCCTTGCATTATTCGATACTGGTGGCCAGACTTGACTGCATCAAGGAATGGTCCTAGTGCCTAGTAAATTCCAAGAATCTACAAAATAGTAGATTATCAGCGGCTACAATTC
>MEJB01000027.1:824284-978611 GCA_001752375.1 Rhazya stricta | reverse complement strand
TAAATACAATGCTAATACAGAAACCATAATGAAATGTCTAACTTTAGACTTATTCAAATACATGCAATTAAGGTATCACAGTTTCAAGTTAGATCTACTTAATCGCTTTGAAAGTCTCTTATYCTTTTAAGAGCTTGTACCTGTCAGTAAAACATGTGAGAGAAAAGAAAGAGAAAATGAGTTGGGCCCATGAGTTCCAAGTAAGTGCAGAATATGCATGTAAGTCATAAATCCAGATGAATTCAGTAATAGCTTTCAGTATAGTAATACGAGTTACATATTCTATCAGAAAAACATCGAGTTTATCAAAATTAATGTGAAAATCGGGCAAATCAATTGAAAAGAAAGTATAATGAACATGCAGATAACTCGAAACCACCTGATAGTTTTGGTGGGGTCAATATATCTAGCTTATACCCTTATATGTGCATGCAATTTTCAACTGCTCATGCCAAAAAGTCAAGTAAGATTTACCTGCTAGCAGGGTAATATGGCTCGATCYTTCCTGAGTTAAAACTCCTAACTCGGGATACGAGCATCCCAAGATGCACGAGATGCCCGAGATGCGACCGTATGCCCAATGCATTCCCGATTCGACATGGAGTAACCACCAGCTAGGCATAAAAGTATCTCAAGAAATGACACCTAGCGGTTCAAGAGGTCCTTGTGCTTGGTGACCAACCAAGTTTAGTACTTTATCCATCCAATTAGTTTCTTGAGGCAACCGATGGAGTACTCGTCTCATCATCATAACGATCCATGCAAGATTATGATTTCTCAAATACTAGAAACATAGAGTTGAGTTTGTTTTGTTGAATCATGAAAAACAAACCAGGTATAAAACATTCTCCATGAGTCATGCAATACTTTAAAAATATCAAAACCTATTTATCTTGTTTAAAGCATAAATTGTAGAAAGAATAAGTATAATTGGTGCCTTAAATAACAAATATCATAAAATGTTTAAGAAATTTAGTTCTCAGAAATAACATTGGAARGTTATGGACCTCACCTAAATACAAGAGCTAGTACGTGATTAACTTGCTAGGTTTCTTGATTTTCATGCCCTAAAACAAGTCATGAGGTAATCTTAGTATAGACCTTGTGCCATATGACCACACAGTCTAAATTCAGATGCTTAATTTGAGTTTTATAATCATAATGAATTCAAATGTAGGTGTGTGTTACAAGAGAATATCCAAGTGTTAGGGTGAATTGGCAAAGCTGTCTTAGAAGCAATCTTAGATTTCCCGAGTTTACAAAAGTGATGATAACTTGGCTCTTATACATCCGAATTTGGTGAAATTAATTTCTTGAATTTCTAAGAATTAGAGCTTTCCAAATATTTCAAGGAGTTCGTACAAAAATGTAAACAGTTACAGAAAAACTAGCTCTTGTTTCAGAAGACACTAAACTGGCCATAGTTACAAATACATGGATAAGTTGAGTTCTATATAAAGTTTTCTTATGATACTTATTGTAAACATATTCTAAGATTCATGAGGAATTATGTCAAGGTATTTATTTTACTGAAATATTCCCAAATGGTTTGCAAATTCTCTTGTAAAGTCATTGCATGGCAGAAATTGACAACTTCTGGTAGTATGTAAAGATTATATGATAATTACAATTCTGGGGAGACTCTTTCCATCAAACCTACGTTATTCTAATCCCAAGATGTAAACGATTTCGTTTCATGTATATAGATTCTGATTTTAGCACTATAATGACATCATGGTGAAGGTAACAAAGTAAGGTATGAGTTTTATAAGTGAAAATGGCAAGGTCCAATGTTCATATCATATCTTGCTTTATACAACTCGTATTCTAGTAAACTTAGGCTTATTATGCTCATAAGATATCCATCCCTCTATCCATAAATCATACTCTTTAATTGACTTCATAGATATATTCTAATTTCATCGAAACAGTACAAATTCATGGTAACTTAAAGTTTACATTGCACCTATTAGTTCTCTAAATTTCAGAATGATAGTAACTTAAAGTTCACATCTCATACACMTATGCTTGTTCTGTTAATATGGGAACTATCGTTACCTTACAATTAATATATAGTAGTAAAAAGGAGTTGTGATGCTTAGTTGGATCACAACTGAGAGGTAGGAAGAAATCAGCTACCCTTGTGCAGATGCATTTGAGAAACTAACAAGAATCAAATACTAGAAGAGATGATCAGCTTCAACTATGAATAGAAATGGATCCATTGCCGGATAGGACACCAAGAAAATCTAACCTTAAGAATAGATAAAGTTCCTAAGCTACTGGTGCTTGCTCAACCAAATGTAGATGAAAAATCCAAGAAATGAARAGGGAGGTTAATGAGAAACCATACAATGCAAAAGATAATGAGAGGACGAGAGAAGAGAGAGGTCAGTCATGTACAGAGTGAAAGACACAGCCTAAGACTAGGGGGTTTTGTACAAGTGAATGGGGATTGAATAAGGCAGCCATGTGAGGGAAATGGACAAGTGTATAATGGCCTAGGGAGTCTTCTAACAATTTTCGAGAGGGAGAGTCAATAGGGTGTGTTTCGTGTAAGGAAAAAGGTGRATTTTCCATGTGCATTTGGGCGAACAAAGAGAGGAAAAGAGAGCCTTTGCAATAAAGGAAGGAAGAAACCAAATTGGATTAGGGTTCATGGGTCGAAAAAGGCTCTTACAACTTGTAGATAGCATAAGTTGCATGAAGACATTGTTTGATCAAGAGGGGAGTTTGAATCCTAGATAAGACAAAAGAAGTTAGCTATGGTGAGGGAGAAACGGAAGATAGGGTAGGTRAATTCCAAGAATTTAATATTGTCTTCCAGCCGACATACTTCAGTTATTTATTAACTTGCAAGATGAAAGTTTTAGGAATAATTAAGAAAACTAACTTTCCTAGAACGGCTATTATTATTGTATGCAAAAAAATTAACCGAAGTCTTATATGCATGATTTACGAAGTGAAAGGTATTAAAGAATTTTTTATCAAGATTAGGTTTTTGGCTTTGATTTASAATTTAACTACTATTCATATCCGTTCTACCTAATTTTTCATCCTATAGCTAAACAACTCAGGATGTTTTTGCCGCATGTGTTCTTTTATCTCATGGTGTTCAAAAAACTAAATGCGTTCTAATCCTAGCAAGTACATACTAGTGTCAAAAAGTGCTTACAAGTGAGTCAAGTTCTATCTCACAAGGATTTCTAATCAACTACCAAAATTATTGAATTTCCCTAGTTTTAACCTAATGAAAGTGATTGAGTTAAACTGATAAATAGAAATGAAGTAAGTAATCTAAAAGGTTCAATTATGAAATTTACTTAACTAAATCCAAAAAGATTTAATTTGCAAAAGTGGGTGGTTAGGATATTGATCTGCATCATTCTTATAATAAGTTAAGTAAATTGCATCTTAATTGCCTAATTTTCAAATCTAATCTAATTGTTAATGGTCCAATCTCTTGGCCCTAACTTAGGTTTCACCCAACCCWTGGCACAAAACCCCTAATCTCAATTAACTAAAGTCATATCCCTATATAAATTAGAATAATTGAAATTGCARTAAAGATCTAAGAAATTCTCCAATTTCACTAACCACGGTTAGTTATTATCGGAAACCACCTTAAAGGAATTGATTCTATCCGAGCCTGATCAAAACTAATGGGTCATCATTGCCCAAGTTCTAATCAATTTGTTCACCTCCCGTCCTTTTAACTTGAWTATGAAATTGATTTGTAGGTAGCTAATCCACAAAAGCATTAAGAAAAACACAATGACAACAAACAACTCAACTAGATTTGGAATCAATAATAAAGGCACAATAGAGTTTAACCCATTACAAAGAAATCATCTTCTCAAATAACCCTAACCAACGCAAAACGTTTAGCCTAAGAAACTCATGAAATCCACCATAGAAAGCATAATAAACATGTTACAACCAAAGATTAGAGAAGAAAGAACATATTTGATGAACAAATCCTTAAGCAATCTTGGTTTAATACAAGTCGTCAAGCTTTCCTATGTCTTCCTCCAATTTCCTTTTGTGGACACTACTCTAAGACTATCAAAAGAGAGTGTTTCAAGCCACAAACATTCTCTAAAATCAGCCATAAGATGCATTGTTTATAGGAGAATACAAAAGGCCTTAAAAAAGGTACAGTTGGCGCATGATTTGGCTTAAACAGATGCTAGTTTGAGGCCGAAAAGACCAAACTGGCACCTTTTTGGTTTCGAAAAAACATAGCAAGATTTAGTTATTGAATTGGCATTGGTTAAACCGGTGTCATTTGGATTTCTTCCAGACTTGGTTGTTTCTCATGATTTTCAGCTTCTGTAAATTGCTTTTTGACACCAAACTCCTCTGAATTGTTTGTTTGATCTCTTTTAAGCTCTTTTACAACCGATTTTTCCCCTTTTTCTTGTATTTAAGATGAAACCCTGCAATTAATCTTTTCAAACCAAAATTAGTGTAATACAAGATAAATCATAAAGCTCGACAAGAAATGACTTAAGTAAGGGAAAAATGAAATATAAAATGTGACTCATCATCTTGCAAGTCGATTCTCTATGCCATGATGTGTCGATTGAACATTGACGAGACGGATTTCCTTATTCTGTAATATTTTGGTGCTTCTTCGAGGACTTGAATCGGTTGTTCTTCATYTGATTGATCAGGGTATAACTTCAAACCCTCATGATTCAGGATATGACTTGGTGTAGGGTGGTACTTGRTCAGTTGCAAGACATGGAACATGCCATGAAATCCTGCCAATTCAGCTGGTAATGCTAGTCGATATGCTACCTTTCCTGTTCTTTCTAGGATTTCAAACYGTCCGATGTATCATGGACTTTGCTTACATCCCTTCGAGTGCTTCAATATTCCTCGATGCGGCCTTAGTTTCAAGAATATTGCATCTTCTACACTAAACTCCAAATCATGCCTCTGGTGGTCCATGTAGCTTTTTTGTTGAATTTTAGCAGCTTTCAAGTGTTCCTGAATCAATTTGATCTTTTTCACCAACTCATCTCTATTAGGAAGCTGATTTTCTCTCCAAATTACCTTCTCTTTGATTTCATCCCAATAGAGCGGGGATCGGCATTTCCTTCCATGCAATGCCTCCTTTGGTGCCATTCTAGTATAGGATTGATAGTTGTTACATATGCAAATCTGACATAAGCCAAATTCTCTACCCACTTATTTCCAAAATCCAAGATACATTCTCGAAACATGTCTTCTATAATTTGTATAGTTCTTTTAGATTGTCTATCTATTTGAGAGTGAGTCGCGCTTCTAAAAGTTAGTGTGGTAGCTAGCGCTTCTTGGAATCTTGGCCAAAATTGAGAGTGAACCTAGGGTCTCGATTTGACATTGTAAAACCCAAGATTTAGTTTTTATTTTTTAAACTTTATACATAATTATATAATTTATATTCTAGTCCACAAATTAGATTATATTCACGATTATTAATTTCGAAACGTTCGATGTGCCAATTAGAAATAAATTATTATTTCTCCMACTGATTAATCATTTATACATYATTGTGTGAGTATATTTATTTAAAKCTTAAAATTTTATTAGTGTAATTTAATTAGAAGTCTTAGTTAATTAATTTAGACTTGACTCGTTAGAGTCCATTCTATTCTTATTCAAACCTAAAATCGGACTTAGAATTTAATTTTGGGRCGAAAGAAAACTTGTAGATTTTAAAATTGRTYTGCTTGGTTAGTTAAGGAATAAAAATGTCACACAAAAGAATTTTGATAYGGTGAAGTTAGTTTTTATAAAAAAAAAGAAAAGCTATTTAAATTAAATTTATTGTTCATCTTCTTCCTAAAAAGAAAGAAAAMGAAGAAAACCCTAACCCTAGCTACCCTCACCGCCGCACCTCCTCTCTCTACCTCCACGATCCGCTGTCGCCAACACTCCTCTCTCTCTTTGTCTCTCCTCGGCAATAGCCCGCTTCTAGCCTAGATTGCCGCACAGAAGCCGCTCGGTTAGGCTGCTCGCAACTCACCTCTACTTGCACCAAGACGGTTGCTCGCCATTTGCTCGCCGTTTGTGAGGTCCACTCGTCACCGTTTCGCRTGGCCCATGTGCAGCGACGCCACTCACATTGATAGCAATTGTCGTACCACTGATCGGTACTTTTAGCATGTCGACAAGATCTGAACACTTCGCCTCTGCATGCATCARCGCRTGAAGCTCGTGACACCATCGCCCAGATCTGCCATTCTCTTCTCCCCTACACGATTGGATCTCCTCTGCTCACTGATTGCAATCTACAATTGCCATCCAAAAACGTTTGTTCAATCTAACAGTAGTACAGAGGTTGGGTCCTTAGCCTGATGTTCGCCAGCTTGACCAGAATAGAGGATGCCCAGGTGACTAGGTGCCTAGGCGACCAGGCATTGTGCACCTTTCCTTGAACCAATTGCATGCACGCTACATGTGCATGACTAGGACTGCCGTTTGCATGCCCATAGCGCACTTTTCCCAAAATAGACACCACTACATCTTAGACTTGATACCGGACCTAAGGTTTGGGATTCAAGGTGAACCTTAGTTTCTTTATTTAAATTAAACGAATGACCTAAGTTTTGTATTATGTAATGATAATTAAGAAAAAAAATATGAAGCATGTTTAATATGAAACTTAAGTTAGTATGATAAAGTAAAAAGGAGGAAATAATTCTAGAAATATGTTGGAATATAATTTAGGGTGAAATTTAGGGTTTGTATGATAAAATAATGTGTATTGTGATAAAAAAATATTATTGTTACTTTAAGAACAAATTAGGAGTCACGAAATTAAATTATACTATTAGTAGTTTGATTTTTATTGACATGGAAATGAATCTTGGGAAATTATTAGTAATGTCACCATAGAAAAAACAATGAAGGTATCAATGGTAAACACCTATGTTAAATGAAGGCATTTGGTTAAACAAATTTCAGATGAATATTCTTTGTGTAACAATATTATAATACTGTGACACATTGGTGTTGTAGGCAACTAAGGCACCTCGCTAGCGATCCAAAGTAAACAAATTTACTAAGGACTACAAGTAAGTAAATTCTCACATTCTCATTAATTGTGATGCGTATGTTTTGTTGCTATAATTAGGTTTCTCTTATGTGAAATGAATGTCAATTCATAATTTCTCTTGAAGTATGTAAGTAAATCACCACATTCTCATTAATTATGATACGAAAGTACGTTATTATGATTAAATCTTCTTATGTGAATTGAATGTGAATTGATAATTGCTCATGTGTTYTAATGTGATATTATTTTCAATATGTGAATTTACTACTCATTGACATGATGGAAGTTTTAAGTTAAGAGTTCATGTGGTCCATGAGCATGTAGTTTATAGTAGTTGCACATTCTCTAGTATGGACATAATCATATATTCAAGAAAGGAAATGTTTTAAAGAATGAAATATTGGAAAAAAAGAAAGAAAGTTTTAAAGAATGAAGTCTGGAAAAGTGTTATTTTTATGATGAATGATTTTCAAACGATAAGGATTTTGAAAAAGGGCTYTAAACCCTAAAACATGAAAGATGTGAGTGGAAAATGGGACGTGGGGAATTGCCGAACCTAACCTAACCCTCTTGTAGAGTAGGAAAATAAGTAATGTTCACCTCTTGCGAGGTGAAAAGTGAAAGGAAAAGTTAAAGTAATATTAACTGCTTTGCGGTTCTATCGGTAGAAAATGTGACCGGGTTCCAAAGAATAATGACCCATTGCAAGCTTAATAGCTAAGTGTTACACCAAGTGAGCTCATGATTTTGTGAAATGGAAATGTTTGGAAAGTCACGAATTGCAAAGGAAATCATTGAAAAGTTCTCATGATTTGAAAAGGACATTTCTCTCAAAGGACAAAGTGAATTTTTGAACATCATGACATATAGTACATGACACACGCATTCCTACATGGGATTTATTTACTGAGCTTAGTAACTCACCCCAGATGGCCTGTGGAGATTGTTTGGAGTAGACTTTGATACTTAAGACTCATTCTGTTAACTAAAGTTTCTATTGATTTATGAACATGTTGAATGTTTAAGTTTTATTRGTTTATTTTTGAAATCTTCCGCTAGAATTTAAATATATGAGTATTAAGTTGGTGACATTCCTGGATTTGGTTAGTTTCTTATTTGGGGGTGTGATAGTTGTGGTATTAGAGCTTAAAGTTTTAAAAAKGACTCTGTAGACTTCATAAGAAACTGATTTATGAATTCCCGAAAGGTATATGGTTATCAACACATGCCACAAGTGTTTTCTAGGACCATCTAGTAAGGCTTATGTTTTAAGTTGAGTTATTAACTTGCATTTAATGTTCAATTATTATAAAGACCAACCTATTTATGTTTGGAAATCTGAAGGATCATTTTAGACTAAGAGGCATTACATTCCATTTGTAATGGCCGAATGGAACCGTATATGTCATTTTTTACATAATTACAAGATGAATTTGTAATTGTCAAGAATCTAAATTGAGGTCAAATTTAGAAAAAGTGTTTGTAGAACAAAGTCTCTGGAGGAAATATTTTGTAGGGATCTATATTGAAGTATTGTTTAAATGCTTAAGATGTGAGACTATCTTGTTAACGTAAATGTCAAGCAATTATAAGGATTAGTTAGGTTGAATGGATAATCTTTGATAAGATATTGAATTTCTTTTAACAATGCTCAAGGAGTTCTTGGTTGATTTGAATAGGTTCAACTTTGGTTGGGATAGTTCTTTAAACAAAGTATTTTCCATAAAGAGAGGTAAATAGTATTTAATATTCGAATCCAAGATGCTAAAAGAAATTGAGAACAAATTGTGATTAGACCTTAGACTATAAGACCTCGATTTTGACTTTTGATGATTCGACTTTTGATGACAAGATCATTGAGTTGGATTTCTATTTGTTTGGAGATTATTAAATTCTTCTTTTAAGAGGTTAATCTGATTTTATTTGTATTTGAGAAGAACAAGATTTTCTARTGGAGTTTTGAGGAAATGAATTAGAATCCATTGGACAATTATGTTAGTTTGGATCTAATGCCATTTATGATGTGGTTATACATGTAAGTTTATCAAATATATAGGATAAGGTTTACGGATCTTTCAGAATTATAAAGGTTCAAAATGTGATTAATAGAGAGAAAATTTAAGATACAATGGACATATCTAGTGTTCTACTAATATTTCAAGAAGGTTTTTAAGGTCTAGTTGGGAAGCTAGTCCTGCCAATGGAATTATCAATTGTGCACCTATGATATTCTTGAAGAAGAATGATGGATCTATGAGTTTATGTATAAATTATATAGAATTGGACGAGGTGACAATAAGGAATAGGCACCCATTGTCTAAGATTGATGAATTGTTGATCAACTTCAGGTGCTAGATATTTTTCTAAGATTGATCTGTGATTAGGCTACTTGGTATGGCTCCTTGAGGGACAACGTAGAAACGCAAGGATGAGATGCGTACAAAGTATCTGCAACATTTTTGGTGAATTCTAAATTTTGAGGACGAAATTTATTTTACYGGGTKAGGTATTGTCATACTCGAGATTTAATTTTCATTTTTTAAACTTTATATATAATTATATAATTMATATTCTAATCCACAAATTAGATTACATTCATGATTATTAGTTTTTTGGGTATTRTACAGTGGAAGACTTGGAAGTCGAAACATTTGATGTGCTAATTAGAAATAAATTATTATTTCTCTGACTGATTAATTATTTATACATGATTGTGTGAGTGTATATATTTAAATGGTGAAATTGTATTAGTGTAATTTAATTAGAAGTCTTAGTTAATTAATTTAGACTTGACCTGTTAGAGTTAGTCCTCTTCTTATTCAAAACTAAAACCGGACTTAGAATTTGGTTTTGGGCCGGAAGAAAACATATAGATTTTGAAATTGTTGGGCTTAGTTGGTTAAGGAATAAAAATGGCCCATGAAGGAATTTCAATTAGGGTTAAGTTAGTTTTTATTAAAAAAAAGTTATTTAAATTAAAGTTTACCATTCATCTTCTTCCCCAAAAGAAAGAAGAGAAAGAAAACCCTAACACTAGCTGCCATCACCGCCGTGCCTCCTCCCTCTACCTTCTTGACCTGCCGTCGCCAACACTCCTCTTTCTTTCTCTCTCCCTAGCGATAGCCTACTTCTCTCCTAGATTGCCACACAAAAGCCGCTCGGCTAGGCTGCTAGCAGTCCACCTCTACCTGCCGCGAGACGGTTGCTTGCCATTTGTAAGGTCCACCTGTCACCATTCTGCCCAGCCCATGCGCAGCAACGCCGCTCAGATTGAAAGCAGTCGCCGCCCAGCTGGTCACTCTTTGTAGCTTATTGACAGGATCTGAACACTTCGCCTCTACACGCGTCGCCCCCAGAAGCTTGCAACACCACTGCCCAGATCCGCCATTCTCTTCTGCTCTGCTCACTGGTTGCAYTCTACAACTGGCATCCAGAAAGATTTGTTCAATCCAGCAGTAGCATAGAGGTTGGGTCCTTAGCCTGCTGTTCGCCAGTTTGACTAGAACAAAGGATGCCTTGGCGACTAGGCACTGTGCAACTTTTCTTCAACTAGTTGTGCGCACGCCACAAGTGCACGATTWGGACTGCCATTTGCATGCTCGTAGCAAATTTTTCCCAAAATAGATGCCATTACATCTTAGACTCGATATCGTACTTGAGGTTCGGTATTCAAGGTGAATCCTTAGTTTCTTCATTTAAATTAACCGAATAACCTAAGTTTTGTATTATGTAATAATAATTAAGAAACAAAATATGAAATATGTTTAGTATGAAATTTAAGTGAGTATGATAAAGTAAAAAGGAGGAAATAATTCTAGGAATATGTTGGAATATAATTTAGGGTGAAATTTATGGTTTGTATGATAAAATAATGTATATTGTGATAAAAATATTTTTGTTATTTTAAGAACAAATTAGGAGTCATGAAATTAAATTGTACTATTAGTGGTTCGATTTTTATTGACATGGAAATTAATCTTGCGAAATTATTGGTAATGTCACCATAGGAAAAATAATGAAGATATTAACGGTAAACACTTATGTCAAATGAACGTATTTGGTTAAACAAGTTTCAGATGAATATTGTTTGTGTAATAATATTATAATACTTGGCATATTGACGTTGTGGGCAACGAAGGCACCATGCTAGCGATCCAAAGTAAACAAATTTACTTTAGACTACAAGTAAGTAAATTATCACATTCTCATTATGTGATATGTATGTGTTGTTATTATAATTAGATTTCTTTTATGTAAACTGAATGTGAATTGAATGTGACTTCATAATTGATATTGAAGTATGTAAGTAAATCACCATATTCTCATTAATTATGATACGAGTTCATGGTCATTATGATTGAATCTTTTTATGTGAATTGAATGTGAATTGGTAATTGCTCTTATGTGTTATAATATGATATTTATTTTCAGTATYTAAACTTARTATCATTGACATGTTAGAAATTTTAAGTTAAGAGTTCATGTGGTCCATGAGCATGTAGTTTGCATTAGTTGTATATTCTCTGGTATGGACATAATCATACATTTAAGAAAGGAAGTGTTTTAAAGAATGGAATTTTGGGAAAAAAAGAATGTTTTAAAGAATGAAGTTTGGAAAAGTAAATATTTTGAGGAATGAAGTTTGGAAATATGTTATATGTATGATGAATGATTTTCAAACGTTAAGGATTTTGAAAAAGGGGTGTAAATCCTATGCCATGAAAGATGTAAATGAGAAATAGGGTGTGAGGGACCGGCACACCCGATCTAACCTTTTTGTAGAGTGTGAAAGTAAGTAATATTCACCTCTTGGGAGGTGAAAAGTAAAAGGGAAAATTAAAGTAATTGTAATGCCCAAGATTTAGATTTTGTTTTTCCTTTCGAACTTTAGATATATATATATATATACAATTTATGTTCTAATCCACTAATTAGATTGTATTCATGATTGTTAATAAATTGAATAATTTACGGCYAAAAGATTTAGGGGCCGTAACGTTCGATGTGCCAATTAGAAATAAATAATTATTTCCTTGATTTATTATTTGTTATGCGTTAATGTGTGAGTATGTTTATTTAAAGGTGAAATTTTATCACTTTACTTTAATTAGAAGTCTTAGTTAATTAGCTTAGATTTAACCCGTTAGAGCCCGTCCTCTTCTTATACAAATCTAAGATCAGATTTGGAGTTCTATTTTAGGCCAAAAGAAAACTAATAGATTTTAATTTAGTTGGGCTTAGTTGGTTAAGTAATAAAAWTGGCCCACGAAGAAATTTTAGTTAGGGTTAAGTTATCTTTCAAAATATATATAGACCTGAAAAAGATGACTGTTCATTTTCTTCCTTAAACATAAAACCTAACCACCTAACTACCTCACCGCCGCCGCCTCTTCTCTCTGCCCTGACCAATGCTGGCCTTCCCAATCTCTTTCTCTCTCTCTCCCCTCTTTTCTACCAATAGACTGAACGCCATTCTATCTCCTCCGTTCTTGTCAAGCGACTAGGTGATTAGACGCCCACCAGGCACTCAGACGCCCAAAGACCAGGTGCCCAAACGCATAGGCGCCTAGGGGAGCCCGATGACCAGGCGACTAGGTGCCTAGGTGACCAGGCACCGTGTGCTGTCTGCTAGAGCCAGTAGCGCCCACACAGCACGTGCCCGACTAGGACAGCCGTTCGCACCCTCGGAGCGTATTTCTTTCTTGAGCATGATTAACGCCATTACATCTTAGACTRGATACCACACCTAACGTTTGGGATTCGAGGTGAATCCTTAGTTTCTTTATTTAAATTAACCGAATGGCCTAGGTTTTGTATTATGTAAAAATAATTAAGGAAGAATATGGAATATGTTTAATTGAAATTTAGGTTAGTACGATTAAGTAAAATGAGGATATTCTAGAAATATATTYGAATATAATTTAGGGTGAAATGTAGGATTGTATYATAAAATAATGTATATTGTGATTAAGATTATTATTATTTTAAGAATGAATCGTAGTCACGAAATTAAATTGTACTATTAGTAGTGGGATTTGTATTGACATGGAAATCAAACTCGAAAATTATTGGTTAAAGTCACCATAGGAAAAACGATGAAGGTACTATCGGTAAACACCTATTAAATGAATATGTTTGGTTAAACAAGTCTTAGATGAATATTCTTTGTATAATAATATTAGYATACTGTGGCACATTAACATTGTGGGCAACCAAGGCATCCCGCTAGCGAAAGTAAACGAATTTACTAAGGACTACAAGTAAGTAAATTCTCACATTCTCATTAATATATATGTGTTGATGTTATAATTAAATTGCTCTTAAGTGAATTAAATGTATATTGAATCTATGTTCTATGTAAATAAATTCCGACATTCTCATTTAGTGATGATGCAAGTGTGTTTTTATCATGATTGAATCTCTATGTGAATTGAATATGAACTCATAATGGATATTGAAGTGAATTTTTGAAAATRACCACAATCTCATTAATTATGATACGAGTGTATTGTTATTATGATTGAATCTTTTATGTGAATTAAATGTGAATTGATAATTGCTCTTATGTGTTATAATGTGATGTTACCTCCAATATGTGAATTTTATTAGTCATTGACAMGTTAGAAATTTTAAGTTAAGGATTCATGCGGTCCATGAGCATGTAAATTGCAGTAGCTGCATATTCTCTTATATAGACATAATCATACATTCAAGAAAGGAAATGCTTTCAAAGAATGAAATTTGGAAAAGTAAATATTTTTAGGAATGAAGTTTTTAAAGATGTTATTTTTATGATGAAGATTTCCAAATGTAACTATTTTGAAAAGGGGGTGTAAAGCTAAAGCCATGAAAGATGTGAGTGGTAAATGGGGCGTGAGGACCGYCGCATCCGATCTAACCCTCTTGTAGGGTGGGAAATTCATGTATTATTCACCTKTTATGAGGTGATGTTGAGGAAAAAATTAAGTAATGTTAACCGCTTTGTGGTTCTATCGATAGAAAATGTGATCGGGTTTCAAAGAATAATGGCCCACTGCAAGCTTAATGYCTAGGCATTATACCAAGTAAGATCACGACTTTAAAGGAATGAAAATGTTTGAAAAGTTGTTASYTTTTGAAAGGAATTTATGAGAAAGTTTATGAAATGGAAATGTTTAGAAAGCTTTTATTGGGAAAGTGAAATTTTATAACRTATGACATATAGGYTATTATTCATGCATTCATGCATGGGATTTGCTTACTGACCTTAGTAGCTCACCCCATATTTCGTTATTTTAGTTTCAGGTGATGATTAACCAGATGATGCATGGATTGTTTGGGAGCAAGCTTTGATACCCAAGAGTCGTTCTGTTAATTAAATTTTTTTCATTTATTTATGAACTTGTTGAAAGTGTAAAATTTATTCCTTTATTGTCATAAGCTTCTATTAAAATTTTAAATATATGAGAATTAAGTCYGTAGCATTCTCGGCTTACGACAGTTCTTAAACTGAGAGTGTTACAGTAACGTTAACCGCTTTGCAGTTCTACCCATAGAAAATGTGACCGGGTTTCAAAGAATAATGACTCACTGCAAGCTTAATGGCTAGGCGTTACACCAAGAAAGCTCACGGTTTTATGAAATGGAAATGTTTGGAAAGTCACGAATTGAAAAGAATTGTGCTAACGTTTCTATGGAATCTATTTAATTTATTAGAATAAAGAGTGAGGATTTAGTTAACCTGTCAATGACTACCCAAATTATATATKGKTTTTCTCTTGTCATTGAAAGTCCAGTGACGAAATCTATTGTAATACATTCCCATTTCCATTCCTGTATTAGTAAAGGCTGCAATAACCCTTTAAGTTTGGTACTCGATCTCAACCATTTGGCATGTCAAGGAGGTTGGTATGTACTAAGCAATTTCATTTCAAGCCTTCCCACCAAAACTGCCATTTCAAATCCTAGTACCTCTTTTTTGCTTTGGGATAGATCATTTAACTATTTTTATGAGCCTTGTCAAGCACTTGTTTTCGCATTTTCACGTCGCTTGGGAGACATGATTGATTTTGATAAAAGATAATCTCYTCATTATCGACTTGAAACTCTTTTACGTTCCTACTTTTAATTTTCGCCTTTAATGCTACAAATCTTCCATCCCAATCTTCTGCATCCTTTATTCGTTGTCTTAAATCAGGTGCAACCTGGKTGTTAAACACTTTATTCTTCCTGCTCCTATTTTTGTTAGTGATACAACCTTCTCAATTAGTATTTCTCCTCCTGGACTTGAAGTCATGTTACTTGTACCTTCCTATTAACACATTTGTCACCAGATTGGCTCTTCCTGGGTGATACCTGATTAGGCATCTATATTCCTCTTGGAACTCCATCCAACTTCTTCATCTCATGTTAAGGTCCTTTTGAGTGAATATGCATTTGAAACTCTTCTGATCCTTATAAATCTCATATGCTGCTCATACAAGCAATGCCTCCACTTCTTCAAGGAAAACACAATAGTGGCTTGCTCTAGGTCATGATTGGGGTAGTTCATTTCGTGAGGCTTGAGTTTGCTTGAGCATAGGCCGCTACCCTGCATTCTTACACCAGGTATACCCATAAGCCTTTTTTGAGGCATCCATGTATACGGCATACATTTTCCCAATTCTGGAGGTACTAAAACTACCGTAATTGTTAGCCTCTCTTTTAGTACCTGATAGCTTCGTTCACATTTATCATCCCACAAGAAGGGAACACTTTTCTGCATCAGACTAGTAAATAGTCAAGTCACTTTAGAGAAGTCCTTAATGAATCACTTGTAGTATCCAGCTAGACCCAGAAAACTCATGATTTCTATATGGTTTTTCTGATCTTTTCCAATTTACTACTTCCTCTACTTTGGCTAGATCAACAAAAACTCCTTCTTTGGAAATTATATGTCCTAAGAAGGCTACCTCTTTGATCCAAAATTGGCAYTTGCTGAACTTTGCATATACTTGATGCTCCCTCAGTGGTTGCAAGGCTTTCCTTAAACGTTCCTTAGGTTCTTTAGATCCTTAGAGTAGATCAAAATATAATCAATGATCACTACCATGAACTCATCTAAGGAGGGATGGGATCCTCATTGCATTAGATCCATAAAGGTTGCTAGGGCATTAGTTAACTCAAAAGGCATCACCACGAACTCATAGTGATCATATCTGGTATTGAAGGCAATTTTTGGGATTTCTTCTTCTCTAATCCTAACTTGATAATACCTATGTCTTAGATCCAGTTTCAAAAAGCATCTTGCACCTTGTAGTTGGTTGAATAGTTGATTTGTAAGGGGCAACAGGTACTTGCTCTTAATTGTGATGCTGTTCAAACGTCGATAATCAAAGCGCATTCACAAAAGTCCATTTTTCTTCTTTACAAATAGTACCAGTGCTCCTGAGGCTACATACTGGACTTGATAAATCCATGTTCTAGCTATTCCTGAAGCTGATCTTTTAATTCTTTTCACGTAACTGGGGCTATATGATAAGGGGCTTATGATATGGGTTTCGCTCTCAGAATTAAATTGATAGTGAATTCCACTTCTTGCTTAGGAGATAGGATTGCAAATTTTGATGGAAAAACGTCTAGGTACTCATTGACAYCAGGGATATATTCAATCTTATGTGAGTCTCTGGCGTCATTCATCAAGTAGGCTAAGTATCTGGTACACTTCTTTCGCAAAATCTTTTGAGCTTTCAATCGAGACATAACTATGCTCTTCATTTCTTCTTGGTTCCCTAAAATTCTATTACTAGGTGATGAGTGTCAAAATTATATACATTTTATTTAGCAATTTTACCCTATTATGACGTTAAATTGTGATCATTCATGCTGTTCATGCATAAATTCATATATTCCCAGGTAGGATATTAGTAATCTGATTTTTATGTTGTATGGCATTTATTAGCTAAATTCTATTAAAGTTATGCAGTAAATTGCACTAAGGAGAAAAAGGTAAAAAGCAAAAGATGGACATTCGAGAGCATGCTGCAYCATCGGATGCTATAATATTGGCTGATCGGATAAGCTAATTGCATGAAACAAGTTGCCAAGTTGTAGCCAAAAATTTAGCTAAAAATAGGTAAGGACAAGAGGCAAAAAGCAGTAGATAAATGATATAAAAAGCCTTTTGAAACTTGAAGAAGAAGAAAAGTGTCTAGAGAAATAATAAATATTGGCAAATTGGGAAGTAGTGATATATGGAGGTATCAATTAGACCTCATTTTTCACTATGTTGGGCGGCCATTAGAAGACATCTGATTCGCTGAAGGTTGCCACTTGAAGGACACATTTGAAGCTCTCGCTGGACCACAAGAAAGACTACATATGATTGGCCAACAACATGCAAATCCTACAAACTATAATAGAATAACAATAAGAAGAAGAAGGGACCGATTGGAAACTACGCATTTCTTAAGCTTGAAAGATTTTCCACCATTTTTACACTTTCAAATCTTCTATTGAGGCTAAAAGCTAAGAAGCTAAGATATAGAAGCCCTTCATCAGCTAATGACAAAAATTGAACAACTAGAAGAGGAGCCAAGAAGACAATCAAAGCTTGATTGCAAATGGATGCTGCAGCATTGATTACTGTAGAATTGCACTTATGTTTGCAAGAGTTTTCTAAACTGTTATTCATTTTATATTCGGTTTCTATTGAGCTAAACTTGAGATTTGATTATTTATATAWCAAAATGATTTATGCTATCTCCTATTTCATTCATTTAAGCATGAGTTCATCTATTTTTTTTTTTTTTGTTTCGGTTAGGAATTAAGGTGAACTTAGGTGTTGATGATGTGCTGAATAAAGTTATGCATGCTTAAGCTAATTTACAGTTTATCCAATGGATTTAGATCCTAATGTTAAACCACCCTCTGAGCTAGAGTTGATAACATAGGGTAGGATGTTAATTCTAGTGGAAAGCCGTGGGTAAAGTGAGTGGCTTGCATGAATGTTGTAGCATCTGGCTATGATCTCTATTGCATTATGAGAATATTTGTTTATCATTCGGGTTCTTTGTGAATGAGTGCTAAGTACAATACCCCCGTTGAATCTTAGAGAGCTTTGGTTCTAAATACCTAAGACACAACCATTACTTGAAATCGGTTAGGGGAGAACATTGAAATGAGTAAATAATGTTTGCAATCAGAGAGTAATGATATAGCATTTTCGTAGCACAGGTTATGCCCAATTTGCGTTATATGTCCTTAGCCTTGTACATTGATATGGCTGAGCCTAATACTGTTATGGGAAAAAATAACACTTGAGCATCAAATAGCGAGATAGCAAAGATCTCAGGTATGCTGTGCAAAGCTACCTTATTATGGGATCAAGGACTTAGTCACCGACTGTAAGGCTAATGTTAGAGAAGGTGATAGACCCAAAAGGCAGAAAGGTGGAGAACTCAATCCATTTAGCGGCCATACTCCCTGCTGTAGAATTCTTTTCATCAATCTTATAGCATAGGTATGTCTATATATCAATGTACTCACCACATTAACCAGGTACTATAAATGATGGAGTAGCATGCATAACCWTGTCTCACAAACATCATACCTGAGGGATCCGTAATTTCCTAGCTAAATTCCATTCCCAGTAGTGTCCTTCTACTTACTTATCTATTGCTTTCTAATAACTGATCATTGTAATAAAAATATGTTTTATTTTATCCTTGTAAATTACCAATCCCAATTTATCGAATCATTCATTGTAAAATTTATACCATTACTATAGCATCAATCCTCATYGGATCAACATRCACTTATCATTATATTACTTMTTAGARCATGTATACTTGTGTGAGCTTTGTAAACTCATTTATAATATTATTGCATCATAGAAAAACACCAACAAGTTTTTAGCACCATTGCTAGGGATTGATTAGTTAAAATGCGGTATGGAAGTTACCTAATAATCTAACAAATTTTTTTCATTTAACATTTTCCTCAAAGTTGTAACAGGATTGCAGCCTGTTGCATAGGATACAAGAACAAGCAACGCGTTGAAGTGGTTCCACTCGATCTAGAAATTGAGAAGACCTTAGCATAAAACTCTTGCCGAAATAGAAATCATGGTTGAGTAGGCAAGGAACAACAACCCAACATTGCTATACTACTGCCTAATGAGGGAAATAGAGCRATACGAGACTACACTATACCAGTGTTACATCATCTCAATCCAGGTATCGTCAGACCAGAAATATAAGTTGCTCAAAGCTTAAGCCTATCATGTTCCAAATTCTGCAAACGGTAGGCCAGTTTAGTAAGATGCCAATTGAGGATCCCAGTTTATATATTAGACTTTTTGTGGAGGTAAGTGATTCTTTTCATCTACAAGGAGTTCCCAAAGAAGCATTGCGCATGAAGCTATTTCCATAATCTTTGAGGAACCGTGCAAAAGATTGGTTAAACTCTCTACCTCTTAATTATGTTGTTTATGAAATAATCTACCCAAAAAGTCTTTATGAAATATTTTCCCTCTACGAGAACTGCCAAATTGAGAAATGATATAACATTTTTTCAATAGCTTATAGATAAAAAMTTCTATGTAGCATAAGAGAGATTTAAGGAGCTGTTGAGAAAGTGTCCACATCATGGCATTGAAAATTAGGTTCAAATGGAGACATTTACAATGGATTGAATGCACAAACAAGAATTATGGTGGATGCTTAAGCAAATGGAGCCTTGTTCGCCAAAACATATGGTGAAGCCTATAAAATATTGGAGAGGATAGCCAACAACAATTACCAATGGCCATCCAACAGATTTGCCACAAGAAAGAGAGTAGCAGGAGTACACGAAGTAGATTCTGTGACAGCACTAACATGATTAAGAATATGTAGGGACCAATGCTATAGCAGAAAAGGACAACATGTGTATACTATGGAGAAGGACATGCATTCATTGACTTTCCCTCAAATTTAGAATCGATGTGTTATGTAGGAAATTTTGGGAAGAACAAAAACCCTATTCCAACACATACCACCTAGGATGGAGGAAACATCCAAACTTRTTATGGAGCAATCAAGGAGGAACATCATCTATACTGCAGCAAAARAAACTGATATCGCCAATGGAGAGCATGCTACAAAAATACATATTCATAAACAATCAAATACAATGGAGAGCATGGAAAAAGAGCTTATGGCAACTAATCGACAATGATCACGGAACCAAGCAGTATCATTGAGGAATCTAGAGGCACGGATTGGACCTCTTGCTATTGCATTGAGCATAAAACCACCAGACACATTGTCTAGTGATGTAGAAAATCCAAGGAGAAGCAATAAGGTGCAATACAATGTAATCACACTCATAAATGGGAAGCAACTGAAAGAATCAATGATAAAAAAAATGGACAGAAGGYGCAAGCTTTACTTCAATAACATGAAGAAGAAATTGAAGAAAAAAATAACGAACTAGAACAAGCAGTTGTGCAGGATGTTGTGATGAAGCCGCGACAAACCAAGCAAAAGGAAGAGAAATAACCCCCACCATTTCTCTAAAGACTTCAAAAGAAATATCAAGATCAACAATTCAGTAAGTTTTGGATATTCTTAAGCAATTGCATATTAACATTCCTCTTATTGAAGCTTTGCAGCAAATGTCAAATTATGTCAWGTTCATGAAGATGTTCTATCAAAGAGGAAAAGATTAGGGGAGTTTGAGATGTAGATCTATCTTTAAAAAAAAAAAAAAATCCTAAGTTAAAGGATCCATGGAGCTTCACTATTCCATGTTCTATTGGAGAGACTTATTGTTGAAGGGCATTGTGTGACTTGGGAGCTAGCATCAACTTAATGCCAATGTCAATATTTTATCAACTTGGAATAGGTAAAACGAGACTTACAACTATGACGCTACAACTTACACATAGAACATTCTCCTACCTTGAWGGTAAAATTGAGGAAGTGTTAGTTCTGGTAGACAAGTCATTTTTGCATGTGGATTTTATCATATTAGATTATAAAGTGGAAAGGGAGGTTCCCATCATCTTGGGAAGGTCATTCCTAGCCACAAGAAGAATGGTCATTGATGTGCAAAAATGAGAATTAACAATGAGAGTTCATGACCAAGAAGTCACTTTCAATGTTCTTCWAGCAATAATGAAATTTCTAGAAGAGGCAGAAGACATATTCGCTAATTAACATCTTTGARAAAGCAGTTTCAGCAAAATTGCTGGAATGATGTAGCGTAACTCAAATTGACGATGCAATATTTGAAAAAGAAGATGATCCTAGAAAATTAATTGATGAAGTGGTGTTTATAGATGGAAGACCAAATGCTGCCATATTGGGTAGATAATTTGAGCCCTTGGCATGAATAAAGAGAAACAACAACCTGCTCAAACTATCCATCAAAGGACCATAGTCAAGGGAATTAGGAGTTTCTTGGGACATGCTGGTTTTTATGGAAGATTAATTCAAGATTTCTCAAGGATCTCTAAGCTGCTGTGCACTTTGCTKCGACATGATCAACCATTCGACTTCAATGAAGAATGCTATGATGCTTTTCAAATGATCAAGGATGCATTTGTGTCGGCACCTATCATTTAACACTAGATTGGAATTTATCTTTTGAAGTCATGTGCAATGCTAGTGACCATGCTGTAGGGGTAGTACTAGGACAAAGGAAGGAGAAAGTTTTTTATCCTATATGCTATGCGAGCAAGAGACTCAATGAGGTAGAAATGAAATATACAACAATTGAAAATGAGTTGCTCGCTATGGTGTATACATTTGACAAATTCAAAGCATATTTGATGGGAACAAGAATTACAGCCTACACTTATCATGTATCAGTTAAATACCTGATGACCAAGAAGGACACTAAACCATGACTCGTTCGATGGGTGTCATTGCTAAAAAATTTTATTTGAAGATCAAAGATAGAAAAGGAACTAAAAATCAAGTAGCAAATCATTTATCCAAAATAGAGCATCAAGGAGATCCAAATCCTCAAGTCAAGATAGTAAGCAATGCTACAACACCTTGGTAAGTAGCTATTGTAAATTATTTAATAAGTGGTATAATTCCTCCTGATCTCAATAGATATCAATTGAACAAAAGTTTTTAGAAATATAATGAGTTATTTTTGGGATGAACCATTTTTTTACAAGAAAATGCAAATCAGATGACAAGTGATGTTCGGCTGATGAAGAAATTCCATGAATGCTACAACATTGCCATGCTATAGCATACAGAGGAKATTATGGAGGAACAAGGATAGCAGTCAAACTGCTTCAAATAGGTTATTTTTGGCCAACACTTTTTAAAGATGCTTATAATTTCATTAAATCTTGTGACAGATCCCTATGAGTCAAATATTTCTCTAAGGCCAGAAATGCCTTTAAAAAGCATGTTAGAGGTGGAATTATTTGATGTATTGGGAATAGATTTCGTGGGACCATATCTCCTATCTTTTGGCAACACAGACATTTTTGTTGCAGTTGACTACATGTCAAAATAGATTGAAGCTATAGCATTGATATTGCTAGATTTTACATTGTATTTATCCTTTACTTAAGTCGTTTGTTGTCAAGTTTTCTGTATGATTTACCTTGTATTACACTAATTTTAGTTTGAAATGATTAATTACATGGTTTTTTTCTTAAATAGAAGAAATGGGGCAAAATTCGACTGTAGAAATGCTTAAAGGGATCAAACAATGAACACAGAGAAGTGTGGGCTCAAAACATAACTTTCAAAAGCTGAAAAATGTGAAAAAAATCACGAAAGTGCCGAAGAAACCACATGAGGTTCTGGTTTTGGTCAAGTTAGGCACCGATTTGGCTTTTTCGAAAAATCAACYTTAGATTGGTCACAATCAAGTACCGGTCGGGTCCTTTCTGCTATGAATAGTGCATCTTAGGCCATTTTATGAGACTTTTGGTGGCTTGAAACACTATATTTTGATGGTTTTACACTAGTTTGCATGAGAGGAACTTGGATGAAGCCATTATAATGCTTGAAAGCTTGTACTCAACCAAGATTGCTTAAGGATTTATTTATCAAATTAGGTCCTTCTTTTCTAATCTTTGATTATAACATGTTCAATATACTTTGTATGATAGATTTCATGAGTTTCTTAGGCTAAAATTCTGTGTTGGTTAGGGTTATTTGAAAAGAAGATTTCTTTGTAATGGGTTAAACCCTATTGTGCCCTTATTGTTAATTTCAAAATCTGGTTGAGTTATTTTTTATAATGTTGGCTTTCTTAATGCTTTTTGTGGATTAGCTACCTACAAATTGATTTCATAATCAATTAAGAATGATCGGGAGGTGAACTAATTGATTAGGACTTAGGCAGTGATGACTAGTTATTGCTTGACACAGTAGTAGGGTAATTATGATGATTAAGACATAGCCTTTATTTTGTGAATATTTATTGCATGATAGAGTAGTAGGTTAATTATGATGATTCATTTAGCACAACAACTCGAAATATGTTGTCATCACTCCTCGAGGCAAAATACAAAGATGACCGTTACTCATTATAGGAATAAAAGTCTTAGCCTTCCTTGAGCCGTTTGAGCCGTTCAAGCGTACCCGTTCTATATTTTATCCTTAGTTCCCTTTTTGAGCCTATGAATATTTATTGTTTTTTGATACACCCTTATATGGCTTATCTTGTTACATTTGCATACATTTTGCCTTTTTCATTGTAAGAGAAAATTGATGCATCTTCTCTTATTTTTTGGATGGAGGTCATTTAATGCATGTTGAGAAGATGAAGTTGGGGGTGGATAAAGGAGTTAAGGGGTTAAGTTATTGAGAAAATTGTGAAAGAAAATGGGTTCTTGAGAGGTGAAAGGATGAACCTCGTATTCTCTTGATGAAAATGTCATAAATCTTCAAAATGAAGATCAATGAAGAAAAGAGAGAAAAGAAAAAGAAGGCAAGAAAAAGAAAAGAGGTTGTTACTTTTGTTAGTTGTTGAAGAATTAAGAAAGCAAGATGCGGTGAAGATATTTGAAAGAAGAAAAGGGAGTTGTAAGGTTCTATTATTGATTATTGCAACACTCATTTATTCTTGACATTTTCCTTGTCCTTCATTTGACTTACATATACATTAGCCCTCCATTACAAGCTTAAAACTCCTACTTGTCTTTTGTTGATTTTAGTTATCTTGATTAGTGCATAAGTGGTCATGATTACAAACCTATGGGATGGATTTTCATCTTTTTACACTTTTATTGTTGGTGAAGRATTCATAATTCCCTAAACGTTTGTCAAGTCTTTGCTAGGCACTTGATTTTTGCTGTTCTCACTCGTTCACTTTCTCAAATGGATGGATCTTATTAACACATCAATTCTTTTGTTCCTTAATGGAGTTTTGGATGTGCCATTGAGTTGAGAATGTAAATAACTCTATTTCTGGCCTTTGATTCATTATTGTTTTGGATTATCTAGATTGTTGTTTGCCGTATTGCCATATTTTGTTCAAGGATGAACAAAAGGCTAAGTAATGGGTAGTTGATATCATAAAATTTTACATTGTATTTATCCTTTACTTAAGTCATATCGAGTTTTCCATATGATTTACTTGTATTACACTAATTTTGGTATAAAATGATTAATTGCAGGATTTTCTTCTCAAATACAACAAAAGGGGCAAATTTTGATTGTAGAAAAGCTTAAAGAGGTCAAACAACAAATATTTGGGGTCAAAATACAATTTCTAGGAGCTGAAAAATAAGAAAAATCATCCAAGTGTGAGAGAAATCACATCAGTTGTTGATTTAGGTTCAAACTGGCGCCGACTTAGAGAAACGTTTCATCCCCTATTTCTCCAGAACCAAAATCAGCGCCGGTTTGGTCAAGATCAGGTGTAGATTTGGCTTTCTCGGCCAAAAAATGATGCCAATTTTGTCCTAATCAGGAGTCTCTCAGGTCCTTTTAACGATTTTTTGTGTTCTCCTAAAAATAGTATGTCTTAGGGCCGATTTTAGAGACTTTTGGTGGATTGAAACACTATGTTTTCATAGTTTGAGTAGTTTTCTTGAACGYAACTTGAAGAAAGCCATTGTAAACTTGATAACTTGTAGTCAACTAAGATTACTTAAGGATTTATTCATCAAATTGGTTCATTCTTCTCTAATCTTTCATTGTAACATGTTCAATATACTTTGCATGGTGGATTTCATGAGTTTCTTAGCCTAAACATTCTGTGTTGGTTATGGTTATTTGAAAAGATGATTTTTCTGTAATGGGTTAAACTCTATTGTGCCATTATAGTTAATTCCCAATCTAATTGTGTTGTTTTTATCATTGTGGCTTTCTTAATGCTTTTTGTGGATTAGCTACCYACAATTGATTTCATAATCAATTAAGGAGGTGAACTAATTGATTAGGATTTACGCAATGATGACCCATTAGTATTTAACCGACTTGGGATAAAATCAATTTCTTTTGGGTGGTTTCTGATAGTAATTAATCGTGATTAGTGAAGTCAGGGAATTTCTTAGTTCATTAATGCAATTTCAGTTAATCTAATTCACATAGGGACATGGTTTTCMTTAATTGGAATTAGGGTTTTATGCAAAGGGATTAGGTAAAACCTAATTTGGGAAATTCTATCATTAACAATTAGATTAAATCTAGGAATTAGGGCAATAAAGGCGTGATTAGTTTAGCTCATTAAAAGAATGATTCGGATCAATACCCTAACCCACCTCTTTTATCACATTAGATCTTTTCTGGATTTAGGCAATTGAATTTCATATTTGAACCTTTTAGATTACTTATTCATTTGTAGGTATTAGTCTAATTCAATCACATTCGATATGTTTAAATTAGGGAAATTCGTTAATGTTGGTGTTTGATTAGAAATTCTTATGTGATCGACCTTGACTCACTTGCTATYCACTTTTTGAGACTAGTACACTTCTTAGATAACAATGCATCAAGCATTACCCACAAGCAATGCAAAAGCTATTGTCAAATTCCTCCAAAGAAATATATTCACACGGTTTCACACATCTTGAGCACTCATAAGCGATGAAGGATCACATTTTTAACAAATTTCTTGAGCATGCTCTAGCAAAATATAGGTAAGCATAGAGTTGCTATAACATATCATCCCTGAACTAATGTTCAAGCAAAAGTGTCTAATAGGGAAATCAAGAGTATTTTAGAAAAAAATGGTAAGTCCATCTAGAAGAGTTTGGTCCTTGAGGCTAAATGATGCATTATAGGCTTACCGGATAGCTTATAAGACATCCTTCGGCATGACTCCATACCAATTGCTTTATGGTAAAGCTTGTCACTTACCATTAGATATGGAGCATAAAGCATTCTGGGCCATCAAGACCTTGAACTTAGACCTTCAAGCCGCAGGCCATAAGAGAATGATGTGACTTAACGAGCTTGAAGAGATCAGAGACACAACATATGAGAATGCAAGAATTTACAAGGAGAGAGTGAAGAAATGGCATGACAAAAGGATTCTGTAGAGAACTCTAGCCAGGACAACAAATGTTGCCGTACAACTCAAGATTAATATTCTTCCCGGATAAGTTTAGATCGAAACGGATGGACCTCTGAGAATGACTAATGTGTTTGCTAATGGTGCAGTTGAGCTACAAATGGAAAGAATGGACAAATTCATTATTGCAACTGRCCACAGGATCAAACACTATTGGGGAGATGAGCTGGAAGAAAGGAAATTCATTGKTCTTGCCAAGTGAAGAATGCTACCYCATTGTTAGGCTAATGACATTAAACCAAGTGCTGTTGGGAACCAACCCAACAATTTGAATAATTTTTCTTTTTAATTTTAAATATTTTTAATTTATTTTCTTGTTCAGCATTTTTTGTGTAATTTATTTTTATTTTTATTTGTGTGAAATTTTTACTTGGAATGGTGTGTTTTTAATTTATCTTAATTTATATATTGGTAAGTAAATAAAGTATGAGTTTGTGGGAGTGAAAGGAAGTATGAAAGATCATGCTACGACAGAAGAAGGATAATGTTGTGGCATAGGTAGTATGATGCCACAACATAGGAGAGCATATAAGTGATGTGGAAAAAAGATAAAAATTTTGAAAATTGGATTTGAAAGTTTGAGAAAGTTTAATCAAAGTTTTTGGAGAATGAATTGGAAGTTTTTGGAAGATAAATTTGAAATTTTTGAATTTTTTGAACTTGTTGAAAAATTGCTGCTGAAACTTAATGATGAATTTTTATGTTGCTTTAATATTTGTTTATGTTTGTTTTGAATTCCAATGTTGCTTTAGTGTGTTTAGTTTGTTTTTGATTTTCAGATCAGCATGTTATTTTAATTTCTGGAATGTAGTTTGAGTTTTGCTATCACATTTTGAGTTCTTAAATGCAGCATTCAGAATTTGTCTATATGCTTTGATGAATTATTTTGAAGTTCATGCAGCTTAATGTGTTAAGGAGCTTTATGAGGATTAAAAGATTATATGAAGGCTAAATATTAAGGATATACCTTGTGACAGTAATTACTTTGCCTAACTATAATTCCATGTTGTGACACAAGCTAAAGCATAGCCCCTGAGTAAACAAGGTAGGACATCTATAGCAAACTTAGTGCATGAAAGAGTTTTTTGAAAAATATCTAGGCTAATAAACTAAGCTAAGTGATTTTTGGGAATTGCTAGTAATCACAACTGGAGTGAGGCTTAAGAATAAAGATTTGACATTAAAAGTTACACAAATAAGAGGATCAGGAAACTTAACTTGGTCAGTAAAGAGGTAGCATTATGTTTTGAATAAAGAGATAAGCTTGAGGAATACTTGCAAAACYAAAAGTTGAAAATTGTGTTAGAAATCTACTCTGCTGCCCTTAAGTAACTAAATAACAAGCGATCTTCATCACCAATGTTGACACTCGCATCAAAAGGTGAAAGAGAGGTAAGAGCATGCGACATCATTGGAAAAGAAGTTTATGGCAGCAATATGAAATTGTGAATTTAGTTGAGTAACCAGGGACCTTCATCACAAATGTCGATTGTGCTGTCAAAAGGATGCAAAGACARGTGCAAAACTCTCATTGGACCACAAGAAATACTACATATGATTGGCCAGCAACTTGTAAATTCTACGAACTATAACGAGAAGAATAAGAAGAAAACAAAGGGATCGGCTGGGAGTTCCCCGTTTCTTAAGCTTGAAAGCTTTTCCACCACTTTTAAACCTGTAAATTTTCTATGAAGCCTGAAATCTAAGAAGGGAATTGCTCTTACGATCACAAAGAAGATATAGAAGCCCTTCATCAACTAGTGACAGKAGCTGAAAATGAGCCAAGAAGATAATTAAAGCTAGACTACGAGTGAATGCTGAAGCATTGATGACTATAGAAGTGCACCTTTTTTTCAGGAGTTTTCTAAATTACTATTCATTTTATATTCTATTTGTATTAAGGTAAACCTGAGATTTTATATAACAGAATGATTTATTCTATCTTGTGTTTCATTCATTTGAGCTTGAGTTATATGAATTAAAATGAATTAAAGTGTTGATCATGTGCTAAATAAAGTTTTGCATGCTTATCTATTTTATAGTTTATCAAAGGGATTTAGATCCCATGGTAAACCACCATTTTACATATGTTGGTATGCTAATTCTATAGGAAAGCCTTAGGTAAGGTGAATTGTTTGCATGTATGTGTTAGCATCTAGCTAGGATCTCTATTGCCATATGAGAATATTTGTTGTCATTTGGGTTCTTGGTGAGAGAGTGTTGAGTGCAATAAACCCTTGAATCTAAAAGAGCTTTGGTTCTGGATACTTAATCCACAACCATTACTTGAAATCACTTACGGGAGAACATTGAAACGTCTAAGTAAATTTTTCAATCACAGTGTAATGATATAGCACTTCCATAGCACATGATTATACACAAACTGCCTTGTACTTCTTTATGGGCTGTTGGTTTGAGCACAATTCCTTTTAAGGGGCTATAGTAAGGTCTTGAACAAAGTTGATATAATTGAGCCTAACACCATTTCAGGAACCACAGCACTTAAGCATCAAATAGTGAGGTAGCGAAGTTCTTGGGTATGCTGTGAAAGAACTATCTTATTATGYAATCAAGAACTTAGTCACCCGAGGTATTGTGGTACTAATTTCAGGGAAGGTGGTAGAGCCAAAATGCTGAAAAGTTGAGGACTCCAACCATTTGGCTAAAATACTCCCTACTGTGGCATTCCTTTCATCAATCCTAGAGCATAGATGTGTCTATACACTAATGTACTCACCATATTAACCATGTGGTGTAATTGATATTGTAGCATGCATAACCATGTCTCATAAACATCATACTCAAGGGATCCTTAATTTCCCAACTAAATTCCATTCCCAGTGATTCACTTACTTATCTATTCCCTTTTAATATCTGACATTGTAATTAATGTGTGTTTTATTTTTATCTTAATAAGTTACCCTCATAGGATTGACATCCACTTATCATTATATTCCTTGTTAGACTGTGTATATTTGTGCTAGTTTGGTGAATTCATTTATAATATTTTTGCGTCATGGAAAAATACCAACACTGGGACTGGGATTTTATGTTTTTCAAACTTTACTCTCTTGTTCCGATAATCTAGGTACGCGTGATGTCGGGACACCAATTCATTCCCAAAATAATATCATATCCTCTAAAAGATAATAGGATTAGATCTACTTCTCGTTCCATATTCCCAACTAGGAATGCACAATTATAACATACCCTATCAGAGTTCATGCTGTAGCATAAGGGCATACTACCCAATAGTTGGTAGGGTAGTTCCTTTTGTAGGTATTTATATTTGATCAACAAAGTAAGGTGTAATAAAAGAATGCGTGGATCCTGGATAGATTAAAGTATGAGCTCGAAAATAGAGGATTATAAGCCAACATCCGAGTCTTTAACCATATCTACTTTTTCAATTGCAAATACTTTGGCCCTCACCTGGGCTTTGTGCTTCTGCACAACATTCACAAGTTGTTCGTTCATCTACAGTCTCTCCCTAAGTGCCATGGCTTCTAACAATATTCACAGAGGATATTACCCCTCAATTTATTTTTATTCGTGGGCATTCTCCTTTCTTTATTTTTGTTTATGCACTGTCTTGGCCATTTTCCTCCATTTGGGCGCTTTTGAAAAGAGCAGCTTGACTGACAGAATCACATATGCAATTAAGCTTCACTCGTGCACGTATACACGATCCAGAAGTAATATAAAGTGAATAGAGTATCGATTCCACAAGAATTGTTGGTTTGAGAATAGTGATTTAAATTCATAATAAAATCAAGTGTTTGTTTGGTAAATGTCACTAACATAAAAAAAAATAATACTAAGGTTACTAAACAGTACAACTTGTAAATAGTCACCGGAACACCTTCACAGGACATGCTAAAGAGGCTAAAATTAAGTTAAGGTTAATGAATCCCCCAAGTATTAATGGTTAAGAATCAAGACGACTGTGCTACCGCATCGCAGTTACAAGAAATTGACTATTGCATCCAAGCAGAGAAATAATGTAACCTTATTCTTCAATTTGTTAATTGTTGCTTATGTTATCTTTTGACACATTACCCTTCCAGGCTAACCACTTAACTTATGAAACCCAAAGAATTCATGCTACAGCATCATCGAAACAACAAAGTGTACATGCTAACATGTAGATCGAGACATCACGTAATCGCAACTTTCCAATCTATTAGTTGTAGTTCTGGTATTGTTAGGAACATTACCCTCCTGAGCTAACCACCTAACCTGAGAACACAATGAAGTCTAGGTCGCAAAGGTTTTATGAGACAACCTATATCCCTATAGATTCTTAATTGAGAGATCTCAATTCATATCCATGCACTAATTCCACTACTCTACAGTTGTCCATCCCTTGAATAGTTCACACATTCATCATAGTTGATCAATCAATAATAAATGTATAGCATTAAGTAGCATTGAATGAAGAATAAAGACAAATACAACTTTGCACATCATTTCTTAATATATTAATGACATAGGTTCATCATGAAACCCTAATTATATACAATTAGCTCATGCCTAGATGCTAAATAACAAAATAGAAATAATATTTAACATCTTAAAGTGATAATAAAAAGATGGAGAAACAAAGCCTAATGAGAAATTGTTGAAGCTATTTGGTGAAGGTCCTCTTGGGCTCTTCTTCTTCTTTGTTCCAAGCTTSTTCCTCTTTTGCTTCCTTCTTCTTTTTCTCTTTCTACGACTGCTACTATGTATGTGTGTGTGTTTTTATTTTTCAGATTATGTCCAAGAAAATGCCTTTTGATGGCTTTTAAAGTTGAAGAAAGCTTTGGCATCCACTTGCAAAAAACACATGTCAGTCTCTCATTAGCTAAGAAGCCCACTTGCAAACCAACTTTATGCTTTATAGCTTTATACTTTTTGCTTTATTAGTGGATTCCATATGGCAGCACCTCATGGCTCTTCCTTCTAATTCCTGCCAATTTTGCTTTCACATAGACCAGCACTATACTGCCAGTTTCTCTCTSACATTGACTAGAATTGGAGATAATGTTGCAGCACATCATTGACTCTACTACCTAACYTTGATTTTGCTTTAAAATCCTTAAGTAACTTGCTAATATGACTACAATTCCATATTCATACAAAAATAGAGCCCTTTTACTCATTAAAAGCTCATGGAACTTGCAATTTTGCACCTTTATACTAATAAGGTTACTACATTAGATTTACAATGATATTTAGGATAAACATATATAAAATACTACTAGCCCAACTAAAAGAGGGTGAAACTAATACAAATATGAGCTCTAAAATCAGTGCATTTTCATACTCATCACTGCTCTGTCCAGGCTATTGTCGTCTTGCCTGCAGAGCTTTGTCACTATTTTTAGTAAGGGTAGCGGCCTCGACCGTAGCTGCATAAGTGGTAGGTGCATATGGGGCAAGAGCACATTGTTACTCTAATACGCAAGCCTTTCATAAACTATCTTTCTTGTTCTCTTCGAATAGTTAAAGATAGTACTTAGACAGGTGCTGAAACTCAATGACGTACTGAGCAACAGTCCTAGCATGTTATTGTAGGGTTTGAAACTYGTATTCTCTCTGTTCCTGAATCCATCAAGGTATAATTATTTCCTAAATTCCTCGATCAAATTCTTCAATGTTTTCGAGTAGCCAGTTCTAACCCAAACTTAGTGTGTTTGAACCTACCATTTGCGTGTCGGACCCCTCGAAAAGCAACGAAATCTACCTTTCTTTCTTCGCATTACTAGAGAGTTTGATATATATACTCAACATGCACAAGCCATCTCTCTTCCTTTTCTTCCTGTCAGCTTCGTAAAAATATTTAGGGAGCCAAAATTTTAAGAACCTTTCTAAAGCCTCATCTTCCTAGCGGTTTCTTGTCTGTTGAGATCTTCAACTCCCTAAAGCGTGTTCAATCATAGTGGCTAATCGGTCCTGAGGTTGTTTGTCATCACTACTTGTGAAAGGCATTTTTTTTTTTTTAAGTGAGCACATATACACCCATATGGTTATACAGATAAACCATGAATAATCAAGACTTTAGGTGACCTAAAATTTTAGCAAGGTCAAATCCATATTGATCTTCAAAATATAACAAAAGACTTACAACACGTAGATGAGTACTACAATGTTGCAGCAAGAAATATGAATAATAAAGGGAAATAAACTACAAGTTTGTCATAATCTCATCCTAGCTGTCTCTAACGGTGCTAAGGACTCCATGGAGATGGGGAAGTGTCATTATGGGGTGGCTGGCGCCAAGATAGGGAGGATTTCAGGTTGGAGCCAAAGGCTCCACCGAGAAGCATTGGTATAGGGTGGTCCGTAGTGAGGCATCTCGGTCAGGAGTGGCCCGTTAATCGACAGAGTCGAGTTTGATTGACTGCTCTCTCGTTCAACTCCCTCTAGTAGCTGTTCCATCTTACGAGATTGTCTAGGGCATCCATCGGTATTTCCCTTCGTATGCTATAAGTGCCATCATGTTTCTCACACTACTAGGTTTTGCTCGGAGGAACTTGGTGGGGTGACTGGTGGTGCGACTAAGGGGCCTCTTYGGTGAAACTGTAAACAGTAAGTTGGGGCAGCAAACCTCAATGCTGTAACTTGACTTTACTTCATAGGAGGTAAGGAGAGAAGTATGCACTTAACAAAATCCTCGAGCCCTATTCGTCTACATGCGATTTTCTACCAAAGATACTGGAATATTATTGGTTGTGATATCACAAGGTTGGTGATGGATATTCTTAACAAAGSCATAGGAGTTGAAGAAATAAATAAYACCTACATTGCTGTTATACCCAAAAAATGAATCCCCAAAGGGTGGCAAATTTCGGGCGCAAGTATTTGTCAAGGATAGATTCATCACTGACAATGACATTATAATTTTTGAAGCATTCTGCTACCTGAAGAACGGAAGGGAGAGGGCGAAATGGCTCTACAATTGGACATGAGTAAAGCTTATGACTGAGGTGAATGGCTCTATTTGGATTAGATTTTGAGGAAGCTAGGATTGCCAGACAGGCTTCTGAGAACAACCATGGGGTATGTTAGTACTGTGCCTTTTCATATTATCGTGGGAGACCAACAAGAGTAATATGGTCCAGTTAAGGTATTGGGATTTTTTCAGCCCGACCCGRGATTTGTTTTGATAGATCTATGAATACTAATCACGTGATTTAAACATCTAATCTTAGTTGGGGTTTTACCCCTTGGCCGTTTACAAATTTGGCTTGCCATTGGAAGTTTRGAAAATTATTTCTTRAACAGATCAAACCTGTGGAACAATTTTAACGAATGATCATCAAGTGAAAGCAAAGATTRGAGGAACTCTTTGAAAAATAAAAAAGACAAAAGATGTATGGCTTTAGAGGTACAAATGCTTGTACCAAACCACATTACAATTTATTCCACTAAGAACATATAATAGCACTAACATAAGCACCGGGGAAACATGCATGGCTTTAGTGGTGAGACCATTTTTATGCAGCCTTCCAAGATGACAGAGGTGGAGTATTTGCAAACTTCCATGTAGCAGACAATAAGGCAGCAGGATACCTGTCACCCTTCACTGCATCAGCTYAAGCAATAGATTCAAGCTGAGCCGTTTCCTCTGGTGTCAACTTAACAGATAGAGCCTTGATATTGCTATTCAGATTTTGAATCTTTGTGGTGCCAGGTATCGGAGAGACGTTCCCTTGATGATGAACCCAGGCTAAGGCTAGTTGGGATGTGGTGCAACCTTTTCTTGCTGCCATTTTGCTAACCTGATCAAACAGCTTTTTGCTGTGCTCAATATTCTCTCCCTGGAACTTTGGAACAGACTGCAATGAGCAAACATACAAATATGTGTATGTATTAGTAAGAAAGTATTGGAGAAAAAGAATTAATACGTCAATGTACGCTATGTGGCCTAGTATTAGAATCACCTCTCAATAGCAGCAGTTTAGAAAATTAGGCTACTGCACTCAAGAACAGGGAGGCATGGAATTAGAAACTTTCCAATTCAACGGCTCCTAAGCAAATTTTGACACAACATTTATCTATACTTAATGTCAGTTGCTGGTTTGAGAAAAATTCTGGGAAGCTATTCAGAGATCAGATCAGTGAACAAACAATATTTGGATCTTTATCATAATTCATCATACCACTATGAAACTTCCAAAAGCATGAGTTAAAGGAACAAACCCTCCATGTTCCAACATTCTCATATATATATTTGGTGTCATTAAACTTACACGTGTATGTATTATAAAGTCTATCCCTCCATTTGATCTTGTTAGGAGTATGACAATGGACATCACCTTTCTCCACCTTGGTTTGATATTATCAATTTGTGAACTTAAATTCGCATGACTTTATTTTTTATTTAAAAGCCTTTATATAAAGATCTTGTTCGTTTTTATAAACTCATGATCATCCCCGCTACTAGTACTAACAAATGTGTATATTAAAGTTTGTCATTAATGAAAATGAGTCAATTGAGATATTGAATTCCATTAGGCTTGCATTTAAGTATTCCTACAAAATGTGAGTACAATTCATTATCAAAATTCATATTACAACTATAGAATCATTGAGATGAGGTTTACAAGAATCTTAAGCCCTATTGAGTTAACAATCTCCCCCWTTTRTTTATAATGARGAACAACTAAGCATTTWGCATTGTAAGTAAGTATGGAACAAATATAAGTGGTATACCAATTATGTATATTTTTCATAAAACTCCCCCTAAATATATGGAACATTCAGWATATGATTTGTATAAAAAAGACCTTAGATAGGTTAATTTCACATGAAGTATAACACACAGGCMTAACTCATGATSTCATATAATATTTTCAAAATCAAGTAAGGATGAGTATCATAATATATTTGCAACTCAAGTAAGATAATTAGGTTAGTCATTGATGAATATCAGAGAAAATTTATAAACTCAGTGACTTTTCAATTGTCTAGAATAGCAAGACTGACTCTTCAAATTAGACCTCTTCACATTTAAATAATTTAAAATATTTTTAATTTGTGTCRGATATTCATTTTGAGTTTTCGAATGGGTGAATTAGACAAGCCCACTGGTATTTCGTTTGTCCAAAATATACTTGTCAAATCCTTAATAGATAAATTATTATCATTTTGACATATTCATTATAATTGAATTTTGGATTGTATAATACATGATTTTCCCAACTGGTCATTTTGAGAAGATTGATTTCAAAATTCTAAAATACAGAAATATTGACTTCTCCATACTCTATGAACTTCATTTTTCAGAAAGCTCTACATGTTATTCTCCTTTAATAGAGCTTCATCTATTCAAAATTGAATATATGAGTTAATTAAATTAATATCTCAAATCTGAGATTAGATTTATTAGAATACCCAGTGATTAAGAGTGTAACATATCTAGGTTGTTAGCCTTGTGAATTATTTGTATGAGTCAAGGTTGCTGAGGACATAAAAATCTTTAGAGAGTGAACCTTGTTTGTAAAAGCCCAGGTTGTGTAAAAACCTCTTGTGAGTGAGCCTTGTATGTACAATCTATGAATACTGAGGCTGTACGAGCTACATAAAATAATTTTACGAGTGAACCTTGATTGAAGATTGAAATAGTATGATGAAGTAAAACCAATGTCGGTGTAATTAGTATAATTTGAAATGCTAAGATTGTGTTTTAGGCCCTGAATCTAGATCTCGAAAAGGGATTGAACCATTATAAGTCACTTTTTTCATTGTGCAATATTTACTTTCTTTCATTTGCATCTTTTAACTGATTGTATAAGACACCTCATTTCTTTTTATTTTCTAAACCTTGATATTGTATAAGAAAGACGGAGGGATTATTTAAGCCACTAGTTCCATTCTGCATTCACTTTTCTTGAAAATTTTACATTGGTCAAATTGTTTGCACAAAGCATTTCATCACTCTATTTGTTCAAATCTGATTTTATTCAAAAAAGAGAGTTTATATAAAAATTAACAACTTCTTTGTGCACTCATTAGACTTGTAAGTTTACATCATTTAAACTACTTGCAACCAGGAAATCTCATTTGCCACTAAGTGGATGTAAAGGTAAGTATATCTCCTCACTTTTACATCTCATCTGTAACCTGGACAATAGAGAAATAGGTCAAAATAAATCATGGCCAAATAGGGGTTATAAGATCAGAATTATAACATAACTTCCCAAACAAATTCTTAAGAATGTCAAACATGGAAATGATGCAAATTCAAGGAGATTATCATAGCCGTAATATGAATGACCAATAAATATTATACTGAAAGATATCATTTAAAATGATACTCCAAGAATTAAAAAGATTAGGAAGTATTGTACCAAAAGAGATAATGACTGTGTATGAACAAGGGATAGTACCTCAATAATTTTAGAAATAAATCAATAATTTTCTTGCAATGATGTACTATATTTTAAGAAGTTATGACCAAGAAATATAAGAATTAAACTCAAGTCAATGACTGTGATATTCCAAACAATAAGCAACTATGCATTAGTATCAGGGAAATGATCACACTATGTAAGAGCAAGGGGTTTTAGTAGATTAACCTTGTAGTATAAGATACAACATAGTCCGTTAAAGGTAGCATACAGTGTATGCATAAGGGCTAGCATGGTTTGTAGAGTGAGCAATATTAGATATGACCATTGAATTATCAATCATTTCAACATAATCATCTAGAAAAAAATCATTTAAGAAATAGTGATTTTGAAGGATAAACAGTAAGGCACATAAAGTTAGTGCTAAACAAGCATTTACCGAAAGATGATTACATATACTTTTTATGACATAGGCATTCATTCTCAAGAATAGTTTAAACATACATTTTCAAGGCTCATGATCTTCCCATGTAAAGGCACATAAGCATGTTTTAAGAAAAGATTTTTATTTGAGGAGTAATGACTCTTATATTTGGAACTCTTCCAATCATAGAGGGAGGTGTATTCACTGACAGAATAATACAAAAGTATACATGTTAGAAAGCAATACATACAGATATGACATGTAACATGTATGACATTACAATTATAGACATAGATTTACAGGCTAGATGGAAACAAGAGAATAGACTTTTGAAGTCCCATCCTAACTCTTTTTAGCTTGTGAAGCCTTCTACCATTCAATGTAACTTTACTCTTTCTAGTTTTTCAGCTTTTTGCTTATTGATTCTTCTTGTTTTGGGCTTGAGGAGCTTTTTGCACGACTGTTTGTAAAATTCTTTCTTGACAGACTTCGACGGTCCTACTTTCTTGTTAGCATTTTCCATATATAACATAAAGACTGCAAGAGATTACCTGTCAACTTCTTTACTAATATCATTTTCTTCTTTCAGCTCTTTTACTATGAAGTCCTTCATTTGCACTTGCATTTCTCCCATACGCTTCTTTTGTTTCACTTCTTCTAGCTCATTAATGGTGTTGTCCTGTTGTTCTTGTTTGATTGGTACAATTGGCTGCTCTGCGACATCTTCCCGTTGGTGCTTCTGAGATGATGCTTGAGAGACAGTGCTTGCTAGTGCCAATGCCTTCTTTCTTTTGGCAAGAGGAATATCATCCTCTGATTTTGTTCTTTCACTACTGAGGTTTTTTTCATCCCTAGGAGCTTGTTCCCTATTGGATGTAATAACTTGATTTTCTCATCCCCTCCTTCTATTTGGGACTTCCACCTCTAGTATATCATTGTCCTCTGRCTCAATCAGCCGTTGATACACATTAGTTTCTTCTCTGCCATGAGCATATGGTTGTTGAAGAAAAATCTGTAGGGAATCTTCTTCCTTTTTTCCTTCCTTGATTTTCTTCCTCATTGGCAATAATCAAGCCTTTTCCTTTTTCTCAACTTCTGCTTCATCTATTTTCTCTGCAGTTGCTATCTTTGATGTACTCTTTTCAGTGTCATCATTCTTTTCAATCACATTTCCATATTTTTCACTTCAGTTTGATGAGTCTTAGCTTGATTCACATTGTKCTTTATTCCACAATTACTGATTTAGAACCAATTATGAGGAATTGCTCACTGATGGTCTGCTGTGTTGTACCCTCATTAACTGCATAAGAATATTGTTTAAGATAGAGAGCCTCATAGATTTCTTGAACTTTCGTTTTCAAATTTTCTTCACCGCTAGATATCAATTGAGAGAGGATCAGTCTTTCTTCTTCAGTGAGATCAGCTTTGACTTCATCTATTCATGCTCTATCATTCTTTTCCACATCATTGATGCCATACTTGAGACTTGAATGAATAAAATTCATTCGCTTTTTCTGTTYCATTAAGTTTTATTTCCATTGTGTTTGCTGTATTTCTCATTTCTTTTCTGAAGAAACTAGGTCAGTAAAGATCAATTCCAGCATATCCTTCAAAGCAGATTGCATAGATAATTTATCTTTCTCTTCATTGTTCTTTCCTTCTGCTTCAATATCAGATTCAGACAGAACTACTTCTATTCTGACATCTTAATCTTCAGGATCCTCTAACTTAACCATGTCTATTGGGACATTTTTTATATCATCGTCTCCAACCTTTGCTTCTGCAATAAGAGCTGGTTCTTCGTGCTCTGGAGTGCATGSTGGCTCAATCTCCTCTAATTCAGATTGTCTGCTTCCGTTTTTCGACAGGAATTGTTTTCCTAAACTTAAATCAACAGCTTTTAGCTTTTTGCTATACCAAAATATGACAAAGTTCACAGGTATCCATTTATTCAGCGTATACATGAGATACATATGTATACAAGTATTTTAGGTATTATACTCCTCATTACGCAACATAATAGTTCATAAAATTCGATGAAAAAAATTGTTCTCAACGTTGAACTTTCTGATGTCTCTATCAGTGGCTTTATTTAAGTTGCCATCAATTACAAAGATGCTTCTGAATTAAGAGCTACTGTATTCTCCAAGAGGACATTCATTGTCATTTTCATAATATTGAAAGCCATTAGGAGTATTAAAAATTATATTGATTCTCTCATACTCTAATGTGAWACAACTTTGACAAACCACTACTTAATCAAGACACATTCTTTGTTTCATCATTACCTATCTTGGAGAGGTTGGCATATAATTCATGAACGAGATCAGGATGGATGTTTTCATTAATTATAAGCATCTCCAGCCAGTAACTTTCATTGAATAGAATTTCAAGGTCAGAGAAAGCATCAAACATCTCAGATGCCATAGCTCTACCGCGTATAATATCTCTGTTTTCAGCTTAAAACTTTTGATACTTGAACCGACTTTTCTTATTTATGAATCTTCCTTCTGAAGGAGTTGCAGATGAAGAGGCCTTTATCTTAATCATTTTGGATACGAAGAGTAAAGCAGATGATGAAATGTGGATACGAGTATAAGCCGTGAGATAAAGATTTTTAATGACAACAGTGATGCTTTGATTAAGTGCTTTTGGAAAATGATATGAGGTTTCTGAACAAACGGTTCTAGTGTGTAAGAGATATTTTGAAGTTTGAGACGTTATTTGTGAACTCTCAGGAATTCAAGCTGAGATCCTTGCTTAATTTAAAACTCTTTATTACRATCGGAACGCTAGATCTAAGATCCTCTTCCGAAGTTAACCTCTTCACTATTAATGTTAGACCATTAACATTGCACGTTACTACATTGATATAGATACTCTACAGAAGATTTCAGACATCCGATAAGAGTCTTGGATTACTTATGTATTTGTTATTTGAAGCAAGTTAAACTTATTGGTTATAATCTATCCCTGACACTCTTATAGTTGTTCACCTTAAATCAGTTTGAGCATAAATCATCAAATTTAACATAACATACAAAGCATGGTTTTTGAACAAAGTCAAATATTCATGCTTTAGCTTAGGCGTAAACAAGAAGATAATGTTTAAGACCATTTGTGGCCTATGGAGTAATAGAGCAAAAGAAATTTAAGTGAGATTGAGAGCATTCTTCTCTGTTAAGATTGGTAGATTTCTGTGCCTCCTTTCTCATGTTGTGCTTTCTTCCTTCCAGTTACTACAGCAGTTCTATGAAGTCAAAGACAATGAAACTTTTAGTACCCAACTCTTATTGGGTCCTTGTTTTTTAGTATTGATAGTTTTAACTACCCGAACAGATTTTGCTCCATTTTCAATATTTTTGGTGCTGAAACGCTTACTAGCTTTGTCAGCAGACTTTTTGCAATGAATACAACGTATATGTAGAAATGCTAAGAAAGATACTACTCTGATGTGCATGATTGTGCTTATGGACATATCCAAAACCTTGTRAGTAATAGTTAGTTTATAATATTCAAGTAATTTTTCGAGATTGTCATTTCTTCTTTGAAATTTGCAAAGTAGTTTTTCCGAGTCATCAAATTTTATTTTTAGGACATTATGCTTAAGAGATAATTTATTAAACATTATACCTTTCTTGGATAAGTTGAGATTCTCCTTAGCGATCAGTAAACATTTTTGCTTTCTCATGCTCAAGCACATTTTTCTCAACATATTTTCAATTTTTAGTTTCATCTCCTCATTTCTTCTATTTATCATTTTCATATCAATATACATATCAATGAGTAGAGATTGAGTATCTTCCTCATTATTTTATAAATAGGAACATGAGATTCATTTCCAAGTGCCATGAGGAATATGTTTGACTTTTGTTTTTCCCTCCATAAGTATGTTTCTCCTTTTTATTATCGTCATCATCATCCCAAAAGACAATGATTTTCTTTCTGAATGATTTTGCATCTTTTCTCTTGTTCTGGGGATTTGGATACTCAGTAGCAAAGTGTTCTATGATTTTGCGCCCGTAATATCTTTTGATGATGTTGTTTGAGGGAATAGGCCTTCTAAAGTTCCTTTTCAAGATTCTTTTCCGAATCCTCTAACAACAATGGCAAGCTCCTCTTATCAATTTCATGTTCTTCAATGGTTGACATTTGTTTAGCTGTAGTGTACTCAACAATTTTGAATGCATTTGTCTTTTTACCTCTTTCAAGATCTTTTTGGCCACTTCTCCTTTTGAGTTTCACTCCATGAGTCAACAAGGATCCAATGAGTACCTCTATAGGCAATTTCTTAAATCTTTTGCCTCCTCAACAACTAGAGATTTTTACTCGCATGACTTTGGTAGAGCACATAAGATTTTTCTATTTTACCATTTGAATATATCTTGTCATAAGATTTTAAACCACTATATAGGTGAATCTTGTAAACATATCAGTGATAGATTCATTTAGTTTCATAGTGAATAGCTCATAATATCACACCAACATGGCTAGTTCCAATTTTTTGACTTGGTTGGTTTCATCATAGGTAACATCAAATATTTTTCATATAGAGTAGGCATTCTCATAACCACTTACTCTATTATACTCATTTGCATCTAAATCACTACAAAGGATATTCATTGTTCCAAAGTTTAAAATCATATTTTTAGTATCTTCACCATCAAATTCGTCTCCTAACTTGASTACTTGTACACCATTTACAAATTTGTTGGGCATATAAGACCTCTTAATGACAATACTCCATAAATCACAATTAATACACAAAATGTGTATGTGCATGAGATATTTTCCAAAGTTACAATTTGTTCCATTGAAGAGAGGTAGCCCATTTGTGGAAAATTTGTGGAAAATTATTTGAAGAAGAAGCCATAGATATTTTACTTCTTCGATCTTAATCCTTTAACTAGAAATCTATGCTCTCCCCACGGTGAGATACTTGGCCTAATGAAGCCTTGCTCCACAAGTTCTTGCAATTGCTTCTTTAATTCTCTCCACTGAATTAACGTCATATGGCACGGGGTTTTTGAAATAGGTTCAACTCCTAGAATCAAATCTATCATGAATTCCCCATCTCTATTGAGAGGTAAAGATGTCAATTTTGATGAAAATACATTGGTCTATTCCTTCAGTACAAGTATTTTTTCAATGTTGTCTATGTTGAATGGTTGGTTTATCAAGTAGGCTAAGTATCCTTGACATCCCTTACTCAGCAATTTTCTAGCTTTCACTTCGAAGATTAGAAGCGTTTCAACCCTAACCTTATCTCCTCATAATTCCACTAATCCATCGCATGGGGAATTTAATCATCCTAGTTTTGCAATCAAGTCATATGTGGTTACATGCTAACCAATCCATGCCTAAAATAATATCGTAATCCTTAAAATGATCAAGTGTCTGAGTAGCAATGTTCCTTCAATGTAAATCTCACAATCTGAGTATAATATATAAGCAATGATAGTTTCACCCATAGGAGTACTCGCTAGGAATTTATATGACAATTCAATGGGAAGAATTGGCAAGTATGTTACAAAAGGAGGTGCGATAAAAGAATGCATAGAGCCAAGATCTATTAACACTTGAGCCTTATAATGAAAAATGTAGCGTACCTTCCACTACGTTAGCATCCATGCTCACATCCTTCTTTTCTAGGGTGAACACTCATGCCTTAACTTGAGGCCTTCCTGGCTGTTTTGTCTTCGCAACTTGCGGTGTTGCAGATTGGGCTTCCTTTGTTCTCTGTGGAACTCAACACTCCATGGATATTCTTGAGCATAGTGCTTCGAGCTACCATACAAGACACGCTGGTTGTATTTCCCAGGATATTTAGATTCCATATGCCGTGGTCCGTGATAGTAGGTGCAGGTAAGGTGAGGGCTCGATGCTATCTTGAAGATTCCTTTTCCTTTCTTGGGATTACTAGGTTGTCCTTGCCATTTCAGCCACCAGAATGTTTCTGGAAAGATCTCTCTTGTCCTAATCCTTGCTTCTTAGCTTCCTACATCTTGTCACTATTCTCAGTACGGGTGGCGACTTCCTGTGCCACTATAAGAGGTTGATGGAATAGGAGCTAAAGCTCGCTGAAGTTCAGGGCGTACTCCTTTGAAAATATATCTAGTTTTATTCTCTCCTATGTAGATCAATTGTAGCTGGTACTTAGATAGCCTTCTGAATTTGGCAGCATACTGGTGAACAGTCATGCTGCCTTATCACAGAGTGCGGAACTCATCCTCTCTTTGTTCCCTGATCCATCTAGGTGTGAAGATGACSTGTTCTATCTTGGAGGCTTGTAAGATAACCTATTCTTCGAGCTCCTGAATCCTAGCTTCCAAACCATCATATCCGTACTTCTTAGGCATCCTACAATAGTAACAAGATTAGCCCAGATAATCAATATAATACAAATGAGATCATTACATGGATATACTAATATGATTCAAACTTAAATTCTCACATGATTCACCCCTAGTTAGGACTAGGGTGGACAGGAATCGTCTCTTGTCTTTGGATAGTCGATAACCAATCCTCAAATATAGATATATAAAACTTAAATGACTAAAGCGAAAGCATAGACTTGAGGCTTGTATAATCCATATAAAAGTCCGTAGGGATAAAGTATTGCGGAATWAAAGTCCAATAAGACTAGTCTATTACAAAAACTACAAGGGCGAACATCAGTAGAAAACTTCAACATTTTGCAAGATATTGACACCATAGACAGCTATAGTAAATGACATTTTGATGCTCTAGGGATCAGTACCTGTTACTAAACATGAGAAAACTATGAGCAAAGCTCAGTGAGTCTCTCATGTAAGCAATCAAGTTTTAAAAAAACAGCGTGATTTTCAAGTAAAACAATTAGCAACAATGTCTTGAAATTGGTATGGCAAGTGTAAAATAGTTCTAGTATCAAGCTAGGATAAACACATTTTTTCAACAAAAGCTATGCTTTTGAAAATCGGCAATAGAACATGTCAAGATCATTATAATGGGTATTGAGTATCAAGAATAGGTTTGCAACAAAAATAGAAATTCAATTCACAACAGTTACCGTAGAGTTAAACTCCAACATGGTCAATACGTACCAGCTTTATCACCTCGTAATATGTGCACAATTTTTTCAAATTTGTCACCTTTTAAACAAACAAACAAATGTACCCACTAGCTGGGTAATACGAAGTTGGTCACCCCCAGGTTAAGCCTTCTAACCAATTGTAGGAGCGTCTAAGTGAGTTTTGGATATGTATGGAGCGATTGGCCACCCGAATTTTTCGCGGTCTACCATAGATCCTTATGTGGTTACCGCTAACTTTTGCCAAGTGTGGCTAGGCTCTAATACTATCATTAGGATGGCTCAATAGGTCCTTGTACTGGGCAACAGCCTAGCACAATACATTGCTTGCTGGACTAGTGATTCAGGGYTTGCCAATGGAATACTCCATCCGAAGACAATTCAAACAAGTCTCAATCAAGTGTCATACTCAGTGTATTTCCATGAGTGTAAACTCCATGGATAACAATCAAATACCATCTTATAAAAGCCATCCAATTGTTGTTGTTCAAAACTATGTCAAATATGCATTTTCGTCCATATCAATTGAACGATAATAAAGTTCAATTGTAAAAGTCACAAGTTTTTGTTCATATCAAATCAAGCATGCTCTTTCTTGTGCTTTTTTCATAAGACAAATCAATGCAATATGCAAGTAAAATAGGCTTGCCTGAAAGATATCATTCTTCAAATGCTTGATAAGACAATAAATCATATGAAGCATTTGAAAAACAAGTGATTTCATTAACTAAGAAGTCCTAATGTCAAGTATATTATAAAGTATGATACTACGAATGAATGTCTGGATCCAAGGTCTACTAGAATTTGAGCTTCATTAGTACAGATTAATGTAGCACCTTCCARCACACTGGAGTCTTAGTTCACGTTTTTCTTCTATATTGTGAATGCTGAGCTTTAACTGGAGGTCTTTCAAGCTTGTTTGTTGGCGGGGCTTGAGGTCCTGCTGGTATTGCTGCTGAACTCTCTTGAGGAGGGTTAGTCCGTTGCTGACAGGCTTAGGCAAAGTGTTCAGGACTCTTACATAAGATACAGTGGTGATTCATTCTCTTACATTGCGCTTCTTGATGTCCCCACCTGCCGCAATACGCACACGTGATATTAGGACATAAAGGTGGTTGGGGAATATTCTTTCACTTCTTAAAATAGTCGGGACGCCTTTGCCACCTTTTGTCATTAAGGCATTTCTAAAAGGAACTCCCTTGTCCTAGACTTTGCTTTCTTGCCTCAAGTATCTTATCATTATTCTCATTATGAATCGCAGCTTCTACAACAATACTATATGCGGTCGGTGGAACGGGTGCCAAAGCTCCCTGTAATTCAAGCCGTGAGCCTTTGATAAATTGCCAAGTTTGTGTTCCTCGGTGTCAATCAATCGCAAGCACTACTTGGATAGTTTCTGAAACATTTTTGTCGTACTGACTTACTATCATATTTCCTTGCTTTAGAGTTTGGAATTCATCCTCCCTCTTTTCTCTATTCCAGAGAGGTATGAATTCTTTCTCAAGTTCCTCCATGAACCTATCCCAGTATATTGGATTGTCTTGTCTTTCTCATCTTTTTAGTGTCCGAGCCCACCATTCTTGGGCAGGTCCTCTCAATTTGAAAACCGCAAACACAACTCTTCTTGCATCCACATAATGCAAGAACAAATATGTCTTCTATTTGTTCTAACCATTATTCAACCTTATCTTCTCTCTCCGTTTCTCTAAAAAAATTAGGAGGCTTGAATCTTGAACATCATTGTAACACCTCATTCTCTTCACTTTTTTGACCTGGTCCAAAAGGCCTTCCTTGTAGAGCCATTTCAATTAAAGCTATCCTCCTATCTAATGCATAGGCTATAGTAGGTTCCTCAGTCAGAATTGGCATATTCTGTCTAGAAGGATTTAGGTCATCCCTCTACTCAGTCTCAATCATCTTGAGGTTGCCCTATGTTGTCTTCTTCTGCTTCTTGGTTAGCGTATCATATTGACCACTTGTTCATGTTTGAGATACCATATCAAAAGATTTAGGTTCCTAATCCTTAATTTAGGGGACAATAAAAGGTCATTTCTTAAGTTTTATAGGGTTTTACTTTGTAGCATTATAATCACAAAAGATTCAGGCTCCTAATCCTTAATTTAGGTGAATATAAAAGGTCATACTCTAAACCTAAAAGTAACCTACATCCACATAGTGAAAACAACACATGCTATATACTCCTAGATTTATTCATATCAATTRGTATGTCTTTCTTTGCTGGCCTATCTTATAGACTTACCAATCAATAACTTGCAGAAAGAAAATGCATTGAAGCATAGTGCCCACGACAAGTTATGAATGTTCAAGGAAGATGAAGTCTAGCCGGCTGATGCCTAAGAGCTTCTCCTCACTTTCCAAACTTGGATGCTAATAGTTTAAGATAGAAGAAGTGGCTTTTAAGTCTATAGTTATCTTTTATAGAAGTGTTAGGCAAAGAGATCAAGGCTGGAAGTGGACAGAGAAATCAGTTAGAAGAAGGAAATAAACAAAAAGAAGTTGCACGTGGTTTGTTCTTGCAGAAGGGGAGTTCAAATCCAAATGAACTCTTAAAAGAGGGTTTYACACATGGGTTGAKCTTACAAAATTGGAGAGCACACTAACTGAAACCTTACCACAATTCTATCAAGCATTGGTGGGATTTTTTGGATAAAATGAAACTAGAACTTGAGGATAATTAGCTGGTCTTTGGCGGAAGTAGCAAGGCTGAAATTCTACTAGAAGGAGAAGAAAAACACACAATGTTTTGTTGCTAACTTGGAGTTAAAATTGCACTTGACTACCTAACGAAGGAGTCTAGAAATTTGGAATGGACAGCTATCAAGAACTCAGCTGACTCAGCTTCAAATTCGAACAAAAAAGCATCTTAATTCAGCACTAGCTCTTCATGGATTGGATAGTTTTTAGGTTAAAATTGAACAAATACTTTGGCTGAAAATTTAAAGAAGTTGGTTCAGCTACATGATGATAGATTATGGAGTTTTAGAAAGGGATTTTCAGGTAAAAGATTGAACTAAAAATTGAAGCTAATCAAACTAAAAATTGGTTAGGAAGTGAAGAGGGAAAAATGGAATTTTTAATTTAGTAGAGTTCTTGAAATTTAAGAAGCAAAGTTCAAATAAAATATAAAAGTTATGACTGGRTGTATGCATGCAAGGTGATAGGAAATTATCTATAATCATGTTAGAAAAGGGATTTTGAAACTAGATTAAGCGGAGAAAATTTTGGAGTCTATCCTGAAGGTAAAATTCTACCACAATTCTAGGCTTAASAACTATTCTAKGCCTAGGGATACTAGGTCCTATAATCATATCTACTCTCGAACTTGTAAAATACATTGGTTCTCTTTCGTAGAAACTTTCATGGCCTCACATATATATCAAATATGGTATTTCTCATTGGTGTACATAAATATTCGATGTTTGAGGCAAATATATTCATTAGAAAAATAAGAAGGCATACTCTTTTTGTTTAGAATTCTCAGATATTGTAACTACTCCTTCAAATATTAACAAATTATAAATTTATCCCAACTTTTCTTATCTTTTAATTAGAACCTAATTTATTTCTAGACACGTATCTATTATCTTTATATGTCGAGAAAGATATATGTACGTATATGAATATACACAATGTAAGACAATGTTTTTTTCTTTATTTTCTTTTTTTAAGGTAATCTACTAAGCTTTCAAGATCATTCAAAAAAATTATTCATACATTGGAGCTTTTTTTTTTTTTTTCCCCTTATAACTAAATTAGTCCTAATGGTGTACTGACATACCACACCACCGTGCAAACAAAACTTGATTTGGTTAATATATTTTGAGTAGTGGAGGAAAGCAACCCTACAAATACAAGTTGATTTAGTTATTATATTTTGAGTGGTGAAGGAAAGGAAGAGATGAATTATGAATTTAAAGTTTTTTAAGGGTACTTTTCAAATACATGCAACAAGTAGTTTTGTTCGTTGGTTAATTGGTCATTTTTTAGTAATGAAATGGCTTGGATTGATATTATCAAGCAAAGAGAAATGAGGTTTAATCAAACAAAATTCTAATTCAGCAATCTAATTGAATGCTTGTACTACAATGAAATTAAAAGCACCTCTTTTTTTTTTTTTTCCCTTCTAAATCGTTGTGAGAATAATGGGAATAATTCAGAGTTGCTCTCGTAGATAAAAGGAGAAATATGACAACTTAACATAACAATCTCATAGTGTGAGAAATAACAATCATCAAGTTTGCAATGATAATTTGAGTCAACACTAATAAGAGTCATGACATGATCGTAAAGTTAGAAAAACCTCTAGACAGCAAAGTTGGTAAATGAAGAAATTTCTCTAATCACTTAGGCCTCATTTGATTGGCGAGAAACTACAATTGTACTTGAATTCTGACTACTTGGAATCATAATCTAAGGAATTAAAATTCTTAAAGATTCTTTTGTCTTGTTTGAAAGATAATTGAATGTAGATGGAAAGGGAACTTATATTTGTATCCAATTGTCTGAATTAATCTCATAAGTATTATAATTATTTAGATTCCAATGAAGCCTTAGACTAAACAATTAAAATAAAAATACCAGTCAAAACCTAAAGGAGTCCCGTCTAGTTCATAAGAGGACTACCTTGGGAGTCCCTACACACACCAGGTGCGACAGCTTTAAGAGTATCTCCACAGGCTAGGCGGGACTCCTATAGTCGTCACCCCCAAGCCACACGCTGGCAGTAGCCCCCGTCCTGACTAAAAAATTAATTTTTTCAGTTTAGATTAATCATTTTTGGGTAAAAGACACATATTTAAATACATCGGGATGAATACTAACATTTAATCTGAGGGACTTCAAAAAAAAAAAAACTAACAAATCAAGCTTTAAATTTTCAATTAGAGTGTAGAGTTGAGAGAAAGGACAGCTAGAGACAAAAAGACCTAGGTAATTATGAAATAATTTTGGTTTATATACGAGGGTATAAAAGATATTTTTTATCTTTACACATAATATATAATCGTTACTTTTAACAAGCCCCTTAAATTATTATGAATTCAATATAGGTTTACTTCCATTAAGTAAATAAATATAATTATTTAATTTGCTCTAATCAAAATCATAGTTTTGCTWGACAATGAGGAAATTATTAAAAAAATAAACTTTTAAAAAAAAAGAAAGATAATTTTTTTAAGTTCCAAATATTAGTACAAATATAAAAATCAAAATCTTACCTCATATAATTGATATCTCATTTTTTATATGTGAATTTAAGTGAAATAGAAGGACGACTAATGTATCTAAATAGAATCCATTTTCCATGTCAAGGGCATTTATCTAATATGTTTGATTTATAAACAATAATCTAAACAATTGATACATTGTTTCAATATCTATATACATTAGGGCTTTTGAGGATGAAATTGGTAAAAATATAAATTTAAATTTGTTTTTAAAGGGTAAATATATCATAACCCTCCTTTTCTGACCTTGTAGGTACTAAAATGATGATTTTAGGGACTAAACATGCTAATATAAGTCCCAAATATGTTTGGAAACAAGGATGGTGAAAAGGATAGCTCAAACAAGCCCCTGTTTGAGCCAAAATGACGCCTAATCATGAGCTATGGTTCCAAAAATTGAAAACGGCATGAGAAGAGAGGCAAAACGGCACCAGTTTCCCAAAACTAGCGTCAGTAAAAGAACGAGAGCTCAAACCGATGCTGGTTAAGGCCCAAACGGTGCTAGTTTAGGCTGGTTTAGGCTAATTTGGAGCTATTTTATGGCTTGTCCCATTTTGATGCTTTTTGGTCATGTTAGGTATCTTTTGAAGCTAGAAATATACACCTTTTGGCCACAGTTTAGGGAATCAACCTACCATACTTTGGAGAACATATTGGAACACTTAGAAGAAGCTTTTTGGAAGGCAAAAAGGATCGAAACAGTGAAGATTGATCYAGCTTATATCTTTCATGATATTTTTCTATTTCGATCTTCAATTTATATTTATTTTTGTTCAAATACTATGAACTAAGTCTTTTATTCTAAAACCATGATGTAACCTTTCAAATGCTATGTTACTTAATTAGGCTTTTTCCATATCCAATATATCTTTGTCATTGAAGCATTGCTATTGTTCTTAATGTTCGATTATATGACTGGTCATGTTTCAATTGTTCCAAACAGTGCTTAATTAGATTAGAAATAACACTTTTGCAATTAGGTTAAATAATTGTGCCATGAATTACATGTGAAATAGAAATATATTTACATAATTCGTATAATTTGTATGGACCGTAGAGATATAGCTTAATTACTTAGTAAAGTAGGTTGTTTATATCTTGAGAAAGTATATTCAATATTCATGGGTCTGGTGGTCAATGCTTGATGTGTTGATTTGGGAACGTCAATCAGATGACATAGTTAAAGAATTGGTGAACTCATATATCTTAGACTTTTTATCCATTGATTTTCCTTTTAAATTGTTTTGTATGATCATCTAGGGTTAATTAGGAATTTCTTAATTAGTTAATTCTCATCTCTATTAATTGGTTGGTTAAATAAAGCTTAGGACTATAGTTGGATGGTATTTTAGATTTAATTCTCTCTTTGGGTTTAATGTCTTTTATATTATGCGATATAACCTAGTACACTTTCTAGCATTTCTCATATCAAGGTTTTGGCATCATTGCCAGGYAATTTATATCTTGATATCATTTTTCATAGTTTTGAATTTAATTTATCTTTTTCTAATTTTATTTTCTTTTTCAACTTTTATTCTCTTTCTTTGGTGTCTGACCCGTTATTGTCCTATTGAATTATTACCATTTGATAAAGAAATTGAATGAACTTGCAGGAAAAACAAGAAGGCAACTAGAGCAAAGAAACTCAAGAGAGCATTGAGATGGAACAAATTTCTAATCCTCTTAATCCACCTATGGCTGTTGTGGGTAATGAACAGAATAACAACAATGGAAGAAATCATCAGAATATTGTTCTAGCATAGGCTATTCTAGTTTTGGGGCCACTAAGATATTATGCTACTCCATCACTAACTGGGGTTGAATCCAACATTTAAAGACCAATGATGGCAGCTAATACCATTGAGATCAAGCCCTTCATTACTTAGATGATTAAGAATTTTGTGCAGTTGATGGATTGGATAGTGAGAATCCTAATACTCACATCCAAAACTTTTTGGAGATCTTGGATAKTTTCAAATACAATGGAGTTAGTGCAAATACTATCAGACTAATGCTTTTTTCACTAAGGAGTATAGCCAAAAACTGGTTAAATTCTCTGCTAATTGGAAGTATCACTGCATGGGTTTAGTTGGCTATCAAATTTCTGAACAAATATTTCCTTTCTGCAAGGACTTTGAGGTTAAGGAGTGAAATCTTTATCTTTCCAGTTTGACAGTGAGTCACTTTATGAAGCTTGGGAGAGATTTAATAATCTAATTCGTAAATGTCCACATCATGACCTACGGGAATGGATAGTAGTTCATACTTTTTACAATGGTGTGATTTCTACTATTCAAACTATTTTGGATTCAGTTYCAAGAGGAAGCTTGATTTCTGAGGATCAAGATGAGCCATATGAAATTATTCATAGCATGGCCACCAAAAATTATCAGTCATTAGCCAGATATCAACCAAAAATGGTTGCAAGGGTATTGGAATTATATGATATTACTAAACTATCAGCCCACATGGTGGCTCTAAGTAAGCAAGTAGCTAGCTTGACATTCTGTGGGGTACCATGACTCATTGTGAAGGTCATATTAATGTTGATTGCCCATCTTTTGGGAAAGTTGATCTATCATTGGAGCAAGCTCATTATGTAAACAATAATCGATCTAACTTCAACCTCTTCTCAAGTACTTCAAATCCGGGTTTGAGAAGTCATTAAAACTTCTCATGAAGAAACAATCAAAAAGGGGAGAGTAATGAATCTTATGGATACCAACCTCCCACTCCAAGAAAGACAATCTAAATTGGAGCATCTCTTGGCTAAATTCATGGAAAGTATCGAGCAAAGATTTCAAAGTCAAGAGAACTTGATAAAGAATCAAGGGGGGCAAATTGAGAATCTTTTATCCAATCGACCTAAGGTGCTTTTCCAAGTGCAACRGAGAAGAATCCTAGAGAACAAGGCAAGAAATCACCATCAGAGGTGGAAAGCAGCTCCAAGAAGTGCCACAAAAAGGAGAAAATTGTGAAGAAAGTTGATAGCAGAATTGTTAATGGGGATGATGAGACAATATCCAAAAAGGGGGACTCTAAACTTCATTCTTCTCCTAAACTATATGTTTTTCCCATCCCCTATCCCAAAGGCTTAAACAACATTAGATAAGCAATTTTTTAAATTTTAATGTGTTTAAAAAGTTAAATATTAATTAGCATTCTTTTTGCAGATGCATTGGAGCAATAGCTATACAAAATTTTTGAAGGACCACTTATCTCATAACAGAAAGCTGGAGGAACATGAGACTGTTACCCTTACTGAGGAGTGTATAACAATTTTACAACAAAAACCTCCACAAAAGCTCAAGGATCGAAGAAGTTCTATTATTCCTTTCAATTTTGGTCATTTACAATTTGGTAAAGCTTTGTATGATCTAGGAGCTAGTATAAATTTGATGCCTTTGTCTATATTTGAAAAGCTAGGAATCGGAAACGTTAAACCAATAACAATTTCATTGCAACTTGTTGATAGATCTTTAATTTATCCTAGAGAAATAATTGAGGTTGTCTTCGTAAAAGTGGATAAATTCATATTCCCTYCTGATTTTTTTGTTTCGGACATGGAAGATGATAGAGAAATACACTTAATGTTTCGTAGACCATTGTTGGTAACAGGTAGGACCTTAATTGATGAACAACAAGGTAAAGTGATTTCAAGAGTAAATGATGAACAAGTAACTTTTGATATTTTCAAACCTATGAAAAATCTTGATACTATTGTTTCTTGTTCTTTTATTACTAATATTAACATATCTTTGAAAGCTGTTCTTTTATTACTAATATTAACATATCTTTGAAAGCTACTTGCCAGAAAAAAGTATCTTAAGATACATTGGGGAGTTGTTTGAATTATTATAGATTTTAAACCCAATATGAGTGGAAAAATTCACGGTGGGCCCACCAAAGTGAAAACAAAATTTAACACCCCGAATTAGAAACTATCTTAACTTGAGAGTGTTACTAATTTTACCCTCACATATATTGTAGAAATTAGGAAAATAAAGATTTTGGATATTTTAATACAAAGGGTTTATAAAAATTTTGGCAAAGTTTTCCTCTCTAATATTAACATATTCCGCTTGTATACAATCAGAAAATATCACACTAAACATTTCTAATACTCCACATATAATGAAATCACTTCAAATCCCAATAATATAATTTACTAGCTAAATACTTATATAATTAAAAATCCAATGGAGGCTTTTGAAATAAAACGAATAAAAATTTAAGCATTTAACAATTTCATAAATCAATAGAAAATTTAACTAACAGAAATGACTCTTAGGTATCAAAGCCTGCTCTTAAACGATCTCCTCGCACCATCTAGCTAGTCATCACCTGAAACGTAAAATAAGGGAATATGTGGTGAGCTACTAAGCTCAGTAAGTAAATCCCATGCATGAATGCATGTATCATACAATATATGTCATGAAGTTCAAAAATTCACTTTGTCAAACTTTCCAAAAAGTTTCCTTTCCAAATCGTGAGCTCAATTGGTGTAATGCCTAGCCATTAATCTCTGTAGTGTGCAATCATTATTTGCAACCCGATCATATTCTACTGATAGAATCACCAAACAATTAACATTACTTAATCTTTTCTTTTGACTTTCATCTTAAAAGAGGTGAACATGTCAGACTTTCCCACCCTAAATGAGGGTTGTGTCGGYTGCACCTATCCCCCACGTTGCATTTCCCACTCACAGTTTTCATGGTTTAGGCTTTACACCCCTTTTCAAATTCTAAATGTTTGGAAATCATTTAACATTTAAAATCACATTTTTCCAAACTTCACACTTTAAAACATTTTCTTTCATAGATGTATGATTATACCCATGCCAGAGAATGATGCAAAATACTACAAACTACATGCTTATGATCATGGACCACTTGAACTCTTGACTTTAAAATTTTCAACATGTCAACCAATAGTAAATTCACACAATTGAAATAAAACCATCGATCACATCACATAAGAAAAATTAATTAATACAACATTACCCATGCACCACAACAAATAAAGATGTGGAATTTTACTTACATACTTCAATATCAATTATGAATTCGCATTCAATTCATATAAGAGAAATTAAATAATCACAACAATAGACATGCATCAAAACTAATGAGGATGTGGGAATTTACTTACTTCAATATGAACTATGAACTCACATTCAATTCATATAGAGAGATTCAATCATAATAACAATGCACTTGCACCATAACTAATGAAAATGTCGAAATTTACTTACCTGAAGTTCTTTGTAAATTTATTTACTTTAAATCGCTAGCAGAGTGCCTTGGCTGCCCACAACGTTAATGTGCTAAAAGTATCCTAATATTATTACACAAAGCATATTCATCTAAAATTTGTTTAACTATATATATTCATTTAACATAAGTATTAATACATTCATTATTTATCCTATGGGTGGCGTTAACCAATAATTTTTTGGATTTAAATTTCATGTTAAAAATAATTGAACTACTAATAGTATAAACTAATTTTATGACTCCTAACCATTTTTAAAACAATAGTAATAATCATAATCACAATATACATTGTTTTATCATACAACCAAAATTTCACATTAAATTATATTCCAACATATTCTAGAAATATGTTCTCTTTTTACCTTAATTGTACTAACTTAAAATTCCACTTTAGGTGAATGTACATATATATTATATATTTTCCATGATTTCAATACATAAAAAATTTTAATAAAAAAAAACGTAGGCACTCAGTTAATTTAAACGAAGAACTAAAAGGATTCACCTTGACTCCGAACCTAGTGTAGTAGCGAGTCTAAGGCCTATGGTGTCCAGAGTCTAAGGCGACTGGTGTCATCACGCTCAAGAAAAGGATGAGCTCCCACGTGGTGAATCAACGGATAGCAAATAGTAGACTATCTGCACAACATACAGCACAAGCGTACTAGCAGTACAATAGCGCCTGGTGCTTGGCAAACTTCTACTCTGGGCAAATCTGTTTGTCCGCTCTCAAGTTTTTGGTGGACGACTCCCGGCAAGCTCAATCAGATGGTGACAAGATGGGGAGTAGCAGTGGTTGCGTCAGAATCTGGCCACCGACGGCCCTGGTCAGGCGGTGGTGATCGCGCGTACACAAATCGTAGAGTGCCTGGTTAATGATATTTGGATGAGCTCGGTCAGCAATATGATCAGCGAGCAGAAGTAGATCAATGATCGCAGTGAACTGGTGCCGGGCAGCAAAAGCTAGCGAGGAAGCAAGCAGGGTCGAGGATCTTGGTTGAAGCAATGGCAGATTTGCAAGCAGTGGCAAGAGGAGCTTGGACAATGACTGGCGAAAATTTGATGCGCGAAGACAGCGCGTAGAGAGAGATAGAAGAGAGAAAGTGAGATTGTTGGTGAAAGTAGTGTCGGGGWTGGTAGAGGGAGGTGGCGGCGGGGTTAGGGTTAGGGTTTCTTTTGGGAAGAAGGTTTTGAATAGTCATCTTCTAGTCAACCTATTTATTTATTTATTTAAAAAACTAACTTAACCCTAATCAAAATTCTTCGTGGGTCATTTTTATTCCTTAGCCAATTAAGCCCAATTAAATTAAGATCTATTAGTTTTCTTCTGGCCCAAAACCAAACTTTAAATCTAGTTTTAGTTTGAATAAGAAGAGAACGGACTCTAATGGGTCAAGTTTGAATTAATTAACTAAAAATTCTAATTAAATTGAACTATTAAAATTTCACATTTAAGTAGATATACTCACACAATAATGTACAAATAAATAACCAGTCAAAAAATAATAATTTATTTCTAATTGGCACATTGAACTAAGTCCTTCCACTGCAAAACAATCAAACCACTAATAATCATGAATATAATCCAATTAGTGGATTGGAATATAAATTATATAATTATATAAAGTTCGTAAAAATGAAAATAAATCTCTAGTATTACACAAAGAAAATATGGAAAAAGAAGGTACCGKAGGTTCCACCTTAACTGAATAAGACCTCTTAAGTAGTTTTTGTCAATATCCAGCTAAAGACAATTAAGAAGCGTTTCCTGGGAGGCAACCCAAACCTCCACATAGATATCTGGGAAGCATTATCCTCTTTATTCTTTCTTTTTCCTACTATTTTATACATTGAGGATAATGTTGAGATTAAGTATGAGAGAGTTTTTTAGCTTTTGTAGATCACGGTCTTAACAAGTGCTTGTTTTTTTCTTTAGATGTTGGATATATGATACCATGTAGCATATTAGGAGTTGTTAAAGTAATAACAACTGATGTCCACCCTTGCATGATTTTTTCAATCTTTTAGCACACTTTGCCATATTTTTTGTATTAGAGAAGTTAATTTTATCAATTCTTACATTTTGAGTGTTAGATAGGGGGAATTTGACATCCTACAACTTACTTTAATGCTTCTCAAAGTGAAAAAAAAAAAAAAGGTATATCGAATTGATCAAGAGATGAGGGTAATAGGCCTTCTTTGACACATTTSAGCCTTTCATGCCTGCCCAACTATATGCTTCAACCTTAGTCCCCAATTTGAGCCTTCATATGATTTGACTTGTATTTCTTTGAATAAATCAGAAAATTTTCATTTTTTATGAGAGTTTTTTGTTCTTCATGTTTATGGATATGGTGAATGATGTGGAACAAGTTAAATAATGGAAAATATTGATGACGAATGCTGAACAATTGTGAAATGGAGCATAAAATGAACTCACAATAAAAAAAAAAAAAGAAAAAAGAAAAGGAAAGAAGGGGGAAGAAAATGTCGATTATTGTGAGATGGAGCACAAAATGCTTCACATGTGAAAAAAAAAAAGGATATTCATATGCTTTGTGTGTTGGGATGATGGAAATAAGAAAATATTTAAAAAAGAGATGGGAGAAATGTTGAATGAAAGAGTTAGTCACTGGGTGAATTTTTCATGATTATCATACTTTATATCTCCGTTTGCATAAGCTCTCTCTATTTTGGTATATCATTGACCTTTCATTTGATAACCCAATCCCTTGACCTAATATTACAAACTAAAAAGTCATACCCAATCTTAGTTGATTTGCATTYCTTTGATTAGTYGAGAGTTGTATGAAGAGTATGCCTTTGGGGTGATRAAGTTATTACTTTGTTTATAAGTAGTAATCAATGATTTTTTTTGCTTCTCATGATAGTTAGAGTGGCTTTGACACATATACTTTCTACATGCTTTGGTGGATATTGATGTGTGAGTTATTTATAGCTCCACGATGTGTGGATTTTGGATTATCATATGTTAATGTCGATGATTAGTAAGGTATTGTGGTTTGTTATTTTCTATTTTGTTTTTGTGTCATGTCATGTGCTTTTCGTTTTTGCCTGTTGCTTAGGGACAAGCAACAATCTAAGTGTGGGGGAGATTGATACATCATTTTCATATCTATATACATTAGGGTTTTTGAGGAAATATAGATGTAAATGTTGTTTAAAGGGGAAATATAGCATAACTCTCCAATTTTTTCGTTATAGGTACTAAATTGATGATTTTAGGGATTAACATGCTAATATAAGTCACAAATACAATTGAAAACACAAATGATGAAAAGGAGAGCTCAAATAGAACCCTGTTTGAGCCAAAACGGCACCTATTCATTAGCTACAGTTTGGAAAATTGAAAATAGCCGCAAAATGACATCGGAAGGAGTCAAAATAGCACCGATTTCCTAGAATCGGCACCAGAAGGCATGCTCAAACTAGCACCAACCAAGACCGAAGGCCGATTTGGGCCTGTTTGGGGCTATTTTATGGCTTTGTCGTATTTTGATGCTCTTTGGTTGTTTTTGGTATCTTCTAAAGCTATAAATATGTGACTTTTGGCTACAGGTTAGGGAATCAACCTACTATACTTTGAAAACATATCGAAACACTTAAAAGAAGCTTTTAGGAAAGAAAAGAAATTTGAAAGATTTAAGATTGATCGAGCTTATTATCTTTCATGATGTTTTCTATCWCAATCTTCAATTTGTATTTATTTTTATTGAAGTCATTATGAACTAGGTCTTTTTTTTTCCCTAAGAACATGATGTAACCTTTATTGAATTTGGTATTTTCCATATTCAATATATCTTTGTCATTGAAGCCTTATTATTGTTCTTAATGTTCGATTTTATGACTGGCCATGTTTCAATTGTTTCAAATAATGTTTAAGGCGATTACAGATTACGCTTCTGTAATTAGTTTAAATAACTTGTACCATGAATTACGTGTGAAATAGAGATATATAACATGATTTTTGCAATCCTATGGACTATAAGTTTAATGCATTTTTCTAAGTTAAATTGAGCATACAGATATACCTTAATTACTTAGAGAAATAGGTTGTTAATATCTTGAGAAAGTATATTCGATATCATGAGTTTGACTATTAATGCTTAATATGTTGATTTGGGAATGTCTGTTAGATAACATAGTTGAGCAATTGTGAACTTATGTGTCTTAGACTTTTTATCCATTAATTTTCCTTCTAAGTTGTTTTCGTGTAATCATCTAGGGTTAATTAGGTTTTTCTTAGTTAATTACTTCTCATCTCAATTAATTGGTTTGTTAAATGAATTTTAGGATTATAAGTGGATGGTARTATGGATTTAATTCTCTGTGGGTTTGATATCTTTTATATTACTCGATACAACCTAATATACTTTCTCGAATTTCCCATATCAACAACTCATAAGAAAACTTAGTTACGGGTGTCCAAAAACTAAAGGTTTCTTGGGGAAGAGTTTAGAGGATTTCTTGGAAAGAAGATTGGAAAGAGATTAGTTTTTCAGTGCAAAATCCTTACCAATCAAACGAGACCTGAAGGATATAGTGAAATATTCAATCCAAAAGTTCTAGTGATCACTAGCACAAATGCCAAGTCACACCCAATACTTGAAATGTTTTATTTATCTGATACTTCATAACTCAAATATAGAAATATAGATAAAAAGGATTTAAAAATGGAGACTAATTATTATGTTCGGATAAATTTTTGTTTATACCTAAGAAAACACTTACATAAGCTAGATGTTCATAAGAGAAATGCTTCTTCTTTTAGATTACATGTTCATAAGAGGAAAGTTTTAATTTTTTACCCAATGTTGTCATCAACTAGTGAAAAGTACCCACAATGCATGGGATAATAGGAAAAAAAGAAAATATATATGTGTGTGAGATATATATGAGATGTTATTATTGATTTTTGAACTATCATYGCATAGACTAACATTATTTGATTTATGAAATTAAGTACGTGTGTAACCTAAAAGATAATCCATAATATATATATATATATATATATATTATGGATTATCTTTTAGGTTTGCTAATTTTATTTTGATCTTGGAAATAGTTTGTAGAGTATAAGAAGATGATCTACCAAGACTCCGACATCCAAGTGTTTGARAACATTGACCACCTCTTTGAATTAGCAGATGGTCACGTATGATAGTCTTTTGAATCCCCTCAAAATCATCCCTGCTACCCTTTTTGAATTATCTTTCTAAAACATGTACTTCAGGGATACTTGTAAGTTGCTTCCTCCTAAATACATCTTCCTCGTGACTGTGTTGTTGCAACATTCGAAGAGCATTGAGCTTCAAGAGGTGAAAGTTGTCCATTACTATTGTAGAAATTAAACAAAGAATTTAAATTGAACAAAAAAATTATGAAGACAAATTTTCTTTATTGAAAGCACAACAAACTCGACAAGTTTCTTACTCGAAGTCCAAAATACATCTATTTGATTTCTTATTGTTAAAGATTTAGACTCGACCTCCTTATATAAGATCCAACAYTCTGATTCAAATATGATTAGGACTTTATCAAATGTAGTCTCCTAATTCTAATATATAATTGAACTTGGATTTACAATTCCTACATTGCCTCCCTTAAACCAAGATGTTCAAATCTTCAAATCTCTTCATTTCAAGCATTTTCTTCAATTCGATGAATGACACCATCTTCAATGGTTTGGTAACTATATCTACAACTTGATCGTCAATAGGAAAATAATTAATAACTACTTCTTTATCCCGAACCAAATCACGAACATGATGAAACTTGATATTAGTATGTTTGCTAGACCATGCAAAACTGGATCTTTAGGCAAATCAATAGCTAAGACAACAAATTATTGGACTTGGATCTTTTTGTTGATGTTGTAGGAAACCAAGCATTATTCTCAAACATAATGCTTGTGTAGCACTATTTGTTGCTGCCATGTATTCAGCTTCTGCTGTAGATAATGACACAACCTGTTGATTCTTCTAAGACCAAGAGAATACACCAGAATCCAAATAAGTTGCATAACCAGAAGTGCTCTTGTACTYTACAATATCACCTGCCAATCACTATCCATGTATCTAACAAGAGATATATAATTAGTACGTGAATAAAAGCTACCATTAGATTGTGTACCTTTAAAATATCTCAATATTCTTTTAGCTGCTTGTAAGTGTCATTGGTGAGGCAACTCCATAAATCTGCTAAATAGGCCAACCCTAAAAGTAATATCACGCTGAAGTCAAGTAACTCAAACTCCCAACTAATTTTCTGAAATTAGTAGTTTCAACATATTCAACAATGTCATCATTTGTTAATTTCAATTTGTCCTCCTCATGAGGCATGATAGATTTACAAGAATCCATCTTAAATTTCTTCAAAACATCACCAGCATATTTTTTCTGACAAATAAAAATTCTTTCATCCAGCTGACAAATCTCTAAGCCAAGAAAATAAGCCATCAATCCCAAATCTGTCATTTCAAAATTACTAATCATATCCTCATTGAACTCAAAAATTAATTTGTGATTGTTGCAAGTAAATATCAGATCATCAATYTATAAGCATACAATAAAGATATCACCATCATCATTAAATTTTGAATATAAAGTATGCTCACATGTATAYTTTTCAAATCCAAGTTCAACAAAATAAGATTCAATATGAGTGTACTAGGCTCTTGGAACTTGTTTCAATCCATATAATGCTTTCCTCAACCTATAGTATTTATTTCATGACCCTTAAGCATATAACTTCGAACTGTTCAACATATACCTCTTCTTCCAAAACACCGTTTAAGAAAGCAGACTTAATGTCCATTTGATAAATTTTTCAAGAATTACAAGCAGTAAGAGAAACTAACACTCGAACTGTATCAAGTCTGGCAACAGGTGCAAAAACCTCATAATAATCAATGCAAACTTTTTGTTTATAACCTTMTAGCAACTAGCATTATTTTGAAAAGGTCTACTTCACCAGAAGGTCTGTACCTGGTCATGTCCACCCATTTAACACGGTGGGCGTTTTATCAATTAGAAGAGCAYTCAATTACCAAATTTTATTTTTCTTAATAGCACGAATTTTCTCATCCATAGCTTGAATCCAACAGTCATCATTAGCAGCATCCTCATAAGTAACTGGTCACAATCTGCAAATAAAGCATAATTCACAATATCTTCATTAGATAAATCACTATCATTATCAATGACATAATCTTGCAAATGAGTTGGTAGGTGACYTTCTCGTTGAGGCCTTCCAGAAGGCTATGAACTACTAGAGTTTTCAACTTGCTCTCCTCCTTGATTAGTGGACTTATTATCCACTCAAGTTTGAAACTTCAATGGAATAAAATATGATGGTGCTGGCTATTTAGATGTTTCAGAAGACCAATCCCAAGCTCCTTTCTCATCAAAAGTAACATCATTACTTATAATCAACTTCTTGGTATTAGGATTATACAACTTCTAGCCTTTAGTCTAATGATTATAACCAAGAAAAGTACATTTTTCTACTTTATCATCCAACTTTTTTCTGAGAGCATCTATTACATAAGCATATGCAAGACATCCAAAAACTTTAAGGTGAGTAATATTAGGGTTCTGACCATTCGAAAGTTCTTGAGGTGTCTTTCCTCTATTAGCTCTTGTTGGGCACGTGTTCAAAATATAAACTGCACAAGCAACATATTCGGCCCAAAAATATTTAGGCAAATTTTTAGAATGTAACATAGATCTCACCATATTCATAATTTTCCTATTCTTTCTTACAATGACTCCAATCTCTTGAGAAGTATACCTAGCTATCAATTGACGTATGATACCATACTTTCCCAAAAAAATRATTACAAACCATATATTCCATTCCCTTATCAGTTCTTGAGGTTTTAATAAAATATCCACTTTTTTTCTCCAAATAAACCTTGAAACTTCTAAACACATGACATGCCTCAGATTTATGTTGCAAAAAATATGCCTAAGTCTTTCTACTAAAATAATCAGTAAAAGTAATGAAATATTTTTTAACCACCAAAAGTGGGAGCCTCTGCTGAACATAAACCAAAATGAAGTAACTCCAATGGTGAGTTTTCTTTCCATGTTTTTCCTTTTACAAAACAATTTTTGTGCTTCTTTCCGACAATGCAAGACTAGCACTTTTAATCATCAAAATCAAGAGAAGGTAATCCCTGTACCAAATTTTTCTTTCCAAGTAAATTCAAACTACTAAAATTCAAGTGTTCAAATCTCATATGCCACAGCCAATGGTCATCAAAAGTCACACAACAAAAGCAAGGTAAACCATTAGATGTCACGTGTAGAGGAAATAAGTGATTATGGCTCACATTTACCTTTGCAATTAGTCTTTTATGTGAGTCATTAATAGTGTACACTACTCGATTGAAATTTATGTATAATCCTTTGAAGACAGTTGCCCAACACTTAATAAATTGTGTTGAATACAATGACATCAGAAATAAAATCTAAAGAGCCATCCTTCAGAGTAATAGAAATTTTGCCTTTTCCCAAAAAAGAGACAATGATGTTATTTCCAAGTCTAATAATGGTCTCAATAGATGAATCCAACTCTGAAAACATATTTTTATTCCCACACATACTGCATCTTGAATCTAAAATCCATTCGTTCTTATTTATTTTGACCAAATCTAGTAGTCATCGATAATAAAGACTCAGGAGATTCATTAAGTTCAATCTTACCATGCGTCCAATTGTGTCATGTGTTCCTTTTTAAATCTACAATCCTTCTTAATATGACCGTACTTACAATGTTCAAAGCCGAGACTCGAAAAAATCGAAGGTTGTCCAAAGATTCTGTCTCCATCATATCCATGCCAACTTCAATATCACTTTAAAGAAGTGTATGTTGAAGAAGCTGATGTATCAAGTGGGAAGTACATCAAAGATGCAAAAGTTTTTGATATGTACATGGAAGAGATAAGAAATAGAAGTCACCATTTTGGAGTTTTAACAGCTAACTTGTCTATATCTATGAACAGTGTTCTTAAGAAAAAAACATGCACTACCATGAAGGTTTTGGTTGAGATGAGCTTCAGGAAACTTGTTGATTACTTTTTCCTTCATCGAGAAGAAGTGGCTCACCATCAATACCCATTTCCATCTAGAATATGGAAGATTTTCACCGATCTTGAAGCTAAGGAAATGAAACACTCGTTCAGCCAATACAATCTAAAAATCGATTTATTTAGRGTCACCATTCCATGGAGAGGAGGTCGAAGGGGTAACCATGATTACACAGTCAACCTGAGTGAGAYGASTTGTAAATTGCCYAAAATGGAGTTTATCRGGAAGACCATGTTCCCATGTATTTACTATTTGTAGAAAAAGAGGTTGAGACGCTAGAGATCTCTTAAGTGAATTCTACTTCAAAGATAATTATAGAAACATATATATTTGGGATTTCTATCCGGTTGAAAATGAGTCAACTTAAAAGCCTGCACACCTTTAAAAATAACGAAGAACTTATGAAGGGTAATTGTTCGGGATGGAGGCATACTACAAGAATACGTGGAGAAATAGATTTTCCCAGCCTCGACTCTTCCAAGATGTTGAAACGGCCATCAATCCGGTCATAATAGATGAAATTGTGGGAAGAATAAGTTCTAAGGAGCAACATCCTCGAGAATGAGATAGTTCATGATTTACTGTAATTGGATATGAACTTTTATATAAAGTGCTCACTTCAAATCTTTATCTATATATATAGCATTATCTCYTGATATGTGTTTAATTAAAGTCTGGTCATATCTCTTGATTATAGTTTGCATTTGGCAATGAATGGTGCCATTGTGATTTATATGAAAGTTTTTATTCTTGTAAAGTAAATTAAGTGATGAAAAGTTTATATATATATTTTAATGATCGTTGTAGCCATTATATTTGATATTTTGGGTAATATTAGATGGAATGTATTTCATGGACTGAATCATTTGTTTACAGGTGAATATGAGAAACATATTTAACAAAAATGGATGTGCTTGAAACCCCAATAGACTCATCCAATGTGCTTTCTTCTAAACAYACGAATTTAGCAAATGCGCTYTGTAACAATCGAGATTTAATTTCTATTTTTCTTTTTGAACTTTATATATATACATATATACAATTTATGTTCTAATCCGCTAATTAGATTATATTCATGATCGTTAGTAAATTGATTAATTTACAGCGAAAAGACTTAGAGGCTATAACGTTCGATGTGCCAATTAGAAATAAATAATTATTTCCTTGATTTATTATTTGTTATGCATTAATGTGTGAGTATGTTTATTTAAAGGTGAAATTTTGTTCGTTTACTTTAATTAAAAGTCTTAGTTAATTAATTTAGACTTGACCCTTTACAATCTGTCCTCTTCTTATTCAAATCTAAAACCGAATTTGGAGTTTGATTTTGGGCAAGAAGAAAATTAATAGATTTTAATTTAGTTGGGCTTAATTGGTTAAGTAATAAAAATGGCCCACGAACAAAATTTTAGTTAGGGTTAAGTTAGCTTTCAATATATATATATATATATACACACACACACACACACAAAACATGAAGAAGATGATTGTTCATCTTCTTCCTTAAACATAAAACCTAACCCCCTACCACTGCCGCCTCCTCCTCTGCCCTTAGCAGTGCTGGTCTTCCCACACACTCTCTCTCTCCCCTTCTCTACTGGTGCCAAACGCCACTCCATCTCTTCCGTTCTCGTCACTAGACCAGGCAACCAGCCGCCCACAATAGGCCACCAGGCGACCAYGCGATTCGATGACCAAGTGCCTAGGGGACCAGGCAACCAAGCACCGTGGGCAGTTCGCTAGCACAGTACATGTGCGACCAGGACTTCCGTTCGCACGCTTGGAGCGTATTTCTATCCCGAGCATGATTGATGCCATTACATCTTAGACTCAATACCATACCTAAGGTTCGGGATTCAAAATGAATCCTTAGTTTCTTCATTTAAATTAACTGAATGGTAGGTTTTGTATTATGTAATAATAATTAAGGAAAAATATGAAATATGTTTAGTGTGAAGCTTATGTTAGTACGAATAAGTAAAAGGAGAATATAATRATAGAAATATATCGAAATATGATTTAATATGAGATCTAGGATTTGTATYATAAAATAATGRATATTGTGATTAAGATTATTATTATTTTAAGAATGATTAGGAGTCATGAAATTAAARTGTACTATTAGTAGTGCGATTTGTATTGATATGGAAATTAAACTCGYAAATCGTTGGTTAAAATCATCATAAGAAAAACGATAAAGGTACTAACTAATACCTATATTAAATGAATGTTTTTGGTTAAACAAATCTTAGATGAATATTCTTTGTATATATTGGGATACTATGGCACATTAACGTTTTGGGCAACCAAGGCACCTTACTAGCGAAAGTAAACAAATTTACTAAGGACTACAAATAAGTAAATTCTCACATTCTCATTAATGCATATGTATTATTGTTATAATTAAATTACTCTTAGGTGAATTGAATGTGTATTGAATCTGAGTTCTATGTAAGTAAATCCCTCATACTCATTAATTGTATTCCATATGTGATATATTTTGTGGCTATAATTAGATTGTTTGTATGATATATTTCGTGGTTATAATTGGCTTGTTTTGTGTGATATATCCTGTGATTATAATTGGATTGTCTYGTGTAATATATCCTATAATTATAATTGGATTATCTTGTGTGATATTTCTAGTGATTATAATTGGATTATCTTAGGTGATATGTTTCTACCATTAACATGTTGGATAGTTTAAATTCAGATTTATATAGTTCATGTCATGGGCATGTAGTTATAGTGTTTTACATCATTCTTGGCATGAGCCCATTGTGCATTTAGAATGTGAAGGTTTAAGGAATGTAATTGAAAATAGAAATGGGATTTTATGAATAAATTATTTTCCAAATGTTAAGGATTTTGAAAAAGGAGTGTAAAGCCTAACCATAAAAGATATGAGTGGAAAATGGGGCGTGGGGGACTAGCGCACCTAAGCTAACCCTCTTGTAGGGTGGAAAATTCATGTATTATTCACCTCTTATGAGGTGATGTTCAGGAAAAGTTAAAGTAATGCTAACCGCTTTGCGGTTCTACTGGTAGAAAATGTGATCGAGTTCCAGAGAATAATGGCCCACTGCAAGCTTAATGGCTAAGCATTAGACCAAGTGAGCTCACGACTTTAAAGGAATGGAAATGTTTGAAAAGTTCGTACATTTTGAAAGAAAATTTTTTATGATAAAGTTTATGAAATGGAAATGTTTAGAAAGCTTTTATTGAGAAAGTGAAATTTTTATAAAACATTTTAGGTAAGTGTTTAGATTCCTTTTGTTTTCCTACAGTAGTTAATAGGACTATGGGTAAGGTAAGTAATACTCTTGGCATAGGACAGTTCCTAATTTGGGGATGTTACAAGCGGGCTATTAAACCGATACATTCCCTAAATGCTTTTTCTTCAACAAAGTTTTGAACACTATCAGCCTCAGCAAGTCTCTCTAAGTATGGCCTCAATTCTCCTTCTGGTCCTAAGGAATTATCTTCCTTATTAGTAAAACTGTAAGAATGAGGGAATATACCAATGTATGGAGCGTCACAGATAGAATTATCTGGGGAATCATCTATCAGAAGTGTGTTTGACTTATTATAGGTCCTGATTCCCATGGCAATGCTGGATCAATTTTCTCCTAAATCATCTTGAGTTTCTTTACAATGGTTTATTTCTATCCTCAAGAGTATACATTCTTGTATTTGTGCAATATGTTTGATCCCAACAGAAGAGTACTCTGCTTTTATTGCTCCCTTTGTAATGAACATAAAAATACTATTGGATGGACTCTTGCAGATATAAAAGGTATAAGTACTTCACTTTGTATGCATAGGACTTTATTAAAGTCTAAAGCTAAACCCGTGAGGYACCCARAYAGGAAATTAAATGCAGTTATGAAAGAGGTGGTTATGAAAGAGATTTTTAAACTTTTAGAATTAGGAATAATTTATCCTATTTCTGACAGTCGATAGGTGAGTCCTATGCATATCMTACCAAAACAATTTSGACTTCAATTGGTTAAAAATAAGAAAAATTAATAAATCCCTATGAGGTTGCAAATTGGATGGCATATGTGTATAGATTTTTGAAAGCTAAATGCAGCCACTAGAAAGGACCAATCTCCACTTCCGTTTATTGACTAGATGCTTGAGAGACTTACATCTAAGTTATTCTTGCTTTTAAGATTGATATTCGGGATATTTCCAWATTTTTATAGATCAGGAAGATAAGGAGAAAACTATTTTGACGTGCCCATTTGGTAAATTTACGTATCGTCTTATGTTTTTTGGCCTTTTGTAATGCACTGGGGACTTTCCAYATATGTACGATGAGTATTTTTTCTTACATGATTGAAAATTGCATAGAAATTTTTATGGATGACTTTACTATTTATGGAGATTCTTTCAATCYATGTCTTGATAATTTGGCAATAGTATTAAAAAGATGCATTGAAACTAATCTTGTCCGTAATTATGAAAAATGTCATTTCATGGTTAAAGAAGGATTAATCCGCGGGCATGTTGTTTTTGCTAGTTGCATAAAGGTAGATGAGGCTAAGGTTGATTTAATTGCTAAATTATCATATCCAACTAATATCAAAGAAATTCATGGTTTCCTTGGTCATGCAGGTTTTTACAGATGATTCATTAAGGATTTTCCAAAGATTTCCCAACCGTTGATAAGATTGTTGCAGCAAGAAGTGCCATTCGAGTTTGAAAAGGAGTGCAAGAAAGCATTCGATTTATTGAAGATTTAATTAACTATAGCACCCATAATCCAACCTCCAAACTGGTATTTACCATTCGAGCTCATGTGTGATGCAAGTTATTACACAYGTGGGGCTGTTTTAGGACAAAAATTTGAAAAGAATAATCATGTGATTTATTATGCATCTAAGACTCTAAATTCAACCCAATGCAACAATACTAKAATTGAAAAAAAGCTATTAYGAATCGTTTTTGCCTTTAAAAAACTTAGATCTTATTTGCTTGGTTCTAAAGTTCTAGTATTTTCTAATCATGCAGGATTGAAGTATTCACTTTCGAAAAAAGACTCGAAACCTCGATCAATAAGATGGGTTGCTGCTCCAGGAATTTGATTAAGAAATAAAAGATCGAAAAAGGACAGAAAATCATGTAGCAGATCATATGACTCGACTGGTTAGAGAGGAAGACCCTATGCCCAATTTTGAAGCATTTCCAAATGAACATCTGTTTACTGTACAAGGTAAAAAGGGTAAGGGACCTTGGCTTGCAGACATGGTAAATTTTCTAGTTTTTTGAATTTTATCACATGGTTTAAGTTCTACACCAAAAAAAAAAAAAAGATGAAGCGTGATTCTAAATATTTTATATCGGATGAACCATATCTGTGGAAAATTTATTYTGATTAAGTTATTCATCATTGTATGCCTGAAGAGGAAGTTAATTCCATTTTAAATTATTATCATTCTTATGCCTATGAGGGACATTTTGGTCCTAAAAGGACAGCTAGAAAAGTTTTACATTGTGGATTTTACTGGAAATCATTGTTTAAGGACTCATATTTTTCTGCAAAACTTGTGAGGAATGCCAAAGAGTAGGAAATATCTCCTCTAGAAACGAAATGCCTCAAATGCCTATTATTGTTTGTGAAGTGTTTGATGTTTATGGGATAGATTTTATGTGTAACATCCCCAGATCAGAATCTACCCTAATCCGGGAATGTCAACGACTTAATTCTCATATAGTCAAAATTTCAGCGGAAGCATTTAACAATAAAGGAATAAATTTTAAACTTTCAACAAGTTCATAAATAAGTAAAAAGTTTAATTAACAGAACGACTCTTAGGTATCAAAGCCTGCTCCCAAACGATCTKCACACATCATCTAGTTAATCATCACCTGAAACGTAAAATAAGAAAATATGGGGTGACCTACTAAGCTCAGTAAGCAAATATCATGCATGAATGCATAAATAATGCCCTACATGTCATGAATTATAAAATTTCACTTTCTCAATGAAAAATTTCTAAATATTTCCATTTCATAACCTTTTTATAAAATCTTTCCTTTCAAAATGTAAGAACTTTCCAAACATTTCCATTCCTTTAAAGTCGTGAACTCACTTGATGTAAAACCTAGCCATTAAGTTCTGGAGTGGGCCATTATTCTTTGGAACCCGATTACATTTTCTACCGATAGAACTATAAAYCGGTTAATATTACTTAATCTTTTCCTSAACATCACCTCATAAGAGGTGAACATTATATAATTTCCCACCTTACAAGAGGGTTAGGTCGGGTGCGTGGGTCCCCCACGCCRATTTCCCACTCACATCTTTCATGGCTTTGGTTTTGCATCCCTTTTTCAAAATCCTTAATGTTTGGAAATCATTCATCTAAAATTAACATCTTTAAAAACTTCATTCCTCAAAACATTTACTTTTTCAAATTTCATTCTTTAAAAACATTTCCTTTCTTGAATGTATGATTATGTCCCTACAAGAGAATATGCAACTACTGCAATCTACATGCTCATGGACCACATGAACCTTTAACTTAAAATTTCTAACATGTCAATGAGTAATAAAATTCACATACTGGAAGTAATATCACATTATAACACATAAGAGCAATTACCAATTCACATTCAATTCATATAAGAAGATTCAATCATAATAACAATAAAACTCGTATCATAATTAATGAGATTGTGGTGATTTTCTTAAAGTCARTTCAATATCCATTATGAGTTCACATTCAATTCACATAGAGATTCAATCATGATAACAACACACTTGCATCATCACTAAATGAATGTCGGAATTTACTTACATAGAGCTCAGATTCAATACACATTCAATTCTCCTAAGAGCAATTTAATTATAACAACACCACATATACGTTAATGAATGTGAGAATTTACTTACATATAGTCCTTAGTAAATTTGTTTACTTTCGCTAGTGGGGTGCCTTGTTTGCCCACAACGTTAATGTGCCACAGTATCATAATATTATTACACAAAGGATATTCATCTGAAACTTGTTTAACCAAACACATTCATTTAACACAGGTGTTTACCATTAATACCTTCATCGTTTTTCTTATGGTGACCTTAACTAATAATTTCTCAAGATGCATTTCCATGTCAACAAAAATCAAACTACTAATAGTACAATTTAATTTCATGATTCCTAATTTGTTCTTAAACTAACAATAATAATCATAATCACAATATACATTATTTTATCATACAATCCTAAATTTCACCCTAAATTATATTCCATAGGGCATTATTCATGCATTCATGCATGGGATTTGCTTACTGAGCTTAGTAGCTCACCCCATATTTGCTTARTTTACGTTTTAGGTGATAATTAACCAGATGGTGCATGGAGGTCGTTTGGGAGCAAAATTTGATACCAATTGAGTCGTTCTGTTAATTAAATTTTTTATTTATTTATGAACTTGTTGAATGTTTAAATTTTATTCTTTTATTGTCAAAAACTTCCACTGAAATTTTAAATATATGAGAATTAATTTGGTAACATTCTCGAATTAGGGTAGTTTCTAATAATTACTGACATGGGGGTGTTACCTCAGCTCCCCATCCCTAGCAGAAAGGGCAGACAACTCGTTCAATTTTGCCAGGGCATTCGACTTTAGCTCAGTTGAGAAGGATGGGTCGGAAGACTGGGCCACTAGGCTAAGAGCCTTCCATAGCTTCCCATCGATGCCCTCTCCTACAAGCATTTCCAGTCCTTAGCCAAACTCCCTTGCTTCTCATCTTGGTCAAGCTCTCCCCAAGATTTCAAAATTGAATTTCTCTTGCACAAATCGATTCATCATGCAGAGCTTAAACAAATCTCTTGACAAATGTAGGGTGTAACCTTACAAGTGGCAAGAATTTCCTAAAAGCACAATTCCAATTTGGATTCTTATAGTTAAATTGATTTGGTCTCCCAAAGTCTTCTTCCTTCCCCCTACTCATTGAGGTGTTTTTGCCTCTCATTGTTCATCAGCAATTTGGCATCCTACCTCACTCCACCTGTTTGAGCATGAGACTCCTGTCTCTTGAAACAAGACATGAAGATTAAGCAAACATCAATTTCAAATTTTCTTCACGTTAACAGCTTCGGATTTTCCYTCTCTAACTCCTTTAAATACAAGACYACAACACGCGTACTTATATGACTTAGAATTCAGCCTTTTTGCAGATAGATTTTTGACTAAGATTCAACTCACTCGGATATCCATCATTCAAGCTGGATATTGGATTATCTTGGTGATCACCGTGCAATCAATTTTTAACTTTCTTTGGATAGCTTTGAGCTTATTGAGCAAGCTCTTTCACGGTAGTACTCTCTCCTGTTGCGTTCTTTTACTTTATTTAAAAACTGAAAATAGATCCTAAGATTGACTTCTCTTATTGATTCATGGACATGTATGCAAATCGARCAAGTTTTCCGACACCTACTTGTAGACAGTTTCAAGTTACACTTTTGCAGCCTTCCTTACCTATACAAGTAAGTGATCTCTTTCCTTAAGAATGCTAGGATTTGACAGATATAGTAAATATATATGCTAAATAAGGTTTGGTGCTATCAGATTGATTTGTTGATGTATTTAGAGTTGATGGAAACATTGGTATGTTTGAAAGAATGGCTTATTGGTATACGGTTATGCATGGATAGGATTTGAATAATTAAGTTAGTTAAGTTGCTTAATATTCTTTTGAGGTACACCTGAATCTAGATTAGATTTTGGAATGATGTAAGGATAATTGTGACAAAAATGTTAAAAGAACTTGTTTGATATTAGTAACAAATACGAACTCACTGCAACGAGAATAGATTAGTGTAAATGAGCTTCTGTTTCGGTCAAACTATGAGTTATCGATGGAATCCAAATGGGGCATGTGATATATGGTTAAAAACCTATGACCCTGTAGAATTTTAAATTGACCTCATTGAAAAGGATTCCTAGACTACAAGATATGACCCAATATTTAAACCTTGTCAATTTTGATTACTAAAGTCATACCTTACTGTTTTGACCACTTTAATGACCTCATTGCAACACCTCTGCATCTCAGAATTGAAATTCAATAGGATTTATTATCAGAACTCCCCTATAACTTCAGTTATAACCTGATCATTTGTCTTTGCTAGTTTGAACAAAGCTAAACTAGATTCTGCAATACCTCTGACCTAAGAACTTCTGGGAAATGATCCAAAATTTTTTAGTAGAGTAGTTCATATGTATGAACTCCTTATAGTCTTAGGAATGTTTAGCAATTGGTTTGACTAGAAAAATCTTAGTGAAACTCGAGATAGAGTCATTATAGTCACCCCTATCCAATTTTGTCTGGAAATTTCATTACCCGATTGTTTTGAGTTCACTGCAATTTAATATTAATTCTAAACCAGAGCTTCTTATATAGGTAGGTTCCCCTTTATCTTAGGGTCATTTTCCACTAAGTCTTAATAAGAAACTCAGTTTAGAACCTAAGTTGTAAGCATTTTGTTAACTGGTGCCAGATTATGTCAATCCTAGTCAAGACCTTAATTTCTATAACTATCTGACACATACCAGAATGTTATCATGCCCACCTATTAATATTTCTAAGAATCTTAAGATCGTAAGACTCTAAGGACTCTATTTTCACAAAATTCGGATATGTAGAAATCAAGTTGTGACTACATTTTCGAACCATGACAATTTGAAACAAATTTTCAGACAGTCTGGCCAAATTTACCCCATTCTATCACTTAAATATAAATAAAGTTCCATCTAAACTATAATTTCAATTATGATCCTATGTTGGAATTCTTTAGGGTTATAGGACTTGATTAGTATTTTGAGATTAAATATACYGTGTTTTAGTAATTAAGAACTAGCACAAGATTCGAAGTAAGAATTACTTTATGACTTATTCTTAGGGCACAAGAATAAAGGAAATTAGAAAGTTCACACATACTCGATCTTGTATTTAGGTGAGTTTCCGAAAATGTTTTCTGCATGTGTTATTAGAGGTGTTTAATTTTTATGTCTTTCCAAGAAAATGCATCTTGTAAGATTGTGAGTTCCCTAAATGTTTTCTATAAGTGTCTCAAAAGGCATTTTAAAAAGAAATATCTTGAAAGATTGGAAAATATTTTCCGCTCCTGCTTATAGCTTTGGGTTCACCCCATATGAAACACGATAAACAAGTCGGATAACAAATTATCCTCAAAAAAATCATGCACATTTTCTAGAAAATCAAAGAAGTAGTTTCCTTATTTTGACTAGCCTTGGACACCAACTCCCTCACTGGCTTGATCTCAGGCTCTTTCCACTAGCCCAGTGTCGGACTATCATAATGGAAGACTGGAACTATCCTACTGACCTGAAGTCTTTCTGCCCGTTGACCGGTCTCAAGGTCTTCAACTGACTTAGTCTCCGGCTTCGGCACTTACCTGGACTAGTGCCACTAACCTGCTCTCAAAACCCCACATGGGTTTGGACTCTCATTGCCCCACTGGCCTGGTAACGAACTAATCTACTGCCATAGTCTCAGACTCCCTCATGGGCTAAGACTTAAACTCCGACTCCCTCATGGGCTAAGACTTAAACTCCCACATGGGCTGGGACTTAGACACCCCCACTGGCTCGATCTCGTGCTCCCCACTGGCCTGGTCTTGACCTCCTTTTCCTAGCCCCATCTCAAACTACCACAATGGAATACTCAAACCATCCCACTGACCTGAAGTCTGACTGCCCATTAGCTGGTTTTGAGCTCCTCAACTGGTTTGGTCTTAGGGTTCGGCAATGCCTAGCTTACGCTTGAGCTTCTCCATTAGCTGTCACGAGCCTGGTCTCGAGCTAACCCACTAGTGGAGCACTCTAGTGCATGGTCTCCCACATGTGTTTGGATTGTCCGAGACCCCGCCTGTGTATGAGTGGGGTTGATCATAGGTTTATAAGTATTGACAAGATCTCTCTTGGTATGAGGTCTTTTGGATAGAATCCAAAAGCAAAGCCATGCGGGCATAGGCCCAAAGTGGACAATATCATACCAATGTAGAGAATTGTCGGTCCATAGTCCTATCAACTGGTATCAAAGCATAAGGTTAGGTTTGAGCGAGAGCAATGGCAAAGGAAACATAAAAAGTGTCGGAGTTCTGGTATAGATAAATTTGATGGCACAGACTATGCATATTGGAGGATGCAGATTGAAGATTATATCTYTAACACCCATGAAAATGTTTTTCATTTTTATGAATTTTACATAATTATATAATTTACATCCTAATTGACTATTTAATTTATTACCATGATTGTTAGTGTTTTACTTATTTTTCAGTGGAAGGACTTGCATGTCGTAACGATCAATATGCCAATTAAAAAGTTAATAATTATTATTATTAGTGTTATTTTTCTGATCGTTATTGGTTTCTGATTGTGTGAGCTTATTCATCTAGTTAACAAGATTATATTAATTTATTAAGATCAAAATGTATGTTTAAATGAGTGAATTATTTTAAGCTGGAAAGAATCCTTGAATTAGGCAAGCTTTTTAGTTAGGGGAATAAACAGTTGCGGCCGAAAAAAAAAAAACTTGGGCTCGGCATGGCCAAGGCCCACAAAAAAAAAAAAAAAAAAGAAGAAAAGAAACAAACAGACTAATCCCTATTCACCATACTCTTGGCGGTTGAGCATTCTCCATAGCTGCAACTCCTTTTTCCAGACCAATATCGAAAGCTACAATTTTCTCCTAGGTTATGTAATTGAAGGTGAGTTATTCCCTTTAATTTTCAGTTTTTTGTTTTATTTCATTTTCACTTGAATTTTCTTCTATGCTTGTTTTACTATTATTTAAGGTCTAATAAAGAAGTCTTTTTTATTTGATATTTGTTATTATTGTATTTCTCATGAATGCTTGAGAGAATGAATTCTCTCTCGTGGTCCCTCTTACTCTCTCTTATTGTTAGTAGAAGATGATTTATTACATATATATCTTTGCTTTGGGATTTAATACTATTAATTGCCTGAATTTTATTTGTTTATTGGTGACTTCAATTTTTGCTATTTTCTTTAATGGCTGGCCGCCTGATGGGGTGGAGGTTAGAAATTCTTTACTCCTCTCTAGGGRTAGGTTCTCGTAATTCTGTGAGCATAATTCAATGATACAGTTATTGAGTTAGCTAATTATTTAATTATTTTTCCTTACAAGAGCTTCTAGCCTAGATTAGTATGCCCCTTTTATAGTTGTGTGTGCACGGAATACACGTTCACCTCCATTGTGGTTTTGATTCTTCTAAATTTCTCCCTTTCTTTGATGACAAGAGAAGAAAGGTTGCTAATGGTGTTTGGGCCAATAATTTGAGGTTGAGAGGCACTTATTGGTAATGGTAGTCAGCAAGTGCTTAAGGCATCAAATATTTTTTAATCTATTTACCCTACTCCAAGGTGGAAACAAGTTTCTAGAGTTAAGCCCACCTCTCTGAATGATGCATCAACCAAAGCTTTTAGGCTTTCAAAAAATCTCTGTCATACTCTTCAGCTAACGAAGTCAAATTTCTATGCCATCTTTGTTATACTCAGAGGTAAAAAAATAAATAAATAAGAAACTCATAKGAAAATGGATTTAAAGCTAACAAAAGTCTACTTTGATGATGGGGTGTATTTTATCTTACCTTAGCAATCCAACTCTCTTGCTCCACTATTTAGTAAAGTCATCTAGGCAAGCTTAGCATATATGTTTTCAAATAAAGAATCGAGTATGTGCATTCATTTTAGCTAAAGACTTTTATTATATGCATGTAAGTTTAAATTTTGCAATAGAGTAGAAAATTTCTAAAAGGTTCTTTATGAATATTRATTTTGTAATGAAACTAGGATATTATCTTGGCATATAGGCAATGGGGTAGCCAAGGAACACCTCTTGCAATTAAAGTAAATTACTTCCATTAAGGGTTTCAGGTAAGTAAACTCCCTTTCTTTTTCATCAAATGAAGAACATCTACTCTAAATGCAATACAAGTTCATGGTTTACTTTCAAGTATGTGAAATACTATATGTTTACATGTTACAACTATAAATTCGGTGTTTGGTTACTGGGTCCATATTCATGTGCATATATTTTATCATTATATTGCACCATGATTGGAAAGTTGCATGTTCAAGAATTCAATAAAGGATAGAGTTTGGAAAAAAAAAATGTAGTCTTAATATTGTATTTATCCAAACTTTAGGAAAAGAAAAACGGCATATCCCTAAGTCATGAAAAATGTGAGTGGGAAATGGAGCGCGAGGACTGTCGCACTCGACCTAACCCTCTTTGTAGGGTGAAAAATGAAAGTAAGTTTAACCTCTTTGAGAGGTGAATGTGAAAGTGAATGTGAATAGTTGTTAACCACTTAGCTGTGCTACCGATAGAAACTTATCTGGTTTGAAACCATAATTGCCCACTGCAGAGTTTAATGGCTAGTTCATACAACAAGTGAGCTAACATTAGAAATGTTAAGATGAATGAAATATTGAATTTCATCACAGATAAAGCATGTTATAAGCATTTATGCATGGGGTTTACTTACTGAGCTTTAGCTCATTCCCTTCATTCTTTTTACATTTAAGGTGATGATTAGCCAGGTGGTACGAGGATATCGCTTGGGAGCAGACTTGATATGCAGACTTCGTTTTCTTTAGGTATAATATTAATGTTTAGTAATTTCGTCAGATAATTGTTATTCTTCACTCGTTTATTGATATTTTTCTTTCAAAAGCTTTTGGAATGATAAATAAATGATTACATTTGTCTGGGAATGGATATGTTGGGATTTGTTTCCTAGTCTAGCYTAGATTCCTTTTATTTTTGGATTATTTCACTGAGTTGAAATTAAAATGGTGATATTGGGAATGGGTGTTGGGTTTTCTTTTTGTAAACCGGTTCGATATGTATATACTACAAAGGAGACTCTATCGAAATTTTTGTAGAAATATTTTCTTTAGTGTAGTAGTTAAAGTGGGGTAAATGATAGCACCTCTAGGGTTAGAGTTTCTAAACTTGGGATGTCTCAGCTTTGGTATCAGAGCTTACAGTTTCAAAAGCAATTCTATAAACTTTATTAGAAAAAACATTCTGAGAGGTATATGAGTATCAYGTCATACTGCAAGTGTTTCTTCCTAGACCATCTAATAAGGTTATGTTTTTTATTTAAGTTARTGARTGATATTTAATGTTCATTTGTTATAAGTACATGCTTGTTTATGTTTGGAATTCTTATGTGTATATTTTCTCTTAGTTTAAGTAGTGGTCTGTACCACTCGTTCGCAAGTTCAAGAAGGGACGTTACAGGCCCCAAATGAAAGGACAAGCAATACCACGACTGCTCAAGGAACTCCAATGACTGTGGAGCTTTTATGCAAGCGCTGGCTACCTTCGGGCAAACCAGCCAATCGAGGAAGAATGAGACTCAGGAATATAGGAATATGGGAAGATTTCTGAGTTCAAGAAGCTTTCTCCACCATCATTCTAGGGCACTATTGTTCCACTGGAAGCTGAAAATGGTTGAGTGAGATTGAAAAAGGTTTCTCCATCATGCGGTGTACAGCTCGAGAAAAAGTTAATTTTACTGCRTACATGCTCCAAGGAGAGGCATATGATTGGTGGCTGATGGTTCAACGCCAACATGAGGAYGATACTAGCCCTTTCGGTATGGAAATGCTTACCAAAGCTTTTAATGACAAATATTTTCCCAAGAGTATCTGTTAACAGAAGGAGAGGAAATTTGTGAGATTGGAACAAGGAAGTAGATATGTGAGTGATTATGAAGCAGAACTTGCATAGTTAGTTAAATTTTCTCCTCACTTATAGCAACTGAAGATAGGAGGGCGAAGTGTCTTGAGAAGAGGACTCATGTCTCAAATTAAACTAGCGGTGATTCCATTTGAGCTCTCCACTTACRGAGAGGTTATTAAGAAATCCTTTTTAGTAAAAAAGGCACAAGTATTGAGTAAGGAGGAGACCAAAAGTCAACCAAGTAGCCAAAAATTTAGAAGTGGGAACTCCAAGGGCTGGATCAAAGGCGGTCAGAAGAGGAGGCACGACCAGGATGTAAATAGAGTTAGCAACAAAACACGTAACAAATGAACGTTTGCTCAAAATATGGCAAGGAACCCTTGGGTGAATGCCTTCTAGGCAAGGAAACGTGCTACAAGTGTAGAAAATCAGGGCATTTCACCAAAGAATGTAAGTCGACCTGCTTTAATTGTGGGAAGCCTAGCATCTAAGCAAAGATTGCAAGAAGAAGAAGAAGACTACACAAGCAGGTGTCTACATTCCATCGAGAAAGAAGGCAAAGGAAGCATCAACCATAGTATCAGGTACTTATAGTTGAAATYCTACATTAGTTCAATTAATATAGTATAATTTCATGATATAAAAGTATCTTGTCATGTAGCACCATGTGTATGTAAAATACACTAGCTACTGTACTTTTGACTCAGGAGCTACCCATTCCTTTGTTTATCCGATGTTTTGTTGAGGAACTTTGAAACTCTCTTATGCGCATAGATACACAGTTTAGTGTGTCTACACCTTCCCAGGTGATCATGAACTCAAATTATATGTTGAAAATTGTCCGATTGTGGTGGATAGGAATGAGTTTCTAGTAGAACTYATTGTATTGGAAATCCAAGAATTTGATGTTATTCTGGGGATYGATTGCCTAGCAAGGTATCACGACACTATCGACTYTCATAATAAAAAGGTGTTATTTGAGCCCCCTATTGAATCACAATTTTGCTTTATTGGGACTACGATGAAACTATCAATTCCAATAATATCAACAATGAAGGCTCATCAAATGCTAAATAAGGGTTGCTCCGCCTACTAGCTGTGGTAACTAAGGTTCCAAAGCTAGAACATACTACCAGACAAATCTCGATTATCCAAGAATATTTTGATGTATTTTTGGATGATCTCCAGGGTTTGTCACCAGCAAGGGAGATTGACTTCACCATCGACTTAACACCTGGATTTCTAAAGTGCCATATCGTATGGCTCCTACTGAACTCAAATAGTTGACGGAGCAGTTATAGGATCTCATGGATAAGGATTTCATTCGACTTAGCTTTTTATCATTGGGTGCTTCTATTTTGTTCGTAAAATAAAAGGATGGATCCGTGAGGCTATATGTAGACTACAGAGAGTTGAACAAGGCGACGATAAAGAATAAATACACCTTGCCAAGGATTGATGATTTGTTTGATCAGCTTTAGGGTGCTATCCAAAATTGATCTGAGATCTGGCTACCATCAGTTAAGGGTAAAGAAAAGGACATCCCGAAGACCGCCTTTCGTACTCGATATGGACATTACTAGTTTTTGGTAATTTCTTTTGGGTTAGCCAATGCTCCAATTACATTTATAGATTTGATGAATTGGGCTTTTAAAGAGTACTCGGATCAATTTTTTTCATTAATGATATATTAGTTTATTCGCGATTCAGGGAAGASKWTGAAGAACACTGAAGGATGCGACTTCGAGTGTTTAGAGACAAGAAGCTAGGCGCTAAATTCAAGAAGTCTAAGTTTTGGTTGAATAGCTTGCCATTCATAGGACATATTATGTCCAAAGGAGGCATTGCAGTCGACCCGAGTAAGATTAAGGTAGTTCGAAAATGGGCAGCAACTACCAATGTTGGAGAGGCTTGRAGCTTCCTTAAATTAGCTYGTTATTACCGAAGGTTTGTTGAGGACACTATCTTTATGGGGCAAGATGCAAGATATACACCGACCATAAGAGTCTCAAATATTTCTTTACTCATAAGTAGTTGAACATAAGATAACAATAATGGTTAGAGATTGTGAAATACTACAATCGTGTGATTACCTATCACCTTGTCAAGGCTAATGTGGTTGGTAACGCGCTTAGCATGAAAAATCATGGGGTTGTGGCAGCTTGCGAGCTTATCAAAAATTATTACTGGCAGACATCTAAAAGCTCAAGTTGGATATTGTTCCTAGGGCCGCATATCTTACAAAAATAACTCTTACACCCACTCTTCCRAAAAAGATAAAAGCTTTGGAAGTTGAAGATCCTTGAGTATTGAAGTGGCYAACTGAAGTTGCTGATGGGAAGCCTTCAGATTTTGTGATCACTATTGATGGAGCTCTTCGGTAGGATGACAGGCTTGTTGTCCCTAATGATAAAAGGTTGAAGGAATAGATTTTAAGGAAAACTCATAATACGCCTTATCCGATTCATTCTGGAAGTACTAAGATGTATAGAGACTTGAGAAAGCATTTCTAGTGGGTGGTTATGTYCCACGATAMAGCAGATGTTGTTTTAGATTGCCTTACTTGCCAGCAAGTTAGGGCTGAACATCAACGACCCCTCGAGCCTTCTTTAACCTCTTATGGTTCTGAAGTGAAAATTGAATGAATCGGTATAAATTTCGTGGTTGGTTTGGCTATGACAAGGAAGAGTCATAATTCTATTTGGGTGATTATAGACCATCTTACAAAGTCAGTACACTTTTTGCCGATGAATACCACCTACAATATGGAGAGGTATGTTGAATTTTATGTGGCAGAAATTATCAGACTTCATAGAGTTTCATTATCCATTGTGCCTAATCATGATCCAAAATTTACTTCTTCATTTTGAAAGAGTCTGCATAAGGCCATGAGTACCCAGTTGAATTTTACTACCGCTTTTCACCCACAGATAGATGGACAGTCGGAGAAAATAATTTAAATCCTCGAAGTTGAGAGCTTATTTTATAAACTTTGGGCACACTTGGGAAAAATTTCTTCCCTTGGTTGAATTCTCTTAAACAATAGTTACCAAGCTACTATTGGTATGGCTCCTTATGAAGCACTCTACAAAAGGAAGTGTAGATCATCAATTCATTGGGATGAGTTTGGAGAGAGAAAGTTATTGGGCCCAAAGATAGTGCAGCAGATAGTTGAGGCTGTTGAACGATTTGTCAATAGACGAAATCAGCTCAGAGTAGACAAAAAAGTTATGCTAGTGGAAGAAGAAAGCCTTAGGAATATGCAGTTGGACACAAAGTCTTTCTAAAAGTGCCATATATTAAAGGAGTTATGAGATTTGGGAAGAAGGGAAAGTTGAGCCCTRGGCTCGTTGGACCTTTTGAGATTRTTGAGAGGGTGGGTGACTTACCCTARCGGGTTGCGTTACCACTGACCCTGTTAAGATTGCATAATGTATTCCATATCTCCGTGCTAAGAGAATATGTTTCAGATCCCTCACACATCCTTAGTTACGAAACGTTTGATCTTCGCGGAAACTTGTCATACGACGAGTTGCCACTGAGAATCCTAGAAAGGGTGGTGAGGGTGTTGAGGAAGAAGACGATAGCATTAGTCAAGGATCTTTGGAGGAAACATGTAGTTGAAGAGGTGACTTGGGAGCGCGAGGACAAGATGCGCATTAAGCATACTAACATTTTTAGTGAGTTCTAATTTTGAGGACAAAATTTATTTTATGGGGTAGGTATTATAACATCCATAATAAGTTTTTCCATTTTTATGAATTTTACATAATTATATAATTTATATCCTAATTGACTATTTAATTTATTACCATGATTATTAGTATTTTACTTATTTTGTAATGGAAGGACTTGGATGTTGTAACCACCAATGTAACAATTAAAACGTTAATAATTTTTATTATTAATGTTATTATTCTAATCATTGTTGGTTTGTGATTTTGTGAGCTTTTCATCTAGTTAACAGGATTTTATTAATTTTATTAAGTTCAAAATATATGTTTACACGAGTGAATTGTTTTAAGTTGGAGAGAATCTTTGAGCTAGGCAAACTTTTTAAATATGGGAATAATCCATTAGAAGCTCACCCCTTAGCCAAAAATATATATAGAGAGAGGGACTATTCCTACTCTTGTCGACTGAGCATTCTCCATAGCGACAACTCCTTTTTCCAAACCATTTCCAGAAGCTACAATTGTCTCCTAGGTTCTGTAATTGAAGGTGAGTTATTTTTCCCTTTGATTTTCAATTTTGTGTTTTATTTTCTTGTCACTTGAATGTTCTTCTATGCTCAATTTACTATTATGTATGGTCTTCGTAAGAAGTCTTTCTTTTATTTGATGTTTGTTATTCATTGTGTTTCTCGTGAATGCTTGAGAGAATGGATCTATCTTGTGTCCCTCACACTCTCTCTAATTGTCAATAGAAGATGATATAATCTACATGTATCTTTGGTTTGGGTTTTAATGCTATCAATTGCCAGAATTTTACTTYTTTACTAGTGTTTCCAGTTTTTGCTATTTTCTTTAAAGGCTGGGCGCCTAATGGGGTGGAAGTTAGAATTGTTTTAGCCCTCTCTAGGGCTAGGTTCTCATGCATTGGATGAGAATAATTCAATGATGCATTTATTGATTTTATGGAGAAATTAGCTAGTTGTTTAATTTTTTTTTTTTCCTTACAAGAATTTCCAACCTAGATTGCTATGCCCCTTTATAGTCGTGTGTGCACGAAATTCTAAATTTCCCTTTCTTTGATGAGAAGAGAAGAGGAGTTACTAATGGTGTTTGGGCGGATGGTTTGAGGTTGAGAGATATTTTCTAGTAATGGTAGTCTGCAAGTGCTTGGGGCATCAATTTTTTCTTTAATCTATTTACCCCACTCTAAGGTGGAAACAAGCTTCTAGAGTTAAGCCCACCTCTCTGAATGACGCACCAACCAAAGTTTTAGGCTTTCATAAATCTTTATTATACTCTTAAGCAAATGAAGTCAAATTTCAGTTCCATATTTGTTATACTCAAATGTAAGAAAAAATTGAGAAACTCATAAGTACATGGATTTAAAGCTAACAAAGTCTACTTTAACGATGGGGTGTATTTTGTCTTACCTTGGAATCCAACTCTCTTGCTCCACCATTTAGTTAATGTGTGTGTGTGTGTGTYTATGTTTTCTTTACATTAATTTATACGTAACATCATCTAGGCAAGCTTAGCATATATGTTTTCAAATAAAGAATCGGGTATGCATATTCATTTTCGCTAAAGGCTTTTACTATATGCATGTAAGATTAAATTTTGCATTAGAGTTGAAAATTTCTAAAAGTTTCTTTATGAATATTCATTTTGTAATGAAACTAGGATGCTATCTTGGCACGTTGGCGTTGTGGGCAGCCAAAGAACTCTTTTTGCAATTAAAGTAAATTAATTCCAGTGAGGTTTTAGGTAAGTAAACTCCCTTTCTTTTTCATGGAATGAAGAACTTCTACTCTGAATGTAATCTGAGTTCATGGTTTACTTTCAAGTCTGTGAAACACTATATATTTACATGTTAGAACTATAAATTCGGTGTTTATCCTTTGTCATTATGTTGGACCATGTTTGGCAACTTGCATGTTCGTGACTGATAAGATAAGGCAAATGTTTTAAAGGATAGAGTTTGGAAAAAAATATATATATAGCCTTAATATTGTATGTATCCAAACTTTAGGTAATGAAAAAGGGGTGCATGCCTAAGCCATGAAAGGTGTGAGTAGGAAATACGCACGGGAGACCGACGTGCCCAACCTAACCCTCTTTGTAGGGTGAAAAGTGAAAGTAAGGTTAAGCTCTTTGTGAGGTGAATGTGAAAGTGAATGTGAATGAGTTATTAACCGCTTTGTGGTGCTACCATAGAAACTTTTCTAGTTTCAAATAATAATTGCTCACTGCAGAGCTTAATGGTTAAGTGATATAYTAATTGAGCAAACCTTAAAATGGAAAATGTTAGGAAAGTCAAATGGAATCAAACTTTGAATTTCATCACAGATAAAACATGTAATAAGCATTCATATATGGGGTTTACTTATTGAGCTTTAGCTCATTCCCCTCCCTTTTTTTACATTGCAGGTGACGATTAGCCAGGATACAAGGAGACCACTCTGATACCRTCACTTTATTTTCTTTAGTTATAATGTTAKTGTTTAGTTAACTTTGTCAAATAATTTTTATTRTTTATTCATTTATAGATATTATTCTTTCAAAAGATTTTTGAATTATAAATAAACGATTACATTTTAGTTGTGGATCTGTTTGGAGTTGTTTCCTAATCTAACATAAGACCTTTTTCTTTTTAGATTATTTCACTAAGCTAAATTAAAATGGTGATATATATTATTTTTGGAGGAATGGGTGTTCTGTTTTCTTTTTGCAAACATGTTAGATATGTATATATTACAAAGGAGACTATCGAAATTTCTACATAAATATTTTCTTTAGTGTAGTAGTTAAAATGGGGTAAGCAATAGCATCCCTAGGGTTCGAGTTTCTAAATTTGGAGCGTTATAATCTCTATGAGAAGCAAATGCATCTGCCTCTTTTTGGGACAAAACCTGACGATATGAAGGCTGAGAAATAGGGCTCTTCTTAATAGCCAGGTATTGAGAGTTATGYGGTTAACTCTGACCAAATCTGTTGCACACAGTGATCTAAAGGAGAAGACCACAATAGATCTATTGAAGGTTTTGTCCAGTATGTATGAAAAACCATCTGCAAATAACAAGGTGCATTTGATGAAGAAACTGTTGAATCTGAAGATGCTAGAAGACGCATCAGTAGCACGACATCTGAATGAATTTAGTASCATCAAAAATCAATTGTCGTCGGTGGGAATTGAATTTGATGATGAGATTCATGCTRTGATCATCCTAGCTTCTTTACCAAACAGTTGGGAAGGAATATGGATGGCAGTGAGCAATTCTATCAAGTACAATGAGGTACGAGATTAAATTCTGGCTGAGAAGGTTCGCAAAAGCAATGAAGGTAAGACCTCAAAATCTAGTTCTACCCTAAACCTTGAGATAAGAGTAGAAGTAACAACATAAATTCAAATCGGGATAGATCAAAATCCAAAATTTTAATCGGAATAGAAATCCTAAGAAGAAGGATGAAGATGATTCTACTAATAATGTGACAGAAGAGGTGCATTTGGTATGGTATTGTCCACTTCGAGCCTAGGCCCACATGGCTTTGCTTTTGGATTCTACCCAAAAGGTCTCACACCAATGGAGATCGTGTTCATACTTATAAACTCATGATTAACCCCACTTCTAGCTGAAATGGGACGTGGTTTGCCCACCTAAAATTTAGACCTTCCTTGGTCAAAGYTTACTCCTAATTTCAGTTAATCCTATGTGCTAAGTATTTATAATTTCTAGAAAGGTGTTTATCTAGGGATTGCTTGAAAAGGAGATGGKGAATTTCAAAAGATTTTGAGAGTTGTATATCATGCTCCTCAGACTTGYTCACATAATCAGTTCTAAAAATATTGAAAGTAGATTTATAAATCTGATCTTTAGAAATTTTTTCGATAACCCAATTATCAATAGATTTCTGAAAATCTTCAATTATCAATTCTTCAGAATTTATCGGCATCCTTAGATCTGAAGTAGATATAGTATTTGCACTACTAGTTGAAGTAGATGGTTAAAAAGATTTTCCATCTCTAATTTGTTCTGACTAGATCAATATCAGATCTGGCTACAATCCAGTGGAACCTTAGGTTTCACTACCCTTTCGCATTGGGACTTACAACTTGGTTGAATAGAATGGCAAAAGGCCTCACCAGATTTAGACTGACTAGAGAAACTTCCTTATATCTGAATTATCAACACTAACAAATGTGCTCCTTCATGTGGCTCTCATACCAAATAATTATCGAGGAGCTCAGGAGAATGAACCCAGAAGAATTATTACAAGAAGATATAGAGAAAAAAAGGGACAATTAAAGTATCAAAACTAAATAGACAAAGATCAAAAGATAATCAATTAAGGAATTTAAACAATAAACATTAAATAAAATGGATGATATGATAATGCAAGATCAGGTGGTAGAAACGACCATATGCATGAATCAGGTGGTAGAGCCAAACATATGCATGAATAAGGAGTTAATGAAGATGTTCAAAGAAGAAACAAGATGATAAAATAATATATGAAATCTTATTAATCAAAAGTACATAATAAAACTTAAGATGAGATACAGGTACTCTGATATGATAAACTAAGAGAAAATCCACAGAGAGAGGGGTTTCACACCTTTTCTTCCTATAAAAATGAGTTATGGTTTTRAGAATTAGGAGGAGTTTCTTATACAGTCTCATATAAGGGTATTTTTGGAATTTTGAATGGTAATGTTAACAGTGTCCACTAAACAGTACTCGATGGAATTTATATCGGAAGGTTATTTGGTGAASTCATGAAACCTTTGAGGAATTTGCCTTAGATGCAGAGAATGTTGGCATCTAACACTGCAATATTTGCTGCATTTCTTCAAGAGATTTTCTTGCTGCAAGTCTAGCTTTTAGCTAGGATTTGCCGGATATGAAATTCTGTAGCGCCAAAGTAGTGATCGATGGATTTATAATCATGGTCTTCTGTTGGAATTTAAAGACACCTTAGGAATATTCTACTATCTTAAGGGATTTAGACTGGGGGAAATTTTCTATGAATTTCACTATTTTACCTAGAATCTGTGCCTAATAAAAGGGATAGTATTTTCTGAGTATTTTACGTACCAGGGAAAAACCCATGGTAAATAAAATTTTGTATGGAATAACGTAGGGGTTGCGAAATGAATTTCATTAAATGTGGGTTTATAGTGGGTTTTAAAGAGATTGAAAGAATTTACAATCTGGGGTTGACATTAATCCATTCTTGGCCGATACCAAATTGTTCCACTAATAAATGAGCCAATAAAAGAATTTAGAGGCATCACATGTCCTAGAACCAAAACAGATTAGCCAAGTGTGATGAGAATTGGAATTTTGGATATAGAATGGATTGAATCATGCCTATTAGTAATCCCAATAGGTAAACAACTCATTATAAAATGGTTCAGATTTTAAGGAATCTGGGAAAAATTAATCATTATTGAATCACCCTGGACCTCAAGCCATTCCTTGGGTGAGATGATATCAAGGATTTTGAATGTGGAATAAGAAGGATCTGTGTGATGATTATCCAAGCAAAAATGTTTAATTTCTATAGATCTACATAGTTCTAAAATATTCTAGTAATATTCAGTGGTTTATAAAACATGAACAGGCTTATAAAAGGTTTTTGGTCCAAAGAGTTTTTGGATTGTGACAAAAGGAGTTTGTTCAAAAAGGGATTTTTCAAAAGTAACAATATTTTGCATGAAGAGTTTTTTTAATAAATGAGGACGTAGAGGTTTTAAAAGGTTTTATCTCTACAATGGCATTGCATATAGTTTCTAAGCTAGAATAATCATGGATTGTCTGGTATTTGTCGTAGCCACTACTGATGGTCTGGTGTATATATCTATTGATCTGGTATTCATAATAGCTACAACTTTTCCTTTGGCAATTCTAGCCATAGCTACTGCTGATGATTCCAGAATTTTTGGAGTACTTCATGAAGTAATGCGATGTTTTTTTCCARAGGTCATGAATTCTTGCATTTTGTTTGGAATAACCATGGATTGTCTGGTGTTCTTTCATTTTGTAGTAAATCTTAACGGCTCAGACAGTCTTTAGTATATGGACTTTGTTGGGATTCTTCTTCATCTTCTAAAGTCATTTCATACCATGACTTTTTTAGAATCATGGCCTTTGATGTAGTCAATATTTGAGAAAATGTTGTTGGTGTCACCTTGGAATTTGATATAGCKAGAGCTACTCTAGAATTTGATACAGTCTGAGCTATCCTGGAATTTGATGGAAATGATTGGGATGTGTTTGGAGCATTTGTAGGGGATTTTCTCTTAATATCTTTTTGTCTTACTTTTTGAGGCATTCTCTCTGTTGCAAGAATTCTCTAGTGAGAAAATCTAGAACATAATTTGCATCTCCTTTGATAAATTCAATATCAAAATCAAATATATATATATAATATAGCTTGCCAATGGGCAAAAATATGTTTTGATGCAAGGTTCTTAACATCGTTTTGTAAAACTTCTTTTGCAGATTTACAATAAATATGTAAAGGAATTTTTTATTTAATAAATCACTTTAAAATTGTTGGATGCATATGACAATGCTCAGAAAACATTAGGTTTTCTCTCCCTAAATAATAGGATTTGCCACCCAGTCTTTCAGATGTCATATATCTCACGGCATTGATAACCGATTTTCTTGTCGGGATCTTAATTATCATTGCAATGCATGCTGAGATTCTGTGCAAGTTAGTGGACTGTAAACTCACAAGTGAGAAGGAGGAAAGGATTGATATTAGCCAGGCAAACATTGATGAGGGTTTGTTGGCTTGTCTTCAAAGTTGTATAGCACTAATTCACATGGATAAGGAGATTGCTACTAAGGCATTGAAGCCAATGATGATAAAGGTCTGGATGACTAAAACCATTCGCATCACCAGGTTAAAAAGGAACCAGTTTCAGGTTTTCTTTAGGGATGCAGCGGTGATGCATAAAGTGCTTAACCAAGGGCCTTGGTGCTTTGACAATAACCTACTTGTTCTTGCACCGTGGCACCAAGAATCAGAGGTGAGTCTGGAGCAATTACATTGCACCTGGTTCTGGATACATATTTAGGGGTTTCCATGTAATACCTGAGATTTAGTTTTCATTTTTTTTTATGAACTTTATATAATTACATAATTCATATTSTAATCCACTAATTAGTTATATTCATAATTTTTAGTGATTTGATTATTTTGCAACGAAAGGACTTGGAGGCTGTAATGTTCGATGTGCCAATTAGAKATAAATTATTATTTCTGTGAGTGGTTATTTATTTATGCATTATTGTGTAAGTATATATCTATTTAAATGAAAGATTTTATTAGTTTAATTTAATTAGAAATATTTAGTTAATTAATTTAGGATTTACCCYATAGAGTCTGTTCTCTTCTTATCCAAATCTAAAATCGGATTTAATGTTCGATTTTGGGCCAGAAGAAAACTAATAGATTTTAATTTAGTTGGGCTTAATTGGTTAAGGAATAAAAATGGCCCACAAAAGAATTTTGGTTAGGGTTTAAGTTAGCTTTAATATATATATATATATATGACCTGAAGAATATGACTGTTCATCTTCTTTCTTAAACATAAAACTTAACCCCCTCGCCGCCGTTGCCTCCTCCCTCTGCCCTCACGGACGCTAGCCTTCCCTCTCTCTTTCTCTCTCCTCTTCTCTGCCGGTGCCGAATGCCACTCCATTTCCTCTGTTCTCGTCACTGTTCGTGCGCCCAGGCGATCAGATGACCAGGCACCGTGCACCGTCCACTCAAAGCAATTGCGCGTGCGAGCTGCCTGTTTGTGACCAAACCACTGTTCGCCGCCATGTTGCATGCCTCGAATGCATTTTTCCTAAAATAGACGACATTACATCTTAGACTCYATACCAAACCTAAGGTTCGGGATTCAAGGTGAACCATTAGTTTCGTCGTTTAAATTAACCGAATGGCCTAGATTTTGTATTATGTGATAATAATTAAGGAAAAATATGGAACATGTTTAATGTGAAACTTAAGTTAGTATGATTAAGTAAAAGAGGTATATATATTTTTAGAAGTATGTTGGAATATAATTCAAGGTGAAATTTAGGGTTTGTATAATAAAATAATATATATTGTGATCATGATTATTATTATGGTTTAAGAACAATTAGGYATCATGAAGTTAAATTATAATATTAGTAGTTTGATTATTACCGATATGAAATTTAAACTCGAAAATTATTATTTAATATCACCTATAGGAAAAATAATGAACGTATTAATGGTGAGCACCTATGTTAAATGAATGTATTTGGTTAAACAAATTCAGATAAATATTCTTTGTATAACAATATTAGGATACTTTTGGCACATTGACGTTATGGCAACCAAGGCATCCGGCTAGCGATTTAATGTAACCAAATTTACTTAGGACTACAAAGTAAGTAAACTCTCATTTTCATTTATTGTAGTGATGTGAATCGTTATTATGATTGAATCTCTATGTGAATTGAATGTGAGTTCATGGTTTATGCTAAAGTAATTAAATTCCCTCAATTTTCATTTGTTGTGYTACATGTATATTGTTATTATGATTTAATTGCTCATATGTGCTATGATTGTGATACTATTTTCAGTATGTGAATTTACTACTTATTGACACGTTAGAAATTTTAAGTTAAYAGTTCATGTTGTCCATGATCATGAACATGTAGTCTACAGTGTTGCACATTCTTTGGCATGGACATAATTATACATTTCAAGAAAGGAAATGTTTTAAAGAARGAAATTTTGGAAAAGAAAATGTTTTGAGGAATGAAATTTGGAAAAATATTATCTTTATGATCAATAATTTTCAAATGTTAAGGATTTGAAAAGGGGTGTAAAGCCTAGACCATGAAAGGTGCGAATGGGAAATGGGGCATGGGGGACTGGCGCACCCAACCTAACCCTCTTGTAGGGTAGGAATTCATGTGTTATTCATGTGTTATCACCTCATAATTCATGTGTTATTCATGTGTTATTTACCTCTTATGAGGTGATGTTCAGGAAAATATTAAGTTATGTTAACCGCTTTGCGATTCTACTGGTAAAATATGATCGAATTTCGAATAATAATTGCCCACCACAGAGCTTAATGGCTAGGCATTATACTAAGTGAACTCATAATTTTGAAAAGGAAAGTTTTAAAAGTTTTGACAAAGTGAATTTTTGAACTTCATAACATATAGTGCATGATACATGTAATACCCAAGATTTAGTTTCTATTTTTCTTTTCGAATTTCTAATCCACTAATTAGATTGCAGTCACGATTGCTAGTAAATTGATTAATTTACAATGAAAGGACTTGAAAGCCGTAACGTTCGATGTGCCAATCAAAAATAAATAATTATTTCCTTGATTTATTATTTGTTATGAGCTAATGTGTGAGTATGTTTATTTGAAGGTGAAATTTTATCACTTTACTTTAATTAAAAGTCTTAGATAATTAATTTAGACTTGACCRGTCAGAGCCCYTTCTCTTTTTATTCAAATCTAAAACTGGATTTGGAGTTTAATTTTGGGCCAGAAGAAAACTAATAGATTTTAATTTAGTTGGGCTTAGTTGGTTAAGTAATAAAAATGACCCACGAATAAAATTTTAGTTAGGGTTAAGTTAGCTTTTACTATATATATATATATACACACACACGAATGACTGTTCATCTTCTTCCTTAAATATAAAACCTAACGCCCTCACCACCGCCGCCTCCTCCCTCTGCCCTCACCGATGTCCACCTTCCCACTCTCTCTTTCTCTCACTTCTCTCCTCTACTGGTGTCGAACGCCACTCCATCTCCTCCGTTCTAGCCAAGCGACCAGGCGACCCGGCGCCCCGACGCCCAGCAACCAAGCCCCCGGATGCCTAGCGACCCGACACCCTGACGCCCAAGAGACCAGGCAGCGTGGACCGTTCGCTTGAGCTAGTTGCGAGCGTGCAGAACATGTGCGATCAGGACCGCCGTTTGCACAACCGGAGCGTATTTGTTTCCTGAGCATGATTGATGCCATTACATCTTAAACTCAAAACCACACCTAAGGTTTGGGATTCTAGGCGAATCCTTAGTTTCTTTATTTAAATTAACCGAATAGTAGGTTTTGTATTATGTAATAATAATTAAGGAAAAATATGAAATATGTTTAANGCGTATTTCTTTCCTGAGCATGATTGATGCCATTACATCTTAAACTCAAAACCACACCTAAGGTTTGGGATTCTAGGCGAATCCTTAGTTTCTTCATTTAAATTAACCGAATGGTAGGTTTTGTATTATGTAATAATAATTAAGGAAAAATATGAAATATGTTTAATGTGAAACTTAAGTTCGTATGAATAAGTAAAAGGAGAAATAATTATAGAAATATATCGAAATACGATTTAATATGAGATCTAGGATTTGTACGATAAAATAATGTATATTGTGATTAAGATTATTATTATTTTAAGAATGATTAGTAGTCATGAAATTAAATTGTACTATTAATAGTGGGATTTGTATTGACATGGAAATTAAACTCYAAAATTATTGGTTAAAGTCACCATAGGAAAAGGAATGAAGATACTAACAGTAAACAGCTATATTAAATGAATATGTTTGGTTAAACAAGTCTCGGATGAATATTCTTTGTATAATAATATTAGGATACTGTGGCACATTAAAGTTGTGGGCAACCAAGGCAYCCCGCTAGCAAAATTAAACAAATTTACTAAGGACTATAAGTAAGTAAATTCTCACATTCTCATTAACGGATATGTGTTGTTGTTATAATTAAATTGCTCTTAGGTGAATTGAATGTGTATTGAATCTGAGTTCTATGTAAGTAAATTCTGACATTTTCATTTAGTGATGATGTAGATGTGTTGTTATCATAATTGAATCTCTATGTGAATTGAATGTGAACTCATAATGGATATTGAAGTGAATTTTTGAAAATCACCACAATCTCATTAATTATGATACGAATGTATTGTTATTATGATTTAATCTTCTTATGCGAATTGAATGTGAATTGATAATTGCTCTTATGTYTTATAATGTGATATTACTTCCAGTATGTGAATTTTATTACTCATTAACATGTTATAAATTTTAAGTTAAGTGTTCATGTGATCCATGAGCATGTAGATTGCAGTAGTTGCATATTCTCTTGTATGGACATAATCATACATTCAAGAAATGAAATGTTTTTAAAGAATGAAATTTGAAAAAGTAAATGTTTTGAGGAATGAAGTTTTTAAAGATGCTATTTTTATGATGAATGATTTCTAAACGTTAAGGATTTTGAAAAAGGGGTGTAAAGCCAAAGCCATGAAAGATGTGAGCGAAAAATGGGGCGTGGGGGAACGGCACACCCAACCTAARCCTCTTGTAGGGTGGGAAATTCATGTATTATTCACCTCTTATGAGATGATGTTCAAGAAAAGATTAAGTTATGTTAACTGCTTTGCAATTCTATCGATAGAAAATATGATCAGCTTCCAAAGAATAATGGCCTACTGCAAGCTTAATAGCTAGGCATTACACCAAGTGAGCTCACGACTTTAAAGGAATGAAAATGTTTGAAAAGTTCTTACATTTTGAAAGAAAAGTTTTTTATGAAAAAGTTTATGAAATGGAAATGTTTAGAAAGCTTTCATTGAGAAAGTGAAATTTTATAACTTATGACATATTGGGCATTATTCATGCATTCATGCATTTATGCATGGGATTTGCATACTGAGCTTAGTAGCTCACCCCATATTTCCTTATTTTACGTTTAGGTGATGATTAACCAGATGGTGCATGGAGATCATTTGGAAGCAAGCTTTGATACCCAGGAGTCATTCTATTAATTAAATTTTTTATTTATTTATGAACTTGTTGAAAGTTTAAAATTTATTCCTTTATTATCAAAAGCTTTAGCTGAAATTTTAAATATATGAGAATTAAGTTGGTAACATTCTCGGCTTATGACCGTTCTTAATCTAGGGGTGTTACAGTATATGCATTTATGCATGGGATTTATTTATTCAGCTTAGTAGCTCACCCCATATTCCCTTATTTTTCATTTCAGGTAATGACTATCCAGATAGTGTGTGGAGATCGTTTGGAAGCAGACTTTGATACCCAAGAGTCATTTATGTTAATTAAATTTTTTATTGATTTATGAACTTGTTAAATATTTAATTTTTTTTCAAAAGCTTCCGCTGAATTTTACATATACGAGTATTTAGCTGGTAATTTATATTATTGGAATTTGAGGTGATTTCATTATATGTGGAGTATTAGAATGTTTGGTGGGAAATTTTATGGTTATTTATAGGGTAGATATATTGATATTACAAATGAAATTTTGTTGGAATTTTATAAACTCTTTTGTATTAAAATATCTAAATTTGTTTTTCCAATTTCTGCTATGTAATGGTAAATTGGTAACATTCATAAGTTAAGATAGTTTCTGATATAGGGGTGTTATATTCCACCTACATGTTACGAGTTTGAGATTGGCTGGAAGGTTGTTGGTCTATTTCTTGAGACATAGGATATCCAAATACATGAGCAGGCCTCCGATGGGGTGCTTTTCTTTCACGTTCAAGCACTGGTTGATGTTACTAAGACTATCAGACATCTAAATCAACTTTCTATACCTATACATGGAGTTACTAAAGGTATATTGTGGTATGAAAGCATGTCGTTTTTATGTTATCAGTATGGCTGTGTTGGGCATACTACTAAGGATTGTCTACTAGCGGAGGGAAAGGAAATCACGAAGGATGAGAGATAAGGCTTTGATTATGGATTGTGGATTCGTGCTGACATGGGTTGTTCTTTTCTTCTTCATAATTTCCACAAGCTTGATAAATCCCTTGCCACGYTTGATGGACTGTCAAACKCAAACAATTCTCCTATACCTAATGCTCAGGGAACAAAAATGCTAGTGGATAACAAAGGGCAAAATGTGCTGAGCTGGCCGATGAGGGACACCTACCAGAGGCTGTGCAGATTGACGAACAATTATTTATTGGGCTAGCTGATCACCATTTTTTGTGGATACAAAAAGGTTTGTTGTTCCACATTCTGTTCTAGCAAGTCTTGAGCAAGTAGTGGAGGAAAGGCAATGTGTTGCTGGACCGAAAGGTAGGGATGTGGTTTGAAATTTTGGACCCAAAACGGGTTTGCTTGTGAAAGCTAGCCATTGCGACATACTGCAAGACATTGAAGGGGTGCCTTTACCCCATGTTTTGAATGATCCATGTCTATACTTGGTTTGCAACATGGGAAGCGTAAGCTGAGGGAGGAAGTAGCAGTTGTGTAAGACCCTAGTGCATTGCATGTCTAGAAAAGGGCTCCAAAGGCTTTGTCTACTACCCTAATATGCTTGACTCCCAGTCTTTCAATATTTCGGTGATGGCTACTAAGCAGGGCTACCGTCCATTATCAGGCTTTTAATGTAGAATTGCCAGGGGCTTGGGAACCCTCGAGRAGTTCAAGCACTTCAATAGCTCATTTAATCTGAAGACCCTAATGTGATTTTTCTTTGTAAAACTAAGGCAACTATTAGGTGGATGCAAAATCTAAAATTTAAGTTAGGGTTTTCCAATGGTTTTTTTGTAGGGAGGAGACGTTTGGTAGGTGGGATGTAACTTTACAAAAATACTCTTCCAATTATATTGATGTGTTGGTACATGAGGGGGCAAACAAATAAGAATTGGTTTTATCCATGGTTTTATGGGAGTTTGGTGAGACGTGCGAGGGGGTGTACTTGGGAGATTCAATAGCATTTGGGACATAATAGATGTTGCCTAGTGTGTGTGGGTGTTTTTATGAAATTTTATCACCGGATGAGTATAAGAGGRGAGTTAGAGATGTCCAACAAAAATGGGTTTTTTCGGAAGGTTCTGAGAGTGGCAAGGCTTAGGGATTTAGGTTTTAGGGGGGCTCAGTACACTTGGCATAATGGGCGAGAGGGCGATGCTACGGTTTCAGTGAGATTATATAGAGTAGTAGGGTATGATGCATGGATGTCCAGTTACCCGAAGACACTTGTCAGGCATGGAATGCCCCATCAATCTGACCACATACCTTTACACATTGAGTTGACACCTCGGCTGCAAAACATATATCTAGATGGAGCGCTGAGCAGGGACTATTCTGTTTTGAYTCGTATTGGGTCCAGGATGGTGAGTGCATGGATATGGTGAAAGCTAGCTGGGATAATCAGGATCATGGGCAAAACTCTATGAACTAAGTGTTACATAATATTGCTAATGTTAGAGTGCTACCAAATATGGAAATTTATCGAAGAAGGTAAGGGAGGCTGTGATGCATGTGGTGAAGCTACTTGTGAAGATACTATTATTAAGGTGGCCCAAAGCAATCTTGATAATCTCCTCCAATTTCAGGAGGAGTTCTGAAGAGTGTGGTCTCATACTAATTAGCTCAAACAAGGGATAAGAATAGTTGACAGAGATAGCATAGGAATCGAATTGAACATATTATGGATGCTAATGGGGTACGATGCAATGAGGAGGCTAAGATCAGGAAAGTGGTGGTWCCATACTTTTCTGGTTTGTTTAGTGCGAACAGTTGGGTTTATGATTTAGATGAGTTGTTTGGGCATCTATCTCTAATTGTTTGGATAATAGCCAAACTGCTTATCTTAGCAAGGACTTTCTAGCAGCTAAGATGATGCAGACCTTGAAGGACATGCACCCAACAAAAGCACCAGGGCCGGATAGTTTGCATGTTTTCTTCTATTAGAGGTATTGGAGTGTGGTCYGGTGGTGATGTGATGAAGCTTGTTTAGAGATTCTTAATGAGCGAAAGGAGGCTAAGGCYATCAATAGAACCTCAATTTTTCTTATTCCGAAGATTAAGAATCCAYAGCGGGTGGTTGATTTCAYACCAATAAGTCTGTGCAATGTTATTTATAAGATTGTGTCCAAGACCATTTGTAACAAGCTAAGGACAATTTTTCCCTCCATGGTAGATGAAACACAAAGCGCTTTTATTCATGGCTAGTGAATAACAAACAATGTTATTATTACCTCTAAGGCATTCCATCGGCTCAAGAATGGGAAGGAAAGGATCCATATATGGCTTTCGAGCTCGATTCATGTCGAGCATATGATTGGGTGGACTTGGCAATACCTTGAATGGATATTGTGGAAGTTTGGAGTGCKTTCTAGGCTGCTGGTGAGGTGATGATAAGATGTGTTCGCTCCGTGTCACTCAGGGGTTGATTAATGGTGACCCAACAATGTTTCAAACCTAGTAGGGGGATCCGACAAGGTGACCTATTATCACCCTTTTTGTTTCTTATCTGTATTGAGGGTTTTTCAAACTTTTTGAGACAAGAAAGTGAGAATGGTCATATTTAGGGTTTAAAGATAGGACGAATGACYCCAGAAACAACACATTTGTTGTTTGTCAATAARAGCCTTTTGCTACTTAAAGCCTTTTTGGATAATGTATGGGCAAWGAAGGGTGTTCTTGTTGTATATGAAAAGGTGTCTGGGCAAGCTATTAACTTTCAGAAGTCCACTACTATGTTTGATAGGAAGACCTCTGATGTGCTTAAGAGGGAGATGGGTGATGAGTTGGGGGTGCAAGCATGTGATGGGAGAGGTAAGTATTTAGGTCTACCATACTTGATTGTGCAGCCCAAAAAAGAAATATTTCGCTACCTGAGAGATAGGATCTAGAAGAAAATAAAGGGGTGGAAGGAGAAGCTGCTATCTCAAATGGCTAGGGAAGTGCTCATCAAGGCTYCCTTGCAAGCAGTTCCAACCTATGCGATGTCATGGTTTCAATTGCCAGTAAGTTTATGTAGGGAGATCAATTCTTTAATCCATAATTTTTGGTGGGGCATTGAAAAGGATACGGCAGTTTGTATTGGAAGGAGTGGGATTTTATGTGTAAGCCAAAAGATGAAGGGGTTTGGGGTTTAGGAATATAGAGCTTTAAATTTTGCCTTACTCGCTAAGCAAGGTTTACGATTACTTAGTAATCCGACATCTTAGTTGGGAGGGTTTTAAAAGCAAGATATTACATGAATTCTGAGTTTTTTTTAWMCTAAGGTTGGGTATGGGTCCTCATATGTGTGGAGTAGTATTTGGGAGGCAAAGAGGTTGTTATCAGAAGGGCTTCGGCGGAGGGTGCGCAATGGAGAAAGCATTGATGTCTTGGGACAGCCTTGGTTGTCTAACCCAGTCAACTTTAGGTGATCTCTCTTAACGTTTTCCTTCCCTCAGATCTAAAAGTGAGCACTTTAATTCATGGGAACCTTCAATTTTGGAATGTTGATGTTTTGGAAGGTCTTTTTCATCTCTCGGATGTGAAGGAAATTCTATTGCTACCATTACCTCCTAGGGCATGTGATGATTGTCTACTTTGGCATAATGAGGCGAATGGGAGGTTCTCAATCCGATCGGCTAATCACATGGATATGAGATTTTTAGACCGAAGTAGGATGGGTGATAATCAAGCCTCTTCATCGGAGGGGATAAGAGGCTCCTTTTAGCCTTGGTTATGGAGGATTTTAAGGACCCCTTAAGGTACATGTGTGGGTTTAGTGACTTTGTCACCAAATTTTACCCATTCAGAGCCAATTATTGCATAGATTTTATATTGAGCAGTAGCATTGTCCTTTTTGTAGTGAGTCTCTTGAGACACATATGCACCTTTTTCTCTCATGTACTTATGCTGCTCGGGTTTGGAAGGTTGTGGGACTGAATTTTCTTTAGGTAGTAAAGGGCACTACTACTGTTTGTGAGGTCCTTGTAAACCTTGTCATGAATGAACAGTTTTGCTCAGCTAATGAGGTGCAGTTGATAGTTCTGTTTTTATAGTCAATAGGGTTTCCACGCAATAGGAAGGTGTTTGAGGATCAGCACATGCTAGAGGATGATATTGTGAGTTTTGTGCATAATTATTTGCATGAGTATGAGCAGGCACTAACTAGGAAGAATAGCTCGGGTACGGAGAGGGGTTTGGTGAATCAGCGATGGGTTCCTCCAAATACTGGCATGAAACTTAATGTTGATGGAGCTTGGAAGGGATCGAGTGCTGGCCTTTGAGTGGTGCTACAGAACCCTCGGGGGGAGGTTGAGGTTTTTTTAGTTGAACTGCTGACTCATGTCACTGGGCCCGAGAACTCAAGTTACTAATTTTGATTCGAGGACTGAAGCTAGCTGTGGAGTTGGAGCTGGATTATTTCTCGATYGAATTGGATTGTTTGTTTTATGTCCAAAAAATACAGCAGTCTGAAGTGGATCTATCGCCATTGAGAGATGTTGTGCAGCTTGTCAGAAAAACAACTACAACTTTTAACCTACTGTGGGATTGAATATGCATCGCAGGATACGAATGGTGTTGCAGAGCAGCTTGCCCAGAGGTGCTATCATTTAAATAAGTATGAGTTTTGGATGGGGAATGCCCCCTATGATATAATCCAACTTGCTCGGGCTGACATGCCTAGAGTTTCAATAAATTTGCTAGTGCTTCTTTCCAAAAAAAAAAAAAAAAAAGGACAAATGCCCTCAGAATTTGTTTTAATAGCAGAAATAAAACTTTTGGGCTTATCATTCCAATTATCAAGAAGTTAAAATTGGACAATGGATTCTTTCGCGTTAATAAATTGTGCTAGCATTCCATTACCACTGTAACTAATATCTGATGCCCTTATTTCCACACAATCATGTGGGCCAAAAGAAAGGATCAGCAAGATGCAACAAGAAATTTCACTCACAAGGAAATTTCATCTTTTTGTATATAGAATAATAATGTTCTCCCATCCCAAGAGAACCGGTTTTTCTTAAAGCCAAATCATGCAAAAGGTTTTTCTTTGTACTTAATTAATATTAGGAATAAAATCTAAAACATAATTTAAGCTTCCCAAGAATTTTTTGAAAGCTGGGGTTTTATCTAGAATTTCATCAGGGAATTTAGATGCAAATTGCAAAGATCTCTTCAATTGGGTTATAATGGCCTTTATAAATGTGGATGGCCTTAAAAACGTCTGTTTTTGTGTGTGTGCTGTGTGGTGTGGTATATATATGTTGTGTATATATATATATATATATATATATATTATATATATATATATAAGGTTATTTCTTATACATGAAAATTAAAAAACCCTTTCCAAATGAAGCCGAATATGGCTTCATATGTTCCTCACCAAAGTAACTGCAGTTAGACCAGGATAGGTTGTTACTTCAAGGCTATTTCAACTTTCAATTCTATATCTCMTGTATTTATAAACTTCTTTAGTTCTGGCATTTTGAGCATACAATCAGATGCTCTGCATTTTCCACTTTTAGCAGCAATATGAAGGATATCTTAATGTTGCAGGTCAGTAATTCCCTTCGATCTGCAGCCATTGAGGCATACCTTGGAGCTTCTTGGAATCTAGCTAAGTGACTGCAAAGAAAATTTTCCAAAGAGATATGACATAATCATCCATAGAATTGTGATGACCTTAGCAGTCACTACTGTCATTGTGCATATACATTCTTTTTAGCTTTTGATTCATGGTTGGGTTTACTTCGTGTAACTGATGTAATATGAACGGCTTCTTCACCTAAGAAATCTCATTAGTAGATACATTTTTATGTTTAAAACTTTTGAGCTTGATATATTGATAAAAAAGAAATAGATAGAATTTAGTTAGTGATATCACGTCATTAATATCACTATTAAAGAATAATATTTTTCCACCAATAAAGTGTGATAGGTGATCAACCAAAATAATAAACTTTTTGATACACAAGATTAATCGAATAAAAAAATTTATAGTTTATCACCACAGTACCTAAATCATCTCTTCTGCTTCAAGGACATGATTACGTTTGTTTTTTCATGGCTTTTCATCATTTTCTTTTTCACTTTTTTTAATAACTTTATTTTCCTTTTCTGAAAGGTTGTTTTTAACTTTTGTCAACAGAAYAAGACATTTATTTCATAAACTTAACAGGATTAGTAGAAAAATTGATTACGTTGCTTTCCTAAATGCTTCTTAAATAAACAAGAATACATTCATGCAGCTTTAGATTTTTCTTTTTAAAAAAAAACTGAAAATTCATCTTAAATAAAAAACATTTTTTCTTCCCTCCCCTCCCTTCCTTATTTTCTAAACTAGGTTGACATACTGATGCCACACAAGATGCGGACGATTGATGCCCAGGAATTTAGTTTAATTATTGAAATATTATAGGCAAAGTTCAAAAATAGAAATAAAATAATACTGTAATTAAACTATTTTATAAAACTAATAACATTTACCGAAAAGTAATTTATGTATGTCAAAGAGAAGCATGCAATTTCTACAAAATCTGTATTCTAAAGTATATGTATGCAATCTTAAGTTACATAATCAAAATTAGATATATACTTAGTGAAAGTACTATTTAGTTAAAATTTTTGTAGAGAGTTATACATATGGTCTGCAAAAATAGATGTTTGTCTTGCCAAATTTGCAAAAAAATAGTAATAGCAATGGTGCAAGGCAATGTGTTAAAGGAAAAAGAGCAATTTCTACAACAGACATATCGGTTGCTAATTATAAACTATACACAATTAAAAAAAACATAAAAAAATAAAGAACAGAAAAAAATAAAYGACAATAGGTAAGTAGCAAAGTTAAAGACCGTTTTTCTTCGTGGCGTGACTCTAGTGCGAAACGGCACACTAGTGGGATATTCTATTGAATTACTGTTCTCCTTTCAACTTCTTTCTCCCTACTAATCCCCATCTCACCATCAAAGCTAAGAGTCCTGAGTTACCAGTCATCAAAAAGCATCCAAATCGAGTAATTACGTTTTATGGATTGTCGAATCCAAATAGGCAACCTTTTCTTTTTCCAATCCTTTTGATTGTCTCACTTGCCTCCAAACGAGGAATTACATTTCTGCTATCTTCATTCCATTGGTTTCTGCTTCTTAGGATTTCTAATTTTGCTTGTTGTTTGTAAGTAAATAATTAATACAATAAGACACAAAATTTTAACAAAAGATTTATCTTTTTTCATATGCTTCAACTCCGATTCGGATATTAAATTGAGAAGCGATCCAACAAATTCACAATTGACAGATTCTCTAGTTCATTCATATGAACCCAAGGTGAAAAAGATTGTGAGATAGTTTCTTATTTTATTGGAATGTGTTAGAGTTGTAATTTTCTTTTATGAGGAAAAAATGATTTTCTTAATCCTAAACCTAGTCTATAATGATATATTTATAGACCTCTATATATTCTAACTCTAATCAAATTAGACAATTTATTAGACAACTTTCATTTGGTTTGAAGAAATCCAATTGGCACATAGTACTAGCCCAGCACTTTGAACTATTCTATCTGGGATTTCTCATTTAGGATTTTAAATTTACAAGCTCGTTAAATTAAATTAATTTATTTTGATGATTATCAAATATATTAATTTACCAACCTCGTTAATAATTTCTCACATTATATACTTATCTTCAAATGTTATAGAATCCCTAACTATTCAGTAGAACCTAGTATAAATGACCATTTTGCCCATGACGATCCTATTGTGTGTAACTTCCTAGGTTCATCATTAAATAGCAAAAAAAATGAATATTAAACTGATTTAATATTAGTTCACTAGTATGTTCTCATAACTCCATACTAGGATCTCTATAGATCATYGTTGGTGTCTAGCAAAACACTTCATAATCCTTATTTAATAAATGAAGAAGCTAGTCAACTTCCACCAAAGGAACTATGACTATAGTATTTTATTCCTTCCATTTTGATGTCATTTTCGGAACATATCAAGTACGTTATTTTGATGCTTTGACTACTATGAGAAACTCTTTTCTCATCACATTTCATTTCGCGCAATGATTTCTTAGTCAAGAAACAATGTACAAGGATATCTTTCTTCTTGAATAAGAAGTAATGGATTCTTTAGTGCACAATCACATGTTCTCATATATCTTATACAAGTACTACAAACTATCTAGTACTCTCATGTACTCGCAATTGTTCATACTAGTAAGTCATAGCTAAGGGAATATAAGAACATATATCATCTCAYGTCAAAGGTATAAAACATCATAGTCTAAATGACACATAATTTCTCGTTTACTTGTTCATTTCATTTAAGTCATGTTCATGTTCATTTGTCTTTATAAATAACTCTCTTATTTATAATGTAATATAAACAAGACTAGTCTTTACTAATTATTTTTTGTCCCAATAATAATTCTATGACTAAGAATAACTTTATTATTAGTCTCAATTACTCTTTTATCTCATCATATTTATATAAAAAGAATAAACAACTAATAAATTGATATAATAGAAAATAATGTCACAAATACTTTTACTATGAATATCTGATTATTACAAATAAATAATACTGTGGGATACATCATGAATATTTTTTTTTCCTTCTTGGAATATTTATTGAGTTGTCATTGTATATGATCAATGGGATTCAAGCTTCCTTGCATATTAAAATCCAGTATTTTTTGTGTATTTTGTAGGTTTCTTATCTAAGATATTCTATTGAATTAGTGCATTCTAAAAAATCAACTTCTGAGTGCTTTGTGTTTAAATATAAAAGATGTCCGATCACTGAATATCAAGAGTATCACATCTGCAGATTCTGAATTTATTGAAGAAAAGGTGTGCTCCAACAAATGGGTTCAAAATTATCACTTGGTAGAGTTTCATGATATTTTGCAGGTGTATAATACATGAGCATCGTGTGTTCTTCCTTCAGTTATTCTGAAACATGTTTGCTAGGACATTCCAATTTTTTTATGATAAGATATTATTCTATTTGCAAGAGACCACCCATGTAAGAACTAACTTTTTTTGGCTTAGATAATTTTCTGAAACTGCTCACTAGTTTTATTTCTTAATTTTGTGTTCACAATCAATTTTCGCAACATTCTGAGGATGCATTTTTCTGAGTTCTGAATGTGCACCATAAGGCTTGTGCAATAAAGCTGTGTCATTTGTCAAACTTTGTATAGAGCACATTCTCCTGAGGTCCTTGGAAAAGTGACGAAGAAGGGGTCATATATATCCTTCAGTTTAAGTGCTTTATGGTTTTCTGAATGTTAGTTATGATGTGCTGTCATCTTCATAAAGCATGAAGCTGGTCCATTTTACTTCTTCATTCCTCAGGTGAAATTGCACTCTTTAGCTTTGCTTATTGTTTTCATTTATTTGTTTCAGTTAATGGGTCAAATGTTCTGAAGAAATTATCTTAAGGTTTGTAGACTTATATATTCTTTACGGTTTGAGTGATGCAGTGTTTTAACGTATTGAGTTACATGAATAAGACGTTGGTCTCTAACTAGAAAAGTAAATGCTTGAGCAGGAAGAGGCAGTTGTCATTTGAAACGGAAGGCCTCTATCCCTAAGTGAGCGGCAGCTTTCTTGGAACGTCAACTTAACTGGTACCCTTTRGGCATGCGTTGTGACCTACAGGGAAGAGCTTGATTCCAGGCTAGGAGTAAGTGTTTCCCCTCCCTCTTCTGTATTCTTCTCCATGAAGTACCCAACCTAGTAAAGGCCTCAAGCTATCCCATGCTTCTGTGGTCTCGTAGAGAACAGGGACTTTCAGGTTCCTGTCATGGTCTTGACTCTATCATGCTTTGGAATATAATCAGTTGCGATGAAAACGGTAAGCTATACAAGGTAATTCATTTATTTGTAGAATCGTTGTTTTATAATGTAAAAAGTTGTCTTTCCTGTGGCTTAGTTCAGGTAAAATCTGTTCTTAGTTTATGGTCTTTGATGCAGGTAGACTCAGGGTGTTTGTATTTTGTCATGATGGTGGGATTAAAAATTGTTTTGGATTTCTGCTTATTGTTGTTATGAGAATTTGCTCAGGTAAGTCAAGGAGGTGATTTTACCTTATTTGGCAATGAACTTGTTCGTTATGAATTTTTTTTTTGGCTTTTAGTAATTGATTTTTTTATTTCCTTCTTTTGGCTTTTAGTCCTTTACTTGTCAACAAGAAGTCAAAAAAATTTCATCTACAGTTTGACTTCTCTACATTTCCTTCTTTATTAAGCATGTTTGTTTCCATTGCTTGAATATTTCAACATTCCCGTTGATCTTGTGTCATGATTTGCATAACATGGCTCTATTAATATCTTTGTATTAGACATCTGAATTTGTCATGAAAACATCCATTCTGGAAATATGTTTATAACTAGTCAATCTGAAAAACAGTAAACGGTAGTAAACTAATATGCTGCTGGTGATTGTTATTTCTTCTGGTGTTGATAATTATTTTATAACCTACATTCTTCTGTTGGAGTAGCACTAAAGACCTTGATCATTTCTTCGTGAATGCCATTGTGAGTGTACGAGTGAAAATAAGCCATGTCGAAGTATGCACGGGAGGCACCGGGGCTTTCTCTCTATCCTCCTCCTTTTGCTGCCGATTATAGTCAGAAACCCTATTACTACTATTACTTCCACTGCCATCTCTGTAGTGAAGTTGTGGTCTCCCATGGCTACCCTGCCGCACTCGTTCCCGCCCGCCTGACTGGCACCGATTTGTTGTTGGTGGTGTAGCCGTTGGCGTTGTAATCCTCAGTCCTCGATTGGTACATTGCACTCGTCCCTGCCTTTCTCTCTCTCACAGACAGTCGCCCATGGACCGACACAATAAAAAAACGAGTTTCAGAAGAAGTGCATGTAAGAAGAAAGGCGATTTCATAATAGCATATGCTGGCTTTGGATACGCTTCCGGTCCAATAGGAATAAATCCATATTATATTTAAAATATTACAATCTAATGAGAGTCTTTTGTGAAGAACTCTGTCCACTTATCCCATTCAAAAATTGTCAATGATATTTAATTTATTTAAATATGAAAGGTTACTAAAAAAAGTCTTTACTTAAAATATGTTTTATGTTTCAATAAAATTAAAATTAATAATGTTTTTAAATAGATACAATAATTTACATTGAAGAACCTGCAACTCACAACTATGAAAAGCAACTGCAATCAATATGACTTTTYATCCATTATCTCTTTTAAATGGACTTTTAGAGTTCGGTTCTCATTATAACTAAATGGAATATGTACAATAAAAATAAATAAAAGGAAAAGGAAATAGTTAGTCATAATAATTATTTTATATTTTACATGAGAACAATATACAATTAACGGATAATAATTGTAATATCCTCAAGTGTGCAAAAAATGCCATGTTACAGTTTTAAGATAATTATAAATTAATAAAAGAATAACTCTATAAATAATTATTAAGTCTAAACACACATTGATTTGATCTAAATTAACATAAGAAATTAAAACTCATAGCAAATATGATTAAATTGTGTCGGACCAATAACGGAATATATTTTTTCATTTTCTTTCAATTTTTAATTACATACTTAAAATACTAATTGACATAATTTATAAAGTAATACAAAAACATATAAKATAAAAGAATGTGTAAAGCACGTTACATCAGACTATTAGAAATAAATAACTCAATGGTACGAATATTAGATTTAAACTTCAATTTGGCCCCCAAAAAAGTATAGCTATGTCTTAATTTGACCCTAAACAATTCACAGTACGTTCTAATGATGAGTTACAAGTTCGCCGAATGGGAGTGAAGATCAACTCATGAGCGAGCATTGAAAAGCATCAATGCTTTGAATAAAGCTTACGCCATTTTTTAATGCAGTCAGTTGCTTCTCTTTAATTTTATATTTATTTTTGATAATGTCTAATTAAGCTTCCTCTTTTGAATTGTGGAGAGTTTTTACGAGGTTAGATTACTTTTTTTTGGACCTAATGAAGTCGAGGTGCTTTTCTTGTCCTAATGATAGACTATATAATCTTTTGACTAGTCATCTGTTACGGAATATATTTTCCCTATTGACTGTCAATTCCATAGCAAATATTAATTCTCGAAGCAGCTAATTACTTCATTAATATTTGAAAACTATTACTGGAGTTGCTTAATATGAAAGACTATGAATAGAGGTACGGAATGGAGCTAGTCCATGATGAGTATTCCGAATGTTATCTTTCTTCGTAAATAGAAGTTAACACTTTTTGAATCTCTGCAACATATCACTATTGACATTGTTCAATATTGAATAATATAAATGAAAATAGAAAAGAAATAAGTGTGATGAGTTTAATGAGGTAAGATTAATGTTAGCTATCTTTCTATATAGAAATTAATACTCTTTTGATTGTCACAAATTAAGCTAAATCTCTTTAATCTAAAATTATTGTTTAAATAGTTCAAAAACAATGAGAATTAGAATGTGTCTATGTCATGTTTAAGAATGTGGTGCGAAAGTAAATATGATCATTAGCAAAAGTGTTCTTCTTGTAAGTTGTGCAACTTGAGATAAGGTATCGTTGAACATCTTCAATTATAATGGATTATATTAAGAAAAGGTAATAGCCCATTTTAAATTGTAAATATTGAATAATAAGAAGTACTATTCAGTGTGTCTTGGATTTTGGGTGTTGCCTTTTGCAATTAAACATATCTTGCGGTATGCTAGTGTAGAACGTTTAGTGGTGGGGGTGAAAAAAAAAAAAAAGAACGAAAGAAAAACGAAGGCGTAAAAGAATAAAGATGGGCTATAATCATTATTCTGAATTTTGATGATGACTTGAGATCCCAAATTGAGGGCATCAGCAAGAGCACTATGAGTGCGCAGTTCTTCTAGGAAGAAGGCAAGAGAGAGCACAGATGAAGTAGAAGAGCAATTGAGAGCTGCACAAGATGGTATGCTTCTCAAAGTGAGCCTAAACTCTCACATAGCACGCTCTGGCTCTTCTTATGAAGCCTCTACAATTGACCCCAATCTTCATCGCCGTTTCCAAGCCCTGAAATAAAAATCAAAACTTTCAGCAACACCAAGAATCTATAGTCGTAAAAAGAACCCAAAAAAAGTTGTCGATAATATCGATGAAAGTGATGATCTTTTTGCAATATTTGCTGCTCTTAAGAGATCTCTTCCTCGTATTCTTCTTCTAGTATTAGTGTTGTTGGTAGTGATCAGTAGTTGAAGAGTGGAGAAGGGAATGAATCGGATGATTAAGAAGATGAAGTGGAGAAGGTGATTAATTGGGCTACTGATGCTGCTAGACTTGATCCTGTAAAGAATTCAAGTGGCAAAACATTTTAACAACACTCACTTTACTACAAGATTTCTTACACACACCTACCTCACCACGAGAAAAAACTTTTCTCTAACTCGCACAAGAAATGAAGCTTGGGAGCTTTAATTCTCGTTTTACAAAACCTCACAACACTTCACAATGCTTACTTGGTCACTTTCTCTCTTACTTGACATTTGAAGTGCCAATGCCTATTTATAGGCTTCTTCAACTCGGTGCAACATCGAGTTGCCCTAAATAATCTTCCTTAAACTTCTTCGTGCTAGATATTTTTTTTTCTTTTTGTTTTCTTGGTCGAAGCTTATAGAAGTTTCTTGTGTTTCTCTGTTTATTTATTTCATAAAACTCCTGATTACAAAGAGTCCGTGCTTGATACATCACATTTATATCTATATATATCTGGGTTTTATAGGGTTAAATTGGTAGAGATATAGATATAATTGTTGTTTTTATTGCAAATATATCATAACGCTCATATTTTGGCCTTGTAGGAAATCAAATAATGACTTTAGGGACTAAAATGTAATTATAAGTCCTTAAAGCATTTTTGGAAAAAATATTGGTAGAAAATGAGAGCTCAAATAGGCTCCTGTTTGCCCAAAACAGTGTCCGTTAAGAGAGCTCAAGATTTGTAAATCAAAAACAAAAGCAAAACGGTGCAGATTAGAGGTCAAACCAGCGTCGGCTGAACATAATTTCACCAAATTGGTGCCGATTCCAAGGAAGACAAACCGATTCAAGCTTTAGCAAGCCCAAATCGAGGCCGATTTGAGGCTTTTCACAGTCCAAAGTTATTTTTGGTCAATTTTGAGGGTTCTTCAAGCTATAAACACGCATGTTTTGGCTAGAGTTTAGGGAATTGGTCTACAAAACTTTGGAGAACACATTAGAACACATTGAAGAAGCTTTTTGGAAGGAAAAGGAGACCGCCAGATTGAAGATTGATCAAGCTTATTGCATCTCAGTGATATTTTTATATCTCAATCTTCAATTCCTTATTATTTTTATTCAAATCATTATGAACGAAAACTTTGTTTAAGACCATGATGTAACCTTTTCGAATGCTATGTTATTGAGTTAGACGCTTTTCATATTTGGTAAATCTTTGTTTATTGAAACCTTGTTATTGTTCTTAATGTTCGATTGTATGACTTACCATCTCTCAATTATTTCAAACGTTGCTTAAAAGGATTAGAGATAACACTTTTGCAATTAGGTTAAATCACAAGTGCCATTAACTACATGCGAAATAGAGATAGACTTACATGGTTTATGCAATCTTTGTCATATGTTTAATGCATTTTTCTAGGTCAAATTGAGCATAGAGATATAACTTAATTACTTAGAGGAATATGTTGTTTATTTCTTGAGAAAMTATATTGGATATTCATGGGCTTGGTTGGTCATATACTAATTTGAAAACTTCGGTTAGATAACATTATTGAAGAATATGTGAATTCATGTGTCTTAGACCTTTTATCCATTGATTTTCCTTCGAAATCATTTTATATGATCATCTAGGGTTAATTAGGACTTTCTTAACTAGTTAATTTCATCTCAATTAATTGGTTTGCTAGATAAAGTTTAGYACTATAAGTGGATGGTATCAAAATTTAATTCTTTGTGGGATCGATATCTTTTCACATTATGCGATACAACCTAGTAAACTTGCTAGGATTTCTCATATCAATGCTCTCTTTAACACTCCCCCTCAAAGATTGCTCTCTCTCACTACTGCTCGAGTAATCATGCCAAGTTGTCTTCAAAATTCTTCAAACTTTGGTCCGCTAAGGCCTTTCTTGAAGATGTTGCAACCTAATCTTCAGTCTTCACGTGCTTCATCTCAATATCTTCACATAATACCTTTTCTTGTACTAAGTGATAGAACTTCCACATGCTTCATTCTCGCATGGAATACTAGATTCTCGGCTAAACGTATTGCAGATATATAGCAAGCCATAGTCTATTGGACCTTTAACGTAACTCGATATTCTCTTTACTTCTTTGAGATAAGCTTTCTTTGGTTTCTGGATGAACTGGCTTACCATTGCAACCACGTATGAGATGGCCGGCCTTGTCTGCYTCAAGTAGATCAAACTTCTTACGAGCTGTCAATACATTGTCACATCTTCGAGATCCTTTCCTTTAGTTGAGCATAGCTGAGTTTTACCTCTATAGGTATTGTGGTTGGCTTACAATCGAGCATGCCCTACTTTTGCAGAAAATCCTTGGCATACTTCTCTTGGCATAGGAATTATCCCATCATTCACCTCGCTCTATTTCTAGGAAAATGTTCCAATTCTCCAAGCTCCTTCATTTGGAAGCGAACTGAGAGATTTGATCTTATATGTTCAATCTCTTCTTCATAGTCTCCCATAATGACGAGATCGTCCACGTACATCAATACTATYTCGGTGCCACTGAATAACCATTTTGTATTAAGAAATCTATAATCTTTCTGTACCACGCCCTTGGTGCTTCCTCTAGTCTATAGGTGGCCTTCTTTAGCTTACACACGTTGGTGGGTCATTAATTCATCAAAAATAAAATATATAAGCTCACAGTADGATGGCAAGCAAAGTCATCTCCCACAGGGAACGGCGAATCAATTTCTTCCTCTTATGCTCACTTCAACATTTGTCACGGAATAGTGGATCGACAATTAAATTTAAGAAAGGAACGATTAAAGAAAACTATTTTTAACAATAAACTTTAATTGAAAAAGGCTCTAGTTAAGGTTAGTAAATCCACACTAGTTCAAACATTTGATCATTGATTCAATAATTTACTAAATTTTTACAAATAAATTAGTTACAGTTGTCGAAGAAAGCTTTAAACAACTAATCCCTCCTTAAGTGTTGACAATTAAAAGGAAAAGTCTTGTTAATTTTCTCCTAAACGATAGACAACCCTAGAGATAGCACATGAGATTTAATGTACTAACAACATTAAGAATTAGAGAGATCCAATTCTAATCAATAAACTCTGATAGCATGTTTATTAAACTGGCCTGTTATCTCCCCTTACTAAATCTCACTTTGATAGCAGAATAAATATTACCAATTTGCCACTCTATTAAACCACAGAAAATAATTATGAATTTTCCTAGTTTAACTTAGCTACAAGCTATTAGACTCAACAAAATATTTGCACATATATTCAATCAAGTCAACAACTATTAATAATAATTACAAAAAATAACAAATACCTATTAATAGTTGAGTATATGAACACATTTAGATTTCACAAATGAACTGAACTAGTGCTTCATTAAGCCTTAAACAGAATAGAAGAACTTAGAAGCAAAACATTATATGAAAAACAATAATATCTAAAGTGAATAATGGAAAATAACATGTCTTATGTGTTACCTGTGCTACCTTTATATAGAGTAGGAAGCAATAAGAATAGGAAACAACTAGAATTCCTAAAAATTGTCTTAATTACCTAATTCAAATAATCAAAAAATCAAATCAAATCAAATCACTAATTGATTACAAGGGATATCATCCCACAAAATCCTCTTTAGACAATAGGAGTTTCTAAAAAAAAAAAAAAAAAAAAGTCATCCAATCTTAAAAAGAATCCTCCAAATTCGTCCATCCAGGTACCCATGTGGTAGATTTTGTGCACTTTTGGAAATTAATTTACTCCAATAATGCCTCTTTTTCTTCTATTACCTCCGTCAAGTCCTACATGAATAAAATATCAAATAAACACATAATTAGTGCAAAAATTATGTTCCAAAGTCCATCAAATATTTATATATATTGCTCTAATTTAGACACTATCACACGTAAGTGTGTCATATTCTTGAATTTTCTTGGTTATTGCATGTARATGTTTCGATCAATCTCACCATGTAGAAGCGCATTGCTAACGTCCATCTACCACAYTTTCCAAGACTTACTTGCTCCTAATGCAAGTAGAACACGTACCYTTATGATTTTCACCAGGACTAAAGGTCTCATCTTAATCTATTCCATACTTCTAGGAGAAGCCTTGAGCCACCAACCTGGCTTTATACCTATCGATAGATCATCAAGCCTCGTTTTTAGTTCGTATACCCATTTGCAAGCAATGGGTTGTACATTCTTTGACTTCAACACCAAGTTCCATGTTTCATCGTCTCTTAGTGCCTGTATTCTTGTATTTCTTCTTCCATGCTTAGCTTCAAATTTTACTTCGAGTTGCCTCCTCGAACCTTTCTAGTTCTTTTGTTGTATTTTCCAATAAAGCTGCATTTGCATACTTAGAATTAGGCTTGCACTATCTAGTGGATCTTTTGGGTTGCGACCCTGGGACTTTTTCTTCCTGTCTTTCTTGGACTTCTTCTTCAATATCTTTTGTGTTGATCACCTTTTCAGCTTGTGATATCCAACCTCTAATCTAGCAAGCATGTGAAGGTGAGAATAGATTAAAGCGATCGGGTTGATGCGGCAACCTTTCCATCCATAAAGGGAGAACCTTTGCCAAGTAAGGAATTTTTCATTTTTTAGGTTCTTTATGATAGAGTGGTCCAAGAAGTCCGAGCGCTGTCAACAGAAATAAGCACTAAAATGATGCTTCAAAGACAACGTCTTTGGATGTACAGCACTGGTCTGTCTCTGGGTTGCAGCCAACCCATCCTCTTTTTTTGCTGATTATCATATCCCATGAAGATAGAATGGATCACCTTTTTATCAAACTTACTTCTCAGATATCTGGGCACYAGAATGTAACATACACAACCAAAAACTAAAAAGTGAGACACAACTGGCTTCTTCTATAGCTTCTTATATGGTGATATAAATTTAAGTTTCYCTTGAGGCAAATGATTTGTAATATATACTATTGTCTTCATGCACTCGGCCTAGAAATGTGGTTGAACATTCTTACTATGTAAAATTTCTATGTGTCTCTACCAGATGCCAATTCTTCCTTTCTGCCAGTCCATTCTATTGCGGACCATTRAGACACGTCAATTGTCTTCGTATTTATTTTTTTGGAGGAACTCTGAGAATTCCTGTGATGTATGCTCTCCCCATTATCCGTAGGAAGGCAACGTATCTTGCAACATACTTCATTCTCCACTTTATCCTTAAATGTCTTGAACTTATTAAAGACTTCAAATTTTTCTTTCATGAAGTCCACCCAGATATATCACGGATAGTCATCGGTAAATGTTATCGATAACCTTCTTCACAGGGACAAAGACATCTGAATGTACTAACTCCAGTGGAGCCTTAACTCTATACTTTAACTCCTCTACGATAGTTGGTGAGCCTTTCCATATTGGCATCCAAGACATACCACATCCTCTTGAAAATCCAGCTATAGTAGCCCTTTAAGCATTCCCTTCTTCATCATCGCCTTTAGTCTTGTGTATCCTACGTGCCCTAATCGTGCATGCCACAACTCTGGCATCTCATTATTACTTATGTTGTTTCTGTCGAAATTACATAAACAGGCTCTAAATTACATCTTTCCATGATCGGTTTAACTTTTGGCTTTGACTGAGAGAATACTTTCACATTGTAATGCCCGAATATTATGTAGTTGCCAAGTGAAGTTAGTTGTGAAATCGACATTAGATTTTTCCTCATTCCCGACAGTACAACACYTTATCTAGCTCGACTTTGGTGAAGCTATACCATGGCACGATTACTGCATTCCGKTATGTGTGATCAACAACTTRGAGTTATTTGCAGTGACCACAACACGCCCCTCTTTATCCTCTTCCATTTCTTTAAATTTCTCTTTATCTTCAGTCATATGATTTGAGCACCTTAATTCAATGATCCAATCACAGTGGTAGTAAATTAATTTCTTACTCACTGTTGTTAGAYTAGGTGATACTTCTATTTCTCRGATCTCCTCCTCGAGTGCAACTAAGCCCTCAAAGTCCCACTCTTCATCACTTTCTCAAGTATTCGTAGATGTTACAATATTTTCCTTTGCTTGTTTGTGCCAACAACCTTGAGCGACATGCGATTTCTTATCTTAGTTGTAGCACTTTACACTTAAAGTTTGACTAATTGAGTTATCTTCATTCTGTTTTGACGTAAATCCCCCTTGTTGTATATTATTCCAAATGCAAAAATTTTACCTTGAGTCATGTCTTCCCACTGTCTTTTCCTTAGCTTTCCTTTACTAAAGAGAGCTTTCTCCTTATCCTTCTTGTAGACTTCTGACATTGGCTTACTTAAGGCTTCCTCATTATCTAGTAGTCCTTCCAACTCATTAAGAGTTGGTTGCTTTGGCCATCCTCGAATGGACGCTATAATTGGATTAAAATTCCCTCCTTAATCTAGGCATTATAATTCGTTGTACCGCTACTTCATCAATAGTGCACTCTGGATCTAATTTGGTAAAGTTTTCTGCTAAGGATCTTATTTTTGTAAAATACTCACTCACCGTTAATTTTCGTTTTGTGTTGTAGAGTTTAGACTCGAGCATTTGAACCTTGGCCTCATTAGTCTTTGTAAATCATTTAGCTAATGCATCTCATGCTTCCTTCAAAGTGCTTGCATATTTAATAATATCTAGAAGTTTACTTTCCACCGCTGAGGCTAGGGCGAAAAGAGCCTTAATGGCTTTCATYTCCCATCGATTATATTGTGCTTCCTTATCTTTTGGAGGTGCTGTGATCTGGTTCCCATCTATCAGCTTCTCGATGCCAATAGTGTCGAAATCTGCCATTGTGACTTGGCAACTTAACCAAGTAAGTCTTCTTTCTTGACTTCACAATCCCTTGATTGTGCACCAACAGAATTTRCACGTAACACAGTCACGATTAATCGCCGCAAACGCGATCCAAAATCATATTCAACCTGAATATGAACAAGGGAACCTCCGAACTTGACTTCYATACCATTTGTAAAGAACTCAAGTGGCAAAACACTTGAATAATACTCACTTTAAGCTTTCTTACACAAACTCACTTCACCACAAGAGAAATCTTTAACTTCTCTAACTCCCACAACAAAGGAAGCTTGAGAGCTTTAGCTCTCAATTTGCAATATCTCACAACACTTCACAATGCTTACTCGATCGCCTTCTCGTACTTTACATTTGAGGTGCCAATACATATTTATAGGCTTCTTCAAGTCAGTGGAACACTGATATTGCCCTAAAAAATCTTCAATTATTGTTGCTTCCTGAAATTTCTTCATGCTAGATATCTTTTTATTTTCTTGGTGGAAACTTATAGAAGTTTTTGTGTTTCTTTATTTATTTGTTTCATGAGGCTTCTGGATTAGAAAGAGAGTCAGTGCTCTCTTTAACAGATTTTTCTCCTCCCTCTGATGTTGATGATGGTGATTCTGAGGATGATAGTGATTCTGAGAAGGATACAGAAGATGAAGATAATGAAAATGTGGATGCTTGGAAAAAGAGMAACAGAAAATGATTACTTTGTGAATATATATTCCTTCAAGTTTATAACAGTTAAAAGTATTCATAATGCATACACAGCTTGCCTTGTTTTTAGTTTTCAAGATTGTCATATATATTTCTACTGCTCTTGATATGATAAATGTGCGTATATCTATTCTTAGATTTTCTTTATTTGTTTAAAAATCTTCTAGTAATTCACATGTTTAAACTACCATGCTCTTGTGACTGCTATTAAAGCGATTGCATTGGCTGTATGAATCCGGATTTTGACTTTTCTTTAGATAGTTCATTCGACTTAAAAACCTAAATTCCTGGCTAAAGAGTTTTAGTTACGCTGTTCTTGATTAATTATCATTTGAATTACGAAGATATATATGTTTAGATATTGCCAAATAGCCAAATATATAAGAATGGATAATTGTGAAGATACTGGAAGAATTGTTTCTATACTTTGCACACACTAAGCAGAATGAGAAGTAATTTGCCTATAAATCTGGAACTACTATGTTTGAGGCAGACATAGTAGCTTATCTCTTCTAAAATAGTTATGACTGAAGGAAGAGGAAATGGTATCAGTTTCATATTTGCTATCAATGTAGAACGTGCCAGATAGTATATGGTTCTAGCAGTTTCTCAATGTGCTCAAATAACATGGCTATTCAAAATCATTATGGTACATAAGCAAGATTATAGAGATCTTTATACGGAGCATTGCTTTTTAACCCTTCTAATAGACACTTGTGCTTGGAAACCAACTTATCTGAATTGAATTATGAATATGCTTCAGACATTATCTATATTTTAGATAAAACTTCAATGTCCTACTTTAGATTAAAATCTGAAAGTAAATTGTCAAAGCCAAGGAAAATGTTGCTACTGAACGGATTGAAAAAAGCTATAACTGGACAGCTGAAATTGGAAGAAAATGAAGATGAAGTTGGTGTGAGTTGTCCTACAGAAATTTGCAGAAGCTGAAGGTGGGTTGGGGTTTTTGGGTAGGAATATACACAAGATGAAATGGGTTTCTTTTTATTATTTTTATTACTTTTGAACTTGAAATGGGTTTCAATTTAATGGAGATGATCGATGATGATGAATATCATTCCAAGAACTTGTTTTGAAAATTTTGGGAAATTTAAAGAAGAAGATGAAATGGAATACCAATTTTATTCTTTTTGATAGTTACCAAGCCATTCTGTACGAGGAGTTAGTATTACTCAAACCCTTCCTTATGAATATGTACAAGAAGCAAAATGATCCTGAGAAATTAAAAAAATTTATGGATGAAGAGTGTAACTTATCAAGCAGATTATATCCTTCTTGTCAAACCTCAGACGTTCCTATTCGATAATGCAATTCGCTTTTTGCATGTCATTGAAGAAGTTAAGTTCATTAAGACACAGATTCTGTATATTGGAGATAATTTGATGTACATTAAATACTGAGTCATCAAAGCTGAAATGGGTTCAAAAGAAGAAAAGTTCATAGACTTGAAGGAATATCGGCCTAGTGTATATATATATATATATAGAGCGTCCTAATTTTCTTTGGCCCTAACAGAAAATTTTGTGGTTAACTTGTCACAAATTTACAAGCCAATATGAATTAGAGAGAGTTAAAATTTTAGTACTGTCAAAAGTATATGTGGCTTTATTTTCTTGGTATTAAAAAAGTATATTTATGGGTTTCCAAAATAAAGTTCTTTCTCTTGTTACTCGTGGAAGTTTATGATTTATTTCGAGGATATGCAAAATGCATGCTATATTGAAATTATTGTTATACTATTATTCATCTTCTACGGCTAATACTAGTATGTTAAGGGGAAAAAAAAAAAATTAAGGAAAAGATAGAGAGGAATAGTATATTTGTAAATTTTGTTTTGAAAATATAGTTTCACTTGATAGCTGCGCATTAAAAGTCAAACTCTCATGACTTCTAATGTCATTAACTTGTTTGATAACATTTGAAATTATGTAAATCACTTGGTAATTTTGAAGGAAATTATAATTCATTATTCCATCATCAACATTGAGCGATACAAATTATTTCATAAGAATAGATGTGAAATGTGGGGGTGATATTTTATATAATAGGTTTATCCCTATATGATAATAATATAGAATTTATTATTTTGATTTAAATCGCTTTCATATTATACTTATAAACATTAGGTGTCTCTAATATTTATAATTTAATGTTGTGACATGGACACCTGATCGATTGAATAAAAGAAAGACTGCAATGATACTTGAAGATTAAAAAATCGCTAGAGATTTCATTTGAAAGGAAAATCATGATTAGTGCTAAGGCTAGATCTAATATTAGTAATTTGGATTGAAGCTAAATCATCAATCGCTGAGGGHATAGGTCTAAACACACAAGAGAGTCACTTTTGGAAGTAGCCCAATCTTTGAATRGAGATCCCACAYAAAATGTTCAATAAGTAGAAAAATCAGCACAGTATGACTTATTATAACATCGAAAATTAGGAGATTGTACATCATGCATCTCCTTCTTATCCCTAAAATAAAGTGCTAGATGTTATAATAAGTGATGCTACTAAAGGGTTTAACCCTGCATGAGATCAAGGCGGTATTTTCACGGGGTAGATCACACATAATCTTGGAGAGACTCACCTAAGTAAGAGTTGACATGAGGATATGGCTATGGGATTGGGCTATCCCTAGAGACTCTCATGAGAATCAAGACAAGAGCACATGCCAATAATAGCGCTACCTGCTTTGAACTAATTAATTTGACTAATAATACTATGTGTGTGGCTAATTTAAATTTGACCAAAGAAATAATTCAGGACTTTGTCCAGTATGATTATGTCAAACTAAAACTTGTTAAATTAAATGTAGATTCATGTCCAAAAGACACTCATATCTATTACATAATAAAATTATTAAAATTTTCTTCAAAATTTTAAACCTTGTATGGAACTGTTATAAAATCAAAGTCTTAATAAATTATTTATTATTTATAAATTCTATCTCATATTCAAAATCTTAGAACACATATTTCCATATCAAAATATGCTGCAACTCCCTTTAACTCCTACTACTTTATTGGAATTGGAGGTTATGAAATTACTCCTAGGACTATAGAAGGGGTGAAAAAATCATTTTACATATAAAACTCTCCTTTTTTTCTTTATGCTCTTGAAACTCAAACTTGTACAGCCTAATTGAATATAAATTCATAAAATCTTCCTATGAATATGCCCATCATGGAAACGAACAACACCATATCAAGTTTAATCTTGAATTCGGGTCTGACCACTCTCACTTGCCCTCAAGAAAATCTTCATGTTTATTTCATACCAGATTTCTCATTTTCTTAAAATAAAAATTATGTGTTATTTATTGCATTCTAATATTGTTTATTTCTTAAACTAAATATTTATAAAAAACAAAAAAAATTATCTTTTAAAACAGCTTGTAAGATCCAAATATCAATCTCTCAAAACATCAGCAGGGTCTCATAAGTTGTACAACAAAGAAGTCAAAGTTGAGGATTTTTACTGTGACCACATAAAACAAAACAAACTACTCAATCTCACTGTTCTCTGAAATTTTTCCCAGTTCCAGAAGCTCAGGCCAGCAAGTAAATCTATTTACATGTACCATTGCAAACAACATAAGGAGCATGGCAGTGGATTCACTTTGATGTCTTATTAGCACCAAATGTTTTAGAAAGCTCCTTAATCAGAGGATTCTCTCTGTATGTTTCCTCCTTTTCCAAATGCCATCTTTTTGCTGTATCTTCAGCCTGCATAATGTCACCATTAGAATAGACACAAAATCAACAAGTAATATGCAACTATTCATGATTTCCTGTTCAAAACGCGAATCAACATACCCAAATTCTTAAGGGATTTAGTTGCCCTCTAACCATTTCCATCCTAGGTTGAACAAAGTCTTTACCTTTTGATCGAATGTCATCGCCCTGTCAATACAGCACAGATTCTTTATTCAAAACATGCCAAATAAACCCAGAAACCTAGCAAGAAATGTGCAGCAAGTGGAAGAACCATCTCTTATAGGTGGACAGACACATGAATCAACAGAAATGGATGGGGAACCAAAATTACACAACGTTCCTTCAATAATGCATATTCTTCGTCTCTAATACAGCCATGCCATTCATCATATCATGCCAGCATGCAAATGCAGAGTTAAGTAGACCATTCATTTCTGTCTTCAATTTTTATCAGTCAAGAGACCCCTATGATCCAAGCAGTACGATTGAGGACTAAAAACACGCTAAGGGTATGCTGCTGTATTCTCCAAATAATCTACTAACATAATATTGAAACATACTAGGAAGCTAATATCCTAGTTTCTATTCTAAATTATTAAGTCATTTCTAATTTCATATTCTTGTGGTCAAGGGTGCAACACTCGTTGAGAAAGCYTAAGTATAATCTTAATTTGGTAGCTCATTGCAATGTGAAAGTTTTCAAAGAAAACTTTCACAATGCATCAGAAGAGGATGATATATACATGGGTCATACAAGTAGTAAGGGTAGATATCAGTAAAAGAATAAAATTGATGAGTATATATATAAGTGGGTAGGGCATCATCAGCTCACAGTTGCACAGAAGTAAACTTTGGATTTTCAAGATAGTACCATGCCAATGTAATTGAATTACTGTATCAATCATCATGGTGGGCTATTTTTAAGGTGAGCCCAAATTAGGTAAGGGGAAAATCAAATCAGATACTTTCTGGATCAATAACCAAGCAACTAGGAAGATTAACCCGGCAGAGATGATATGTCTCGAATGGGACCCAGTTAGACCAGTCAACAATTTATATAATATATGCTCAAAAGTGTAAAATTGCATTTTCTCTTCTTTCTGTTTTTCAGTCATAATCACAAATTGTGATTTTCGCTTAGGGAGTGATTGCACATGACATTTGATCGTAGTTAATGTTAGTCCATGACTACCATAAATAAATAAGTGAAACCAGCCACTATACCTGGCTTCTTATCTCTTTAGTTATCTGTAGTAGAGGGCCTTGGGATTCTCTAGTAGGAAGGAAGTGGTATGACATGAAGAGTCAAAACAAGTAACYCAGACGATTTCTTTRAGTATGCCACGAATATTTATGCATCAATACCCGTTTGAGTCGCCACATTCTTTCAAGTTCATGTCCATTTAACTAATCAGGAAAACAACTAAGTTGATGTAAGAAGCTACGAAACGAATAGAATACAATTAAGGATAAAATTATTTATCACATTTTCTTCATAAATGGCCAAAAGTTAAGGCAAGAAGTGAAGATTAGACTCAATGATTCAAATTCAATACTATAATTTGATCAAATCTAGATACTCTTACTTCCTTCCACTTTTATTAATGTCCTCAATCATGGGGACAGTAGGAATTCGAGTTCTAGTGCCTCCGAGAAGGCACTGGAAGCTTGCATAATTTCTTTATTCGTGCTGGACTTTATATTAAAGATGACAAAAGCATAGCACAACGTACAAGTTATGACCTATACCAGTTCCACTATGTGATATGTGCCTTGAAAACATAAGATTTTGTTATGGTTTTACAGCACCAAGATAGAAAAAAGGGGAAAATAAAGAGCAGAAATCTTATAGTACAATTTTCTAGGAATAGCGGCATTACAGGCATATACTTACATTATGAATTTCAAGCTTAGAGGCTACCAACTCAAATGTCAAGATGGCACCACCAAAAACAAGAATAGTAGCACAAACAAATGCTTTTCCAACTGTAATGAAACAAAATGGAGAACGATAASTTAGGCAACTTGAACAGTAATGTTACTTAATGAAAGAAGAAGCTTTGACCATCTTATATGCAATAATTCCTTTTGAAAAGATTAAATCATGATAACAGAACTCAAGCAAATGCTTATGGATCATTCTGCAGAAAGTTTATAAGTAAGAAAGGATTCTCCTATCTCCAGAATGTCATCTTATGCATGAGGAATGCAGTAATGTGCAAACAATCCAGATATTAGCTGGTTTTCTAGTCCAGAATATCATTGGATAAGTTGCCTATATATACCCTGGGAGGTAAGCAAACACCGCCAACAAGAATAAGCAGGATAAACCAGGTATTTAATCAACTATAGCTGGGAAGAGATGATATGATCTACTGACCAGTAAGCAAAAGGTTTTGCTAATGTGGAATAAGTTTCATCATTAACCAGCCATATGACATCACATAAATGTAGGATGCAGGAAAAAAAATGGATCATATCATATACGCTTTGCACAAGTAATCCTCTTTGAAGAATTTGTCATATCAATGCCATTCTCTCAAATTTGTTCCTCCTCATCTTTCTGTTGAGATTTGATTAGGAGTTACTGCATGACTGGCTTCCTATGAGCAGATATGGAATTTTAGATCTTATAGTTACTAGAAAATAAAGTAGTCTTCAGTTTCTTCTACAGGGAGGAAAATCTAGGGAACAAATTGTTGATGCCAATATAGAAACTAAGCTCAGTTGTACTATTTAGAAACGCGACTAAGGTTTTTGTGACTGGTCATTCTCTTAACCCTTCCTGATTGCCAAGTGATAAGCATTCTGCACTTAGAAGAGCTAGAAGAGCAGGCTAATATTACTCACACCATCTTGATAATTAAGAAAGGTACCAGTAGCTGGTCTCATTATGGACAAAAGAAATTAAGATACTAAATGTTTGGGAATGTTAGAATAACAAAATAATAATAAGAAGAATGATCCAAAGAAAGCTAAATCTGACTCTGGGATAGCCCTGCAGCTGCAGCCTTCAACTTCTCAGGATTAACAGGGGTGTATCTGTCTCGTCGCAACTCATTTGCAGTTGAAGCTAAAACTGCATTTTCTGCATTGGGTAACTGCCATCTGTTTCAGAGTATCAATTGGGTAAAGGAAGTAATTAAAAGCATGGAAACATCATCATCATCAAGTTTCTGAATGGTATCCAGTAAAGCTATGAAAAAGATTTCCAAGGCAAATCCCATACCTTTATCTATCCAGATAAAAGAACGTAAATGAGATTAATTCCCTTTTTACCTTGTTTCTTTCTTTGGCATTTCAATTCACAACAATTTGAGTGACAACCCAGTAAGACGGACAAGAAAGTGCCACCATTGCAATCAAACGAAGACAAATTATGCTAACTGAACCACATTACCATTTTGACTCTTAGAAGAGAGTAAAAGAAGCAGCATTCTCATTACTCCTCTGTTTTACTTACAAAGCCATGAATACATAGAACTACTATCTCAACTAAGTTCGCATTACCCTTTCTGTGACTATCACACAAAATGAAACCAAATTGCTTTGCTTACAGATTCTCACTTATTTGGTTAACCAAAAAAATCAAAATAGAACCTTATTTTAGCACAATACTTGAACTGCATCCCGGAATCCACACTCCTCATTTCCTTTCTCCTTTCACATCTTGCTGCAACTTTGAATACCGCAAACCTCATTTCAGTCAAAACCTTAAGGGAAAAAACTAAAGACAGAAACTTTCAGGCTTTCCGAAAGTTCCCTGCCAATTAAAACAGCCCACAGCTTTCCACTTCAGATTGAGCTTAATAGTACTGTACCTGAGGTAGTAARTTAATAGAAGTTTCCAGAAGCTCAACTTGTTCCACTAACCGGACAATTTATCTCCTCAAAAGAATTCCACCATCAACCACCTTTTAGACTAAACTCATGAAGAACTTAAAAAACCAACAAAGGAAAACGAAAACCAAAAAACAAAACAAGTTGAAAATCCCGAATCGGAATTTCCCAACCCATGTCAGGACGTTTCCAAAGTCAATCCTTAAACCCTATACWCCAAAAGAAATGACACTGTACGATACCCATTTTTTCCTTCTTTTTTTTCCTTTTTCATCCTTTAAGGGGGAAGAAATTTTATGCGATAATTTTTCTCTTTTTCATTTCTTTGCGCTGAAGTCCCATATGAGGTATATAAGCGGGTAAAAGAGAAAACAGTTCAACAAAATCAAAGGAAAAAGGAAAGAGAGAAAGAGATTAAAATGACAAGCATACCTTCTTGGACCAAAGGTGACTTGGGGAAGAGAAACATAAGCTCTAAGAGGATTGAGAGRATCAACTGAAGCCAAAGTTGCATTCTTCTTTGTATCGGTTTGAACAACCCATTTAGAAGCAGAGAAGAAAGAGGAGGAATTCGCAAGCGACGCTGATGAAGCGTGAAAGATATCTGGAGGCAGATTATGCTTCAGGACCTCCGGAAGAACATCAGCTGATGCTGCTTGATTTTCAAGTACATTTGTTAAAGAATTAGAAGAATTTGTTAAGGATGATGGAAGAGYAGAAGAGGGAAGCTTTGGCTTGGTTTTTTCAGCAAGACGGGTCACGGCTTGCTTGGATTCTTGCAAGAAATAAGCACCCTCTGTGGCTGCTAATCGTCCTGCAAGAAAACTCATCGGGGTTTTCTGATTCTGACTAAATTTTGGTTTCTTTGCTCGGTTGGTGTGAATTAATTAAGGATGTCTGAATGAGAAGTCGAGCAAGTTCCGATTAAGGTGACGACTCTGTTGAAAACTGCCAGGGGCCGAAGGGAGATATTGAGATTGTTAGTAGTTCATCTCCCATCGTAGTAACTACTTATATGCTTAATAATGAGRAGTARTCGTCCCAATGTTTCGTTCAACGTGTCTATACCAAAGTTGAAAAAAGTTAATCAATTACAACAATAGAAAAAAGAATGACATMTAATATATTTTTAATATTTTAAAATGARAATTAATTTAAAAAAATTATATTTAAAAGAAGCGAATTGATAAACCTATTTAATACAAGGATAGTGCTATATAAATCAATTTCATTCATATTTATTGTAGATCAATCAAATAAAAAATCTATAATACTCTCTTTGATTCTTGAGGGAGTTCCTTCCTCCCCATATTATTATTTTTTGTTCYAAACCTAATTCCCTCCTAAATTATAGTAAATTATACCAATTAATTACCTAAAAATACCAAATATTATGGAAAGGTTTTTCAATTATCTTCTTCCCGTTCTTTACTAATCTGCTAAGTTTTGAATGAAATCTAAACAGAAGTCTGAAATATTTTTGGGAACTCAATGTCAACTATCTTTTGTTACATTGGAATTTATCAATCYACTCACTATTGTACAACTTTTTTCCTCTTGCTAGTAACCAAGTCGGAAAAGTAAGCTAATTAATCAACTTAGTTGACTCACCYTTGATAATGCATTGCTTTTGTTGCTAGTAACGATTGTAAGCTGCTTAATTCACTCTCAGTCGACTATAACTTCACTACAACCATTGCTTCTATTTGCGAATCAATGTCAATATCAATGGAAGGTKTATATTGGCCTCTTTGAAGTATCTGAAGGTTGATCCGATAAAAGAAGATGGCAGCAGKAGAAGAAAATAACTGAAAGAAAGAGAAGAAAATAAGAGATTGAGCTTGGTAACGTAAATTAAGGCTTTGAAAATATAAAGATGAAAAAAAGAATAAGTTTTGAAAATATAATRTAATAAACGCAGTCATAATTTAAATTTTTAAAAAATTGAATTTTAAATTTTGTACCTAAAAAATGATTGAGAGTAAAATTATTAATTGTATTTTAAAATATTTACAAGAAAAATCCCTTTTGATCCGTATCAACTTGATCCCAGAAGAATTGAAGTTTGAAAATTAAGCATTAAGATCTTTCCTTTGATCACACTACAATTTTATTATTTTAAGATGTGAAAAAACTTGCCTCCCAAGAAATATATGCTCATGGTCAAACTTTSTGGAGTGAAAAGGAAAGTTTTAATGTTAAAATGTGACGTGAATAAAACTAATAAATTATGCTGCTTTGAAAAACATTTTTAAAAAATGAAAAATTATAATTCAATATAAATAAAATATCCAAAATTAATGTTCAAATTAATATATTGGGTCTTGATATTGGAATCGTGAAAAGACTTTGTTGAATTGCATTATAAGATGCACACTCCATGGAAATAGTGAAAACTTCAAGCCCCCACTCTCTAAGGCACTTAAAGATGACATCAGCTATATTAATACAGCGTCGAGGTGGAGAAACATGCACGAAGCTAAGAAAAAAACTTGGTGCAGTAAAACTTCTTTTGAGTTTTTGATGAGTATTTAAGTCTAATTATGTGATTTACAATACATCTTAATAAAACTTGTTTATTTACATGCTTAAGGAACTTTTTCAAGAAAAATTTCATGCGAGTAGTGTTAGGAGGAATGCTAATTGACGGCCTTATGGAACTATGGAAATGAGATACACCCAAGAGTAAATGGTGACTGGTCATTGTACGTACAAAAAGAACAAAAGAAAAGATGGTTTTACGATTCCCAGTCTGATCTATCTGATGATCTCAAGCGTCTCCCCATTCTACGGAATACCTTTCCCAACAAGGGGGTATCCTACTCAGTCGTAGGCCTTCTGCGTGTCTACCTTGAGAGTCATCTATCCTTCACATGGAATGTAAGATCTACCGCGCAACACTACATAGTGCCTGAAACTCTGGTGATGATCTTGGTCACTAGTTTCATAACAGTGCATAGCACAATGGCATTTTCTGCGACCAAGGATAACCTACTCTTCCATCGAGGAAGATAACCTGTTAACTGAGTGATATGATAATCTTCCACGAATTCCGACCGGCAATGTTATTATTGGATCAATGCCCAACTTTAAGAAAGTCCAACAAACATCATAAAATTGCAAAAACTTTTCTATATGAACAGGAGAAACTCTTCCATAATCTAATAAACGWACGGGCAATAGTAATAGTTCCTTTTAACATTTTCAGCTGTATATTCAACACTGTCGAACTCCATTGGAATTAACCAGGTTAATTTACCACAAAATATTACTTGAAAATCATCAGTACAAATATGCTAATCAAATCGGTTACAATGGTTAACATACACTTTCTCCTGATAATGACATTAAGATAAAGGAATATCATTGACCTCAATCCGACAGGGCAGGACCGGTAGCTGTTTATCTTTATTCGTTGTACCAGCTTAGCTCTGGTCTGCTTATGAAACGATCGACATGAAACAGTCAAAGTCTCCAGGCCTGGTTTGTCCTGATTCAATGCTCTCAAATTGTGCTTTGCCCTTCAGATATAGCTTCTAACATAATTAGATCTTCAGRAATCATTATCCCCTCTTATCAAAAGCCTCCTTTGTCCGTTCCACTCTGTAATCAATTCATTGACCAAGAAAAGTCCTTTATGCTTCCTTCTGCAGCTTAGAATCATTGTCCTTGCCCGTCTGAGCTGACTTACTAGAGGGACTTGTAGATGTCAATAGTGCATTCTCAGCTTGATTTTCAAACCGCATCAGCCAAGGGTTCTGTCCAACTTTGAGAAAATAGGCCTGCAATCTGCAGCGCATTATCATAGTTCCTGCACTTGTGAGTTCGGCTAACTCAAGGGAGTTTGCAAGATTATTAGGATTTTGTACTCAAACATCCTCAAATTGATTAACAGATGTTTCTCTTGTTCAATCTCAAGAATATCAACTTAGAGCCTAATATGGATCTCCTGACTTGAGGCTGGCCGTGAGATGACTGCAGGAGTCCTTTCTGGGAAGAAACACTGACAAACTTAAAAGAAAGACACAGAACAATCTCTTATCATGATCTATCTTGCATATGGAACAGGAAATTATGGGCAATCAAATGTCTTAGATTGAGATAAATCAAATTTCTTCTTTTAGAAAATCCTTTTTCGGCAAGAAGAAAAGGCAGAAAAGTTGCTTATAATTTCACATGCAGTAAAGATGGATTTTATTCAAATGATAACATGCAATGGAAGATTACAGTCAGCGACATACCACTATGAAAAGTCAAAGAATGCGAACTATTTTGATGAGGGAGGGAAGAGAAGAGGAAATCAATAATTAGCTATAGTTAAACTAATTTTATCCAAATTATATAAGGTCAACAATAATTTTGACATTCACTAACTTTAATATTTTATTTTTTGACCAAAGAGTTCCTTGGTTTCATATGCAAGTTTTGACTTGTAGAAGATTACCTATTTCTTTGTCAGAAGATTGGAACTCTTAAAGACCATGGTGCCATCCTCTGGATCTGTTTCACTTAAAGACAGATAACCGTCCTTGCAGTTATCATCATATTCAGATAGGTCTTCAGATTCTGAGATTTCATCAGATTCAAATTTTGATACATCTTGAGAATGATCATCAATAGTCGAATAAGTATCCCCTTTCACAGCCTTATGCCTTGAAAGCTGTGCTGTAGTTCTTGGCAGATCAAGAATCGAGTTAGGATTTCGATCATTAGGGTCACCATAAAGTGCCACATGTCTGTAATAGAGTTCAAGTTCCTTCTCAGCAATGGCAATGAAGCGTCTTACAGACTCAAGTGATTGTTCATACTTGGATTTTTCCAATGCCTGAAAGAAGATTACAAAAAGCACTGAAACAAGTTTGAGGCAAATCAAGAAGTATGATGATGTAAGAAAGGGAAGTACAATGCAAACYAAGCTACACAATAATGGCCATACAAAAACATGTTCCTTGAACGCCTAAATAATTTCGACTACTCAATCTCTACATAACAATGAGATTATCCTTCTTAAAAGATGGTTGAAGGATGCTCAAGAACTTTTTGTACTTTGGAAAACATATTGCTCTATCAACAATCCAAACCTAGGAAGTAAACAAGCTCAAGTGCTGGTTATTTGAATTTGACCCCCAACCTGATATGTTTATTTGATAAGCACTTGTGAGTTTCAAAGAAGAAACGTACAATAATATTCCTAGATCATTGGATGAGGAAGCATCATTCGAACTTCCTAGACACAAGAGTTGTGAGAATTTTCTGAAAGCTGAGTGCTTCCTTCAACCACAAAATTTTGGTGGCTTCTATCTGCCACCTTTAACTCCYAAGTATTCTGGTTTGTTCATGAACGGAGGCATTTACAGACTCAAAGCATTGAAGGCCTTAGTTTTTCAAACACTTCAACCATTTTCTCAAGAATAGCTTTAGAAATATAGGAGTCAAATTTTCATCTGCAGAATAAGAGTGAGAGAAAAGAAAGATTGAGCTAAACAACAGAGGTCTTCTCCATTATGCAACATCTGTCATTAGCCCACAAGAAGAAAACCACTTCCAGTATTTTGTATTTTGTAATAAATTGTATAGGCAAAGCTAGCAATTATGGATAACATATGGTTAGTGAACTAATATGCTTAAAGCTCCCAAGGCAAAAGCTTTTTTATGTGAAGAACATTTAAATGTTGTATTTTGCTGTCCAAATTTGGTTCTCAACTTTTCGACTTACGGACTAAATTATAATCCCCTAATCATATCTTTAACCAATCATTGAAAGATTAAGATCAAATCTTTACTATTTAATTTTAGCTTAAATCTTACGAGACAAAAGAATAAATCCCAAAATTCCAGAAGTCAATTATGGTGTCAAGATCAAGTAAGGTCCAAATTAAATTAGACAAACAAATTTTAAAAGAAAATCTATTTTGTGATGCTATGAAGTACAAGGTAAAAATGAAGAGGACGAGAAACCCAAAGTACTATGTACATCGATTTTGTTTCTCTTAGTTTTCTATGTCCTGCTCTTTGCAAGACTAGATAAGGGGCTTACGATCATCATGAGATATGTTATGAGAAAAAACTGTAAACATTATACAAGTTCCAAAATCACTATCCAAACAATTTGCAAAATCTTAACAGATAAAAACTAGTGACTCATATCCAGATAAGTGATGCAAACTCTGAAATGTCTTGGTTTCATCTTAGACAGAATAGTAAAATTTTTGGAAAGTGGAAGGCATGGATAGGAACATGAACGGCAAAACCTCAAGACATAGAAAGCTCAAACAATTCTATAAGACTATATCTGTAACACTGAAAATCCAAAAAGAAAATGAACTTATACAGTTTTTTCTCATTAACGTTCCAGAAAATCTTGTGRGCTCTGAAGGGGTATACAATTAGGGCATACTTGACATGTTTTCATGAAATACAAAAAAAGATATAAAAAAATAATCAAGATATAGCATATAAAAACTTAGAAGGAACAACATCAAGTCACTAAAACACAATAAATTGTACAACAATTATAAACAAATCTTTCTGGACAGAAAATAAGTGCTCTTAATTTTTGTAAACACTTGTACAAACCATATATTACTACCTCACAATAAACACGGAGCAAAAATGTTAGACCAAGAAGTAAAGTCGACTTTGCCTATTTACTTCCACACATGCAATTACATGAGTATCATAGATTCTTACATGACAGGTACGGAAGGCATTCTGAAGCATGAGAATAGTACAAGAGAGAATGCTACACCAAAAGCTCCCATCCAGAGACGTCTCTAGATAGAGTAAAAGGAGAAAAACAGAACACATACAAATACAGACACATAAACGAAAATTCCAACAAGATCTTAAGTATAAACCCAGCACAGATTTATAAATTCAAAARGCAGTGGAGTAATTATTAAGCTGAATAGTATGAAGAACTTACCCTCTTCTTGGACAGTGTATTGATTGGTGACATAACTTTGGGTTGAACATAATTCTTCCCTCTGTAGAAAACTATTGTGTCATCGCCAATTYTTTGGATTGGAATTCCCCCACTCAGTCTAGCAATTTCATCTGCATACTCTCGTATTTGACCTGGTTTGCACGGCTTGCAGTAGACCTTGACTGTTTCGTGTTTCTTCCAGTGCAAATGCATATTAAGAATAACACCACCAAAAACTCCTCTTCTGCCAATTGGGACATAATTTGACCTTTTTTGAGCCATTTTTTTCATATAAAATCGTTCTTCACCAGTTAGCTCATATGGCTCAACAACAGGACCCTGAACTTTGGGAACCTCATAGCGCTTTAGTCTTTCAATTAGCAAAGCCTCCTTTATTTTTGCCTGAGAAGAAGCCAAATGAAGACATTAGTTGAATAGGAGAACCAACTTKTAAGAAGCACTAGAGGTAAATTTATGTTTTGCCACCAGCTAACTATGATCAGTAGCAGAGAGAACAAAAATATCAGCAATGACCATCAAATCACTAATGAAGAGGATGGACACAGTATCAAATGCATAAATTGCAACAAGATGAATCAGCTGACACCAAAATCAATTAAGTCAATCAAAGTTATGGAAGCYTCATTGATCAAATATTTTATACACAAAGACTGTAAATGCTTCCAAACTGATGAAATATAAACAAGACCGAACATGCTAAACACAAGAAACAGCAAGGTTAAGAACATAATTTTATCTTCCTGATCAAGAGGGGGGGGGGTGCGAAGACAATTGAACTTGACTTAGCACTTTATATTACTATTATGCCCCCCAGGAGGGGGGGGGAAGAAGCAACTTAAACAAATGAAAACAACAGATGTCCTGCAAACATGTAAAAACCTATCTGATATCCAAAACAATTAAATTCTTCCAATTTTAACAAATAGAACTAATGATTTTTTTTCCTTACTTGTTCAAGCTTGTATTTAATTCTTTCCTCAGCATTAGCAAACTTTTGCTTCTTCTTCTTCCCTTTGAGTCTTCTGGGGTCTCTTTTATTTGCCGCTTTTCTCTTTTGCTTTTCTCTTTTCCTCTGCATCTTCAACCTTTTCTTTGTCTTCCACTTCTCCTTCTTAGAAGGCTCAATTTCCCGAGTCTCAAATTTCAGTTTTCCCTGTTGAGATATTACTAAATTCACCGCCCCCTGACTGAAATTCCTCAAGTCCCAACAAGAATTTTCATACTTAAATTGCACCGGAAGCATAAAGAAACCCCAAAAGGGTTTTGTACTGTGAAGAATTGGCCTAAATTTTTGGTCAAAGAGAAGGAAAAAGGTAATGAATCTCACTGTCCAAGTTAAAATTAGAAAACCCAACTGACTATTTCCTCAAACTTCTCATCAGAAAGATCTCATTTTTCTTCAACTGCTATAATTATTACAATGAAGTAACAATAAATCCTTTTAACCAGACTGTATAACTACCTGCATAATTCTTGTATCACCTCCCACTAGAGAAAGAGAGAAAACTTTTACCTGAAACAAGTAGTTCTCGGAGAAGACATATATTGAAGGGAAACCAAGGGTAATCTTTGAAGAGTACGCAACATAATCTTCGCCATATTATTGCATAAAGAATGATGGGATTGAAGCACTGTATTGAAAGGRACCGTCATGTCGAATATGCTTGTTCAACGGATAGTTCTAATTTTAGCTCAAATTACATAAACGGACTCAAAAGAAAAGGCAAYTTTAGATTGCACAAAAACAGAGGCATCAACTCGAAGACCAAATTAACAAGCAGTTGGAAGGAATGTTAACAAGTGCTATTATATTCTGGCAGTTGATAGAAACAGATGCTTCTATCTATCTCTGGCAAAAGAAGATACACAAGAACTAACTAAACTAAGCCAAATACACATATACATATACATATATATATATCAAAGAAAGTTGTAAAAATGTCACCTTTCTTGACCAGTAGTGCCCAAAATCTAAGCCTTAATTATTACACCACATTTTTGGCTTCTCTTCCCTCTGAATAGCTCACGATTCTCTGATTCATGAAAGCAGCTTCTTTCCGAAACTCGGCAGGAGAAAGGCTAAGAAAGATGGCGGAACAGTGGTGGATCAGTGAAGGAATATAAGAAACTTAATTTACAAAAAAAAAAAAGAAAAAAAAATGAAACGAGTATAGTTTAGCTTCACCAAACTGGTCCATGATTTCAACAAAACTTAGCTCTCAAATGTCATTCTTTTACAAAGTTTTTTTTACACACAATTTAGACAATATATTTCTCCTCATTGGGAACAACTTTTAAAAGTGAATGAATAAGCAAATATATGGAAATAAATTTTCCTTGTGACATATATGCTGTAAATTTTCTAATATATGACTCATAATTATGCTAAATTATGACGAGGTTAAATGCAAAATATATCACGATAATTGCTGAGTGTATATAAAAATAGCAGGTACTCCATACCAAAGCTGAATGCATTAAAAAAAGAACTAGTATAATTTTGGTATTTATATAGTTTTCGCTACCTTATGTAATAGTTGTGCCCAACCTATTAAAGCTTCAAGTTCTCTTCTTTTGTCAACTGCCTGCATAGAGAAATGAACAAATTTTCCTCATTGCAAGCTGAGGTAATTCTAAAATGTAAATATAGCAAGCACGTGTTCATCAAAATAAGTAATATTACCTTCTCTGCTCGGGTTCTAACCATAAGTAAGTGGAATTATGAGGCACTATTATACTCATGATTGCAAACACCAACAACAATATTGCTGATGGTCTATAAAAAGGTGAAATTTTAAATAAATATTGTTAGAGTTTACTTTACAATAAGTCATACCTTAGGACAACTTGGTAAGGAGATTGCAATCATGAACCACTCCTTTTTGTTGGTATTTAATTATCAGATTAGAGATTATAACATATATTGATCAACGAGATCATTTGGAGATTCTTAATTCATCCTCTTGTTAATATTTTTTCATTGAAACTCCCTGATTGGAAGGTCTCTGAAAGTTGGAAAAATAATCAAACACAATCCTCTAGTAGAATTTTCCCTCATCTGCATTAGGATTAAAATGGCCAAATAACCAAAGAATTTATTAAAAATGCTGGAAAAGGAAGACAAAAGAAAACGAAAAGGCAGAAAGCYAAAAGTAAAAATAGGGCYAAGAGAAAGAGAGACAACAGAGAAAAAAATTCCCAAAAAAGAAAATTTCTTCGTTTCTTTTCCAATGCCTTCACCAACAATTAAAATAAGTCAACAACAACGATCCCATCTATGACAATTGAAAGTACATAACTCCTTTATCGGTTGAATATCATACTTTCTCTTTTGGTCCATCAGGAAGCAAAACCAATAATCTTCCAAACATTAAGCAACAAGGTGAGTTCTCCTCCTATTCAAAACTGTTATGCAATGAGGGGCAGAGAAATGTATACCTTTTCCATAGTAGAATTTGTATCTCATCCAGCTTGTACAACTCCTTCATAAACTTCCCCCTACAGTCAACACCAAAACACACGAGGTGAGGAAAGCACTCAACCAAGATCTAAAGACAAAACCGATGATCATCCAAAACATTAAGCTGCAATAGCAGGTTAAAAAGGAGATTACAATCATCCTGTTGCGTCACATCCAAACATCCCGTTGCTCTCACTAAGCTTGTATATATGATTCCTAATGAAATAGACATGTAGCAGAAAAACAAAATAGGAACTTTTGAAGTAACTTTCTTTCCCCAACCCCGTTACAATCCATACCCGTGACTGTCACCCCTCTGAAACAGCTTTGAAGGTGTCCAGCAATGTCCTCAAATTGAAGATAAGAACATCATAATCAACCCATCCTAAACTGATATCATCCATCATGTCAAGCTTTAGCACTGACTAGACCCTTTTTGGAGCTCGTTTTGGCGTTGGACCAGACTGTACTAGGAGCAAGGAACGATAGAAATCTATTGTAAAATTGGAAGTGCTGTGACGAATTCCCAACTACCTAATCCTTTTAGTAATCTTAAGTCTATTCACTTCCATACATTTTCTTATAAACCAGTTATCAGCATACATATCATAGATTCACTGAGTTCTAGTCAATGAATCTCCAACAAAAACAAGCCTATCCCATGAAGCAATTTTAATATCTCTTTCGCATCAAATCGGGGAATGTCGCAATTCTTTGGCTTCCATCTCCACTTAAAGTGCCCTTTGTCTCTCCGACCATTTGCCAATCAGTTGAATCCACACTCCGCAAATGAACATTATGAAGCATTATACAAAGGATAACTCTCATCAAGAACCTATCTCCCATAAAAAWTATTACATTCACTATCCAAACCATTCAGCGTCTCATGTTCAATAAATCATTTGATTATTATTCTCAAAATCTGGAATTATAAATCACTTACTGTACTATTCTCAAATTTTGGAATTGTTAACTCACTTGCCCAGCCATTAACTTGTCAAAACTCATAAAATTCATACAAACAGGCCTCAGATAGGCTAATGAATTTATATGCATTTCATTCATCATCTCAGGCATTTCAACCATGGGAGAGTAGTACAGTCATATTCACATCTCAATAACCAAAATACTTCTACCTTCCCTCAGATTCATCTAAATCATCAACTGAACAATGAAGTTTACAAATTCTAGTTTACATTCTTAATCAAGTTAAAGAAATAAAGAAAGTCCGCTCAGATACATCTGATCCATCAACTGGACAATAAAGTATTTGCACTCAAGCACATGTTATGAATGGTTTATCTTTGTCCATATTCACCTTTCCATCAATAGGACACTAAGTTTACCCCTAATAGTTCCATCATTTTATGTAATTCAGACCAGAAAAACCAAAAACTCAGATACAAATATAAGTTGTAGGTATGTGACGGGGAAGCTTACAACACCATATTAGTTTATGTTGCCCCCATTTCCCTAAAGAAGAACTATGGCACATCGGAAAGGAATCCTCAAACAAAGTATCTAATTAGTAATTTCTCTTGGGAAATCAACAATTGTACTAAAAATCTTTTTGAATAAGGTTAACTAATCAAATTATAGATGAAAAGTCCCATATTCTAGACAAAAAATTGCAAGACTAAAAAAGAATGTCCATGCAAACAGGTGCTCAAGAATGAATCATGAAAAAGAGGCAGGGGAATAAATTACAATCAAAATTAAACACAAATTTTTTCAAACAAATAGCAAACTCGAACTTCAGTGGAACTGACTATTCTGAACAAAAGCACAAAGATTGTTGTACCTTTCTGAAATATTCAAGGYCCGCTGAACTGATTTTACATAAAATCGGTACACAGCTGTTGTCCAGTTAACAGAACTTCATGATGCTTTTCTTCAGTAAAGCAGCTGCAGGGTTTATAAAAATTTTCTGCAAAGTTTGGAACTTTCTTGATAATTCCTATGGAGCATAATGCTGCCTAATTACAGGAAAACTTAAATAAATATAGTGACATTAAAACTTGAAAATGCAGACAAGGAAGAAGGAGATTAGGTGTCTAATGACATCTAGCAAGTTCGCCTCAAATATAACAGTCTCCATAGGCCTATACCTGGTGCTTCATAGAAGCATACCCATTTAAAGTTGAAGTTTCAAAAGAAGAGGCTGAATGACAAATGAAGGGAAAGATGAAAAGACAATTTGAAAAATCTAAGATAATTATACTTCCAAAAATAAAAAATAAAAAGGAGAGAGATAGCGCGCGCGAGAGAGAGAGAGAGAGAGAGAGAAAGAGAAATCCTTGCAATCTTCACAGAGTAACTAGCAGAAAAAGAAACGGATAAATAATTATCATCCAACTCCTACATATCCTGGAACTTTAGATTACACAAAATCTTCTGAAATTTGTTGTTTCCACTCAGATAGAATTACAAATAGTTTGGTCCGTCATGGATAGTTAGCATGAAACTGGCAAAATGCTGGAAAGCAAGGACATTCCCATATTTTAATGAAGGCATCATACAAGTTCCAGTAACACGGGTTGAGTTAAATTTCCATGAAGTGACCCTTCAAAATCTTTTCCAGGTTAAACATTTAGAGCTAACTGAATAATAAAAATAAATAAAAAATCTATGCTTATTTTATGATTTACTCAGCTGTCGAAAAATCAAACTACTCCTTTCTGTTAATAAGAAACTAATTCATTTTGACAATGAAAAAAAAAAAAAAAAAACAATAGACCCAAGATTGAAGTTTGGATTGAATTGAAGAAATCCTTAAGCACAAAATTCTCTGGGCCACAATCAGAGTGTTGCAAAAAATTCAACCATACAGCCACAAGAAATTGAAGTGTCAATTACAAGAACCATGAGATTAATCCTAACTTTGCAACACCTTTTAGGGACGAAACCCAAATGCCCATAAAAGACCACATACACAATCAATCAACTAAGCAACTTGAACATCTGAAACCAGTAAGAAAACAAGTTTTGCAACAAACCCACTCCATCAGCTAGGCCGTTCCCTTCTCTCTCCCCCAAAATTAACATCTACATGCAAGAAATTAAAAAGCCATAAAACGAATTACATACACTGACCTGAACAAAATCCAAGCTTAGATGGTCTTCAATACTAGTGGACAACCCTTTTTTAGGGAAGTTCGTCACGAGGGAGTTGAGGGCCGGAGAAAGTTGGAAGCTTTAAGGTTCTAGTTCAKTTAGAATAACAGAGGTTACACAATGTTGAGCGAGAGAAGTGTAGAACATGAAAAGTAGCTTCGAAGGTGTTGGGCGCTAATTGTACGTAGACTGTTAGATGGGCCAACCAACCGGCTCGCGGGCTCTCCCACCACCAACCCAGGCCAGCCTGTTGAATTGGGAAAACCCCAACCCAAGGTGGTTTATGGGTTAGGCAGGCCAACCCATCAAAAACAAAAATAAATAATAAAATATAATTAAAAACCATAAAATCTCAAAAAAAATGCCTAAAATTTCCTAAATAATCCCTAACAAAACATCTAAATGATTGTCATTATAATCCATCATATTCCATACTAATTAATAAAGTCTACGAAAATATCATTCCTCACAAAAACCATCAATAAGTAATGAAGTCTATAACAATGTTCGTTAAAATTTATCAATAATACRATAGCATTCATTCACTTGAAATCCTTTCACATCTTCTCCTTCATCTTCTTCAATATCCTCTAAAACATTTGACCCACGATTGGACACAGTTGTTTTAATACTTGGATTATCTTCATTATCTGCATTTAAACTCAGTTGTAGAAAAACAAGGTTACAGGTTTTGCAACTAAAAGAATATACACTGCTACTTCAAATTCAATGGAAATATTATTCAAACCTCATGACAAATTACTAAACTTACAGAGCATAAAATCTCCTGTTCAGCAATTAACAATAGTAACAAATTTGGATGCATTTGGTAGTAGAACATAATCGAGATGACAGCTTGTGATCTAAGATTGCAGCCCATATCTCTAAATGGCTTTGATCATCTTCTAGATTTTTGACAAGCCTCTTTTTTGTTCTTGGTTGGGTAACTGCCAAGAATATGCTAACAGTTCGTCTTTGCTAATTCCACTAGTGTAACAGTTCTTGACAATCTAAAGAAGGTTCTTAGAATCTCTTTAGTAGAATCTCTAATTTGTTTGCTATCTAGGTAGTGGATTTGTTGGTAACTTCATTAGTATTCTTACTATTTATTTATGTTTCAATGCAGGCACATGAAACCAATCTGGAAAATTAATATTTTAACTCACATTGACCTAACATTCAGTATTGAAAATCTAAACCTAGAGAACTATTCTCCATACAAGTGGAGAAGATTTGGATAGCAAGGAAGTCCACCGCGGGCGTTCAGCGAGCAGCGGCAATCTRGGCCTGACCYAGTCATGGAGCAGAGTCCTCCAAGCCACTGGATCTTATGGTTCGTTGRGGATCTGAGCGGAGCGATGACCGGCAAGCTTGGAGATCGABYAGCAGAGAGAGGAGCTCCACTCYYAATCGAGTCTTAGGCAGCCGATGAGTCAATCTGTGATCGAGTACAGCYTGCAGAGGTTGAARAGTGAGGGAGAGCAGCAACTCACAGCGACACACAACATGCGAGCTCCGGCCTCGACTGGCCACGAAGGGTAACAGCAATGAGAACAGAGGATGGCGGCGGTTGAGGAAGGAAAAGGCGGTGTGAGTGGTAGGATTTCTGGGAGTGAGAGAGCGGCAGCGGGTAGGGTTTTCTGGGAGTGGGRGGCGGTGGCACAATGGGGAGGAAGAACAAAACTTACAGTATTTAGGTTTTTTTTTTTTTATCTTGGGCTCTAACCTATGTCTTTCGGGCCTTCCCATCCGTAACTAATCCAATTCATTAAATTAAATTCTACAGGCCTTTCTTTCGATAAAAATCTAGCTTTCAACTGAGAAACAAATAGGCCCACTAGTCAAGCCTTTAACCAACCAAGGACTCTAATTCGACAAACACAATATTTTCGTACTTATTAAACATGCAAATTCAAAATATTAATCACATATAAAATTTTCAACCCTAGTTGGCACGCAATTTTACACAATCAAACAAAAATTAATAAAGAAAAAAATTTTCGGGTATTACAATATTCCTAGAGTATGAAATATAAAATCGCACATTTAAGAGGTTTAAAAGTCAGAAGAAACTCATGTTCAAGCAGACGAGAATCTTCGAGAACATATCTAGAGTACGGTTAAATAAATACATGCACTTTTGAGGAGTTTAAAAGTCAGAGGAACTCACTTGTGACTCGATTAATCAGGAAAAATTCTACTCAGGCGCTACCTAAAATACTTCGTTAAAATCTTCCTTAGTAATAAATTATACCAATCACATAAATTCTATCCTAAATAAACCTACCTAACTATTAACTTGACCTTTATAAGAATCAACTCTGTTTTAGAAGTTTAGTAGGGTTTATAGGTGTAAAAGTTTACATGCAATAAAACATTCTAGGATTTCACGAGCATGGATATAAATCGAGTTAATATGATAGTAATAACTTAGGAAATGATCCTATAATGTAAAGCTATCTAACTGCATAGGATAGGACATACCAAATGCATTGATTAGAAAATAATTCTAAGGCAAAGATGGTAAGTTTGAAAGAGGTTTTATAGAAATGGATAGACAGTGATATTACACTCACAATACTTAGATTTTCTTAATGAATTTGGTGTCAAAATGTTCTTAAAACAATAAGGTTTACAACCATGTAAATTTTGAAGCCCAAAGAGGTCTGGATAAATGCCAGTCTAAATAAGAATAAGGTTTTCATGTTCAGTCAGCCAAAACTGATCCTACTTCAAAGACTAACTCGTATCTTAAGTTTTACAAGTTCAAATAGAGTGAAATTTGGACTGAATTCTTCCTATGATTCATGGATTTTCAGCCGTATATCAAAATCAAAATTCCACTTAGTACTATGGTTTATGTACCGAATTTAAAGTGGACAATATCTCTAATTCGGTCAGACAAACAATGATCACCCTAATAGTTATACCTCGAAACTTATGAGGTTCTAAATGGTACACTTCATATCATTATAATTCCAAAGGATTCCGTTCTCAACCCTAAGTTTATATGATAAAAGCAAGGTCCTTTTCTAATCCAAAATTAAAACATAAATAGAATTGGAACCAACACCTATAAACACTCTTATGTTCTTCCTGTTTCCATTATTGTATCATCTTTGTTTTCCTTAAAACACCAGTAGGTATAATTTCTAATTCTTCACTCACATCATATCAATCCCATCAACTTATAACTTAGTGGTATATTCAGTATCCATGCACCCTTCTTAGTTTTTTTTGATCAAAATTATSCATGTACACACAACATTCTTATATATTCTATAAACATTACTTCAATCATAGCATAACTTCCGTCTRGTTACAATGTTTATGCTTATGCTTCTTCTAGGATTTTGTAAGCTTACTAACTTGATGGATAGGAGCCTAGTATTCACGGTAAACTATGAAGTGCAAAGGAATGGAGTGTAGTCAACTGCTGCTATACAACTTTTCCTTACTTTCGCTTGTGCTCTCTCYGATTTTGGTTGGGATTTTTGTAGTGTCTTGATGGGGTAAAGGATGACGTAGATGTGTGTATTCTGAATTTTGTAGGGTGAAAGGACAAGTGGACTTCAATCGTTTAGAAGTGTAAAACTTAGCTAAATGTTGATATAAGAAGGACAGAAGAATTTGACCAAGTAGAATGGGTTGAGGGGTGAGCTTAAGTCATCTTTTATAGTAGTTTTGGGTGGAGGAATCAAAAATAAAATAGAAAGAAGAAATCAGTCATAAATATTGAAGAAAGAAAGAAGAAAATTTCAAAARTGAACTCTTAAAGTATAAGCTCTTGACACATGTATAGGGCAATTGTCATCATCCTAGTTAAGACATCTAAAATTCCTCCAAATTTTGGATGACACACTTCGCTGCAATATCACACATTCTTATCATGCATTGGTGAGAAATTTTAGCTAAAAATTAAACCGAAAATTGGGGTAATTAGCTAGGACTTTGGAGAAGTAGACCTGGCTGCATGGTGGAGTTTTAGGAAGGGCTATTTTAGGTAAAGGATTAAACTAGAAATTGAAACTAAACAAGCAAAAAAATTGGACACAAAGAGGGAAATGAAATTTTGAATTTAGGAAAGTTCTTGGAATTTAAGAATAAAACTAAAATAAAATAAATAGAAGAGTAATGGCCAGCTACATGTATGCAAAGTGGTAAGAAATTTTTTATCTAGTAGTTACAATAGGTAACAATTTAAACCATCCTATAAACATGACATTATGTAGGAAATTGACAATATATAGTTATGTTCAAATGAAATTATTTTAATATTATTCGAGATTGCTAAAATTAACACGTTAAATTTTTAAATGCAATATATTTTTACAAACTTTTTTTAATAATATTCTTATCGTGATTTTGTTTAATTAATCATGCACAATCTAATTGGAGGAGAGAAAACAACCATGCCAAAAATTAACAAATAATCGGTTATTCACTATGAATATTCGATGTTTCCAAGTGTTTTGAAGGACAAATTGAATCATTCCTCAAGATTTCGGTCAATTACAATGACTAGCGATTATTAATATATGAATACTTGATTAATTATTTAGAAAGACGGCAAGTTCTATATATATAATCGATTAAGATAAATCAATAATCCATGTTTCGAATGTCAAAATAAATTTTCTTCATATTTTTTGGAAATTGTAATGTATATATAATTGATTATTTATACAAAATTTACCGTGCAAAAGAAGAAAAGACACAAATTACCAATTATATAAAAATTCACTGTAATTAATTTACTATCAATTGTTTACCGTAGATGTTAATCAAAGTAATTACTATAGCTAATCTTTTAAAAACTCACTGTTATAATTTTTGTAAAAAGGGAAAATGTCACTATAGATTTTTGTTTCCTAGTGATAATTGGAGGAAAATTTCTTAGTTTGGGAGTAACATTTTTTACACTTTTATTTTAACATATAATTCATTTTGACTTGACTGTTTATTCGAAAAGAATTTCTTAATTAGAGATACAAATATAAAGTTTAACCTTTTTTTTATTTTCACTTATTAATCCAATCAATTTTTTTGGTGTGGTGATGCTACCATCACAGCCCATTGCTTCTCTTGGGATCTTGTAATGCCATTTGTTGCGAAGCGGATTTTTCTATTGGAGAGTCAATTCATGCTTTTCATTTGCTTCGTTCTGGGCCCCGAAGTTTTTGTTTATTTCGGTTGTTTCGATTAAAGAGTTAAAAAGGGATAAAAATGATATTTTAATATTAATATATGAGGTCTTTTAGATTTTTTTATCATAGAGTTAATTGATTTGATTAAGTATGTTTAAATGGTCAAATTAAAATTTTATGTATAAATTTGATAATTTGGCCAACAATAATAAGATTTTTATATTTAACCCAAAATTTAAGGCGCAATAATAACCATTTATTTTTTTCTAAAAAAATAAAGTAAATGGTAGTATTTCATATTGTAATTCATGTTAATTACAACACATATAATCTATAAAATATGCGTACTAATGAAAAATCTAGGGTAATACTACTTGACCAAGCCAAAAGAGCCCATCACTTGAATAACTCCATGGTACTTTAATATGAATTTATCACTATGAATATAAATTGAAAACTAAAACTCCATGATACTTCACCATTGTTGCCCCCACATCAGAAAATAAGCCGTTTCCATGTTCCATATTTAGGATTTGAAATGAACAAGCAGATATAAGAGAAACCAYGCCATCCTTTTCATTATATMCTTCTTCAACTYCTTGTTTAATGGAGTGTAAATCATCTTCTTTGATAATCTTTGTTCTGCTATTTAGGTACCCCACCACTTGAATTTTCACAAACGCAATCATCTACGCATTTGGAATGTGAAAGCACAATTTCCTGCATCTCAAAATCCGGATTAACCAATAATTTTCAGAAAATACTTCAGAACTAAATGCATCGCTCTTGGGTTTGACAAAATTTCCAAAGTATGGGCTTTGAGAAATTTCTAGATTTCAGGTCTGGGTTGTTCTCTTTATCGCCATGAATTCCTGAATTTATAATATCCCTGATATTTGCAATGAATTTAGGGAGGATCTTGGATAACAGAGAGAGAGAAATAGGTGGTGACCGATGATGGTGGGGAGTGCAGACCTGGAGTTTCTRAATAGATTTTTAGAATTTGAAAGGTTYCTGAATACATGTATGGCTTCTAAAAGAAAGAACAATGATAAAACTAAGATCAGTTGCTTTCTCTTCACCATATAACTCGTCTTACTTACTCTTCCTTTTGAACTCATGACTTCTTGCTTTAAAGAAGTTGCTAAATAACTTTTGAAGAGTTGGCTATATAGGCACATAATATGAATTGAACATTACAGCACATGGAAATCAAAGGGATTCCAGTACTCGAGTCACAAAAGAAGGGAAAACTGGACTTCAAACGAGCAAGACATCTTCATAATATGAAGCTAAAGAGTCCATGGTAATAACTAGAGCGTCTATGAGGATATCTACAAAAGTAAGTAGAYAGTTTATCGAAAGGGTGGATGCTACTCCGGATGTTGGAAGAAAAAGAATGACTTTTAAAGGCATGCAGAATAAAGAATACTCATTTCTTGATTCATTCATCTTAGAAATGTTCGATGGCATGTTAAAGACTGGMATGATGGAACTACCTAAAATGAAGTGGCCAAAAGAAGTAAGATGACTTGGAGATCCAAATTATTGCAAATATAATTATCTTCTTGGCCACCCGATTAAGAAATGCTTCATTTTTCCATGAAGACATGGAATTAACTCCAAAGGACGTATTTTGTTAGAGGAAGATAAAGTGACTGCTAACCAAACAAGCATCACTCTAATTTTTTCTCCCCCAGATTTGTTGATGCCAGTGCTATGCACATCTTGCAATCGCTTGAATATTTTTTTTGAGATCAAATATGGGCAATTCAACATGGTAAAGTTCAGCATAAAGTCCTTACCGAAATTTAATCATAAGTTCTAACCCAATAAAATATTCAAATGTAAAGTGATGTGAGAATGTCAAGTCTTTTCATGCAGGCYGCAAAGCTGAGGATTCTAATTTTGAAGGTTGAACAATTGTGAAACACCGACGGAGATGAAAAGAAATATACAAAGAAACTGGTTGAAAGAAGCAAMACAGTGAGAAGGAGCGTATCTAAGCCAAATAATGTTGTTCCTAAAAAAGTCGCCAACAAGTCAAAGGATTCATACAATATGAAGTATCGACGGCCTATTACACTGGGAGAGTTCTTCTCCAAAATATTAATAAATGATAACGAAATTGTTTCTTGTTCTACCACAGGTGAAGCGAAAGTAAATGATTCCGACCACCCTTCGTCTCCAAATGATTCATTCCAAGAGAATAGTCCTGTGCAAGTTGAGGGGTGCCCTTCAAATGAAATTGCATGTATGACGACAATAACATTTAATGATAATGACTTATTGCTGGGTCCAAAGCCTCATAACCGACCTCTCTTTGTAGCTGGCAATGCGCAAGAAAGGAAAATAAACATAATACTACTAGATGGAGGTTTTGCAGTTAATATCCTCCCATTGCGCATCCTAAAAGAACTTGGCATCTCCACAGAAGAACTCCTACAATATCGCCTCATGATCCAAAGTTTTAATCAAGAAGGTCAAAGAGCTTAACATAGTCCGATTGATTTGCTAATTGACGAAATGTCATCAAATGTGCCACTCCATGTGATTTATTTTAAAAACCTCTTACAATATGTTGTTTGGGAAGGCCTTGGCTTCATGATAATATAGRCGTACCTTCAACACTTCATCAATGTTTCAAGTACCTCAATAATGGTGTTGTAAAGAAGGTAGTTGCCCATGACAAGCCCTTCATAYAGGCTGAAGCAAATATTGCAGATGCAAAGTTTTATCTTGGTGGAAAAAGTGTAGCATTTGGTGAAAGACAAATGACCTAGAAAAAGGAAGCCCATGGAAGAAATATTGCAATTCCCGAACCTCAACAACTTTTGAGGAAAGACTTTCAACATTCTGAGAAACTCCTTGGCAATGTAGGAAGCAGTAAGGCAAAGGCAGAACTTACTCAAGCATCTACTATTCTTCATTACACTCCAAGGTTAATGATGAAAGAATCTCAGCCACTTTCAGAAGTTGAAGCTCTGAAAGAATTCACTATTCCTTTTGACTAAAATTGAGGCGATGAAGTAGACAAAATCTATTCTCAAGAATTTTGCACGACCTAAGGTAGGGCTGAAGGTGGTGTACGYCTCATTACCTTCTAAAAGGATTGAGYAGCGCTTTGATTCTAACGCTTACAAACTTCTTGCTTAAGTTAGATATGATTCACAAAATCAAAATGCTTTAGAAAAATTCATCCTTGAAATTATTAAGTCAGAGGATCATGGCTTAAATGAAATATAGAAGATGTTGAAGAGAAATGGATATTCTGTGAAAAGTTCGCGCCAACATTAGGTTTAGGAAACTTACACCTGTACGTATAGCAATAAAATGAGCATCAGGCTACCTTTGACCTCACAGAGTCTCATGCTCCTCGGCCTAACGCCATAGCAGGTCGTGGTTTGGCAACCATGTACAACCAATGGTCCTTGCAGCGRTGCCAGCTATGGGAGTCCATTTGCTTAAGTGATCAACCATTGTTACTTCCAAGGCCACTCCGCCTGGACAAGAACCTCAGGTGGGTGCATTGTTTCATCTCTTCATCCAGTTGGGCCACGCATAGCGCCATCCTCGAGCCAACTGGCATTACCTTCGACCGTCGACCCCCCCACCCCCCGGTGAACGTCACTGTGCACATGGAAGAGGTTGTTGATCATGCTTCTGGAGGTTCCCAATATTTTGGGGAGGTAACCTTAATGCAGTCTGACTTCTCGGGCTCCCTCTCCCTCTGACTTATTTGTTTCTCTATGAAATTTATCTTTTGGGATTGTCCAGGGGCGAGTTCGGATGATTTGACCACTCATTTGGTGGAGCTCATTCGTACTCATCGTCCCTCTTTATTTGTACTGATGGAAGCTCGTACTAGTAATGCTGCTACAGTCTCATAGTCTGTTATAGGAGACTGGCTTTAACCGTGTTCCGGTGGTTGAAGCTAGGGGCTTTGCTGGTGAGATCTGGTTGTTCTGGATGGATGACTTGCTCATAGTTGAGGTCATTACAACGAACGCCTAAATTATTAAATTATTATTACTATGGAGCATGGCTTATCCTGGGTTTTACTGTCTGTCTATGCTTCACCAAAGCGAGAGTTTCGGGAGCCTCTTTGGCCGTATATACAAGCTTTGGGGAGACATATCTCTTTTCCCTGGCTACTTCCAGGAGATTTTAACCATGTCTACTCTGTGGAAGACAAACGGAGCGAGCGTTCGGTCAGGAAGCGCCAAAATAGGAGTCTGCACGCCATGGTGCATGTTTCCAGATTGATGGATTTGGGGTTTTCTGAACCCCGTTTCACATGGTCTAATATAAGAGGTGGCTAGGCAAATATTCGAGAAAGGTTGGATAGGGCGTGGTGTAACASTTCATGGCGATACCTCTTCCCCAATGCCTATGTTCAACATTTGCCTCGGATTTCCTCAGACCACCACCCAATGCTAATTCAGGGTGACCCTCTAGGCCGTCCCCGGTGATTTCAGCCCACTTTCAAATAGAGGGGGCTTGGTTTCTCCACCCCCAATTTGAGGGCAGTTCTGGGAGTCTTCGGCTAGATCTTTACTGCATACTAATAAGATGCGCACATTAGCTGTCCGGAAATGGAATTCCTCAGTGTTTGGTAATATTTTCAACCGCAATGGCGTTGTTTGGCGCACCTGGATGGGATTTACCAGTCTTTGTGTTATAAGTCCTCCCCGTTTATAGAGGCCTTAGAGAAAGATTCACGCAGAGTATGATAAAATTCTTAAACGCGAGTACGTTTTCTGGTTCCAGATGTCACAAGCAAAGTGGCTGGTCAATGATGAGCGAGACTAAGTTTTATCATACATTACCATTGCCCGACGTACCAAGAATAAGGTTCAGGGGCTGAAGGATGTTGGTGGAAGGTGAACAGAGGAACTGCGGCATCTCCACGAGCTTGTCCGTAATTTTTAAATCGAGCTTTATTCCTCTAAACCTATTCTGCCTGTGGACACTTCATGTTGGCAGTTTTCTCATCTTAGCCAGGCTGAGCAGATTAATCCGAATGCGGATGTTCGCCCATAAGAGGTTTCTTTCAGATGGGGGTTTATAAAGCTCCTAGTCCAGATGGGTTTATTCCTGCCTTTCTACCATAAGTATTGGCATCTTGTGGGGCCTTATGTGACCCAGTTTTTTACGGCTTGCGTCCGAGATGGCCAGGTACBTGAGTCTCTTAATGCTACGCTGATCACACGAATACCCAGGCAAAGTCATCCCAGTTTGTTTAGAGAAAGCCTATGACAGTGTGGAGTGAAGTTCTTGTGTCTTATTCTGTCTCAGGTAGGGTTCTCGGATATCATGGTAAAGCTTATCATGCAATGTACTACCTCTAGATCACTCGCTATTCCTTGGAATGGTGCCCTGTTAGAAAGTTTTAAGCCCCAGCGAAGTATCTGCCAAGGGGATCCACTGTCACCTTATCTATTCGTGGTATGCATGAAAGTTCTGGCTTCTGAATTTCTGATGCCGTCAGCCAGGGAACCTGGAAGGGGGTTCGGTTGTCCAGGGGAAGGTCGGTGCTATCACAACTATTGCTCGCAAATGACTTGATTTTGTTTGGCGAGACTTCTGGCCGCCAGGCTAAATGTATGGAATTAATTATGGGCACATTCTGTTCTTCCTCGAGTCAACGGGTTAGTCTTGCCAAGTCCTTTGTGTTCCGAGGAATGTGCGACTAGAACAGGCTAGGGCAATTGCCAGGGCCTGGAGATCTCTCTAATGGCTAATCTAGCTTCCTACCTAGGGGTCCCACTTTTCCATGAGAGAATCAGAAAACAGACTTCTTCGTATGTCATTGATAAAATTCAAAGTAAATTGCAGGGGTGGAAGACTAAATGTTTATCCATGGCGGCTTGCCTTATCTTGTCCAAACAGGTTTGTTTACCATTCCATTTTATCCTATGAATCTCGCGAAACTCCCACTGTCTGTTCTTCAGCCTATAGAGCTTACTATACGAAGGTTCCTTTTGGCGGGAGGAAGGTGAGCATCGGAAACTACAACTTCGTCAATTGGAGTACAATCTGTTTGGCAAAGGAAAACGGGTCCGGCGTCTTCCTGAACTGAATTTGGCTGCCCTTGCAAAATTATGCTGGAAAGGGTTGATTCATAAGGAAGCTCTATGAGTTCAGCTGCTCGTGGCCAAGTATGGAATGTTCTCGCAACCAATGGGGGTTTTTCCTAGGCGGCGGTGTAGTTCGCCTATCTGGSGTGGCATTTGTGCAGGAAGAATTTTMCTGGAGAAGCATTTGGATTGGCGTATTAATAATGGTCGTTGTAGTGCCTTTTGGTTTAATAGCTGGCTTCCTGGAGGCCCCCTCGCATAGATGGTGGGGGTCAGCTGTCCGGTGGCGTGTGGTTGAGTATTAGAATGATGGGGATTATCTGGGTGCTCTGCTTTCGGATTCTCTCTTGCAGTTGGTGCAATTAGTGTCTGTTCAGGTTGCCGGTGGGGAGGATGAGCCGCACTGGGGTGGGTCGACCACTGGCATTCCTACCATTGGAGGCCTATACACGCACACCGTGGTTTATGTTGAGAATGATGAAACGTCACTTCGAGGCATCCCCTACACTACTATTCTTCTTCCGTTCCAAAATATTAGTACTAATTTGGGCTAAAAAAATAAGAAGGGWAGGCATGAAAAGTGAGATGACAGATGATTCTCGGGTTTCACGAGTTTAACTTGTACTTATTTATTTCTTCTTATYAGCACAAATTATTTTTGGGTTGACTAAAATAATAATAATAATAATAATATAAAATAATTTGAGTGCAGAAGAAGGTGGGCGCTGCTGAATTGAGACCCTGGGTTGCTTTCACCTCGGAACCTCACTTCCAGTCGTCCATACCAAGCTCCAACTTTTTCTCCTTTCTTATTCTTTAACAGATGAGATCCGTACAATCTYCCTTTTGCCCCTTAAAGAATTTTATGAATTTCAAACATTATTCTTTATTCAAATTTCTGATTTTATCCTTGCATAAAATAGTTATATTCAATAATTTAATCATTCACATTAGTTTACTTGACTGATCTATAATTAAATATGCTAAAAAGGGATAGTTTTATGATCTACCATTAATCGTAATGAAACAAGAGGTCAGGTTTTATCTRAGGACAAAAGTTTTTTTTTTTCTTTTTTTTGGGGGTGAGAAGAGAATTTGACCCACTTTACTTGCTCTTTACTCTTCATTCCCCTTCGTGATGAAAGGCACCACGTTAATATAAATCACTTGACAATCATGTGCACAACTACATTACTTTTTTCCTTGAGAAAAAAATAAAATTATTAGATTCCTTTTTCCACATGATGAGCAACTTTGGTATTTCATATCACGATTGATACCAAACTTTTCTTCTCTTTTTTTTAATTTTTATTTTAGCATGCAAATAATAGTACTACCATTATCTATTTTCTTACAATATCTTAAGGAGTTCCTAAAACAMGGGGGAAAAAKAAAAGAGTTCATGGTTTTAATTTATTTAATATATTTATATGGGGATTTCTTCTTCCACTCGTCCCATATTTTTGCACCAGTAGATCAATTCTTGAATCTTATGTAAATTTTATATATTAATGGTTGAAAACATTATGGTAAATAATAACTATTATGTAACACGAGCCATTACAATATAAATTGAACTTTTAAATACCTAGACGTGGAGATAGATAAAGGTATTATATTCTTTACAATAAGAATTTTAATATTCTTTTAAAAAAAGAGGAGTTTTAATACTTCATTGACTTGTAATATATATTGATGTACTCAATATATACTTTTGATTATCTCAAGTAGTACCTAATTGGCTAACACAAAATAAGAAAGGCACTTGCCTTCCCAAAGAAAAAATAAATAAATAAAAAACTTGGGTTGCTTTCTTCTTTCCGAGACAGATTTGGTGAAACCACTGGTGGCCCAATTTATTATATTCAGTGTATCTGACTAAAGATCAAGTGGGTCTTCGGCCTAGACATGCCAAAATTATGCAACCACCTCATTTTTTATTATTTTTCTCAAATAAAAATCTTAATTAAACAAAAAAAATGAAAATACCAACCAACATAGGTTAGTTAGGTCGGTTGTTTCTTTTGAAATAGTAATAGTATAATGTGATCATTGAAACCAAAAAAAAAAAGAATTATAATGTAATAGGAATTATCTGATGAAATTTAAATAAAATATATAAAATATAATGGGATGATTAAAAGCTCACTTCATTTGCATGCAAGGGATGTGAGATCGATTTTTCTAATATATTATAAAGAGGGAAATGGATAAAATCGAAATTCATTTTCCTTTAGAAAAATTCCAAATTCAGTCATCCGTAAATGTATTGTCACCATGGGAACAATCACCTGACTTGGTAGCTGCGAATTTGATTGGGTGAAAGAAACTAAGAAAAGAACCGAAAAGGGCAAAACATTAAAAGAAAATACTTTGGGGRCAAACTTAACTCTTTGGCAATCTTTAAAGGCCAATTACGTTTTTTCTTCAATAAAAAAAACACCAATTGCACAATTTAAACTAGGATGTCAGGTGGGCCCAAATTCATGAAGTTGCAATATTGTGATTAAACAATTAAATCAACTTTCCTTCTCTTGACAAGAAAAAAGTGATCTTTTTTTTTTTTGGGTGGTAATAGGGATAATTTTATTAAAATAAAGTAAAAGAGTTTAAGTACTACTTTATATGGACTTTCTTTTAGTTTTATTGCACCAACTCCTCTTAAAAATTAAGATATTTTTATAAAATCTAGCGTGTATAGTACGTGCTTTTCATAAATATGATATTTTAATTCACTATAACTATAAAAATTTATGAAAATAAAAAATTTGAATGCATATTTCTAAGAGAACTCCATAAGAATAATAGCTGCTCTAATGCCTAATAAGCCTATTTCTTTTCAAAAGGAAAAAAAAGAAAAAAATAATCTGCCTTAACAATTCTTTTTTTTTTTTTTTTTGGAAAGAGGTTATCCGTAACTTGGAACCTTCATTCTGGATTGAAACTTGGAAATATATTGGTTTCAAAAAAAAAAAAAAAAAGGAAATAATGGTATAGCAGAAGACATCACGTGTTAGAAGTCCATTGGAATCTATAGAAAAGTAACTTTTTCAACGATATTACGGGTATATTCTATCTTTCCTACTACCATTTGGATGGGGGATATTTTTACTATATGAAGAGTCTGTCAAAGTGGTAGATTATCCAAAACATGCCAACTTTTTTCTATTCGAGGTAAGGTCCCTCTTTAATCCCCAAACTCAAACTTTGTCAATAACAAAAATTTTATTTATTTATTTTTTTTCAATCCTTTCTCACCATATCAAAGAAAACAAAACCATGCCTATTACTCAAAACTARATATCAAAGTATAATAAATTGACCTGAATTACTTACAAATATAAATTAATAAGTGTAAATTTGATTTAATAAGATTYGAATCTTAACTGTAATCGAATTTCGAATATTCAAATCTTATATATATACATTTAAGATTGGATGTTTAATTTGAATAAAGAGTTCGATAAGTAACTTAGTAAAACTCTAGATATTATTACTTTTACATCTTCATCATTTTAAAAATTTTATTTTGGTATCCGTTTTTTTAATCAATATCTGAGAAATGAGATAGATGGGAGCATTTATTTGTTTATTAAATAAAAAATTATTTAATATTATAATTTAATAAGCTCTTACTCGATTTAAAAGATCGGATTAGGTGATCGATCAAAGCGGAGTCCAATATATAAGATATAATAAAAACAAATGATTATCCAAGTGGGATTTGAATCGAAATCCAATCCAATAAAAAGTTCCCTTCTAATGCAAGCCAAATGAATATGCAACTTTAATTATTAGATAAAATTTATCTTCAAACTAGCCGATTGGCTCTATTTGGACTACAAATCAAATATTATTTGTTTTATATTTTCAATCAAGAAATTTTTTTTCCAATTTAAAAAGTCAACCAAGAAATTTACATTAATCGTAATCGATTAATAGAATATAGTTAATCAATTATTTATATATAATTAATCGATTATTGAAATAATGATAATCGCTGTTCGCGTGGAATAATCGCCCGTGGGAATAATCAACTCAACGATTGAAGAATAATAAAAATTTATTCTTTATAATTATTCAAATAATTATTATCAAAATAACATTACTTATTATTTATTATTATTTTAACTGATAATTCATCTTCTCCCTTGTCCCAAATAGTCCTAATCCAATGGAGCCTAAAAAGGATTACCCAAGATTGCGTTATTTTCTAATTAGTAATTTAATTTTTTCTTTCGAAGTCCTCACTGGATAAATGATATATATCTACTGCGCCTAGCCTTCTATATAAACCCTCCCCAGCCTTCGATTTTCTCCCTCTCCGTTTCGCCTCAGTCTTCTTCTAGCTTTTCTCTGATTCAACTCACCCTCTTCTCTCTCTCTCCTCCGGTCTCTCTCTCCTCTCTCTCTATATATTATATATATAATAGTCATCGATAATGGCTGCTGTTGCAAATGGTGGTAGCTCAGGTTTGATTGTAAGTTTTGGTGAGATGTTGATTGATTTTGTGCCCACAGTTTCCGGGGTATCGCTGGCGGAAGCACCGGGCTTTTTAAAGGCTCCGGGCGGTGCTCCAGCAAACGTGGCGATCGCCGTCTCCAGGTTGGGTGGAAAGGCTGCCTTTGTCGGCAAACTTGGTGATGACGAGTTCGGTCACATGCTCGCCGGAATACTCAAGCAGAATGGAGTTTCTGCCGACGGCATCAACTTTGATACCGGTGCTAGAACTGCTTTGGCATTCGTCACTCTACGCGCCGATGGTGAACGTGAATTCATGTTTTACAGAAATCCTAGTGCTGATATGCTATTGACTCCCGACGAGTTGAATCTCGAACTCATCAGATCTGTAAGTGTAGATTAAAAATTGCCTCTACATATCTGAAAATCTTCTGTTGCATGTAAAATTTGTCCTTTGATTTGTATATTCTGTTTTTATATGCTTTTTCCCTTTGATGAGTGGATATGAATCTAAATCGTTGCGAAGAATTTCGTCCGGATTCGAATGGGTTGGGGTAGGTGAATCTTACGCGCTATGGTTGGATTTATTTTCATGTTTCTTCCTTTTGACTATTGCTTATTTAATGATGGAGGATTTCGCTTTTTCTTAAAAACTTAATAATTGGGGACCACAATTTTATTTATTTTTTTTTCAGAAGAAAAGCTTTTGTTCATCATACTAAAGAAAGAGGATAATTCTTTCTTAGCCAGTAACACTTTTTCTTTGTTTTTTGAAAATTATGATCCAAAAATCAGACAGTTAAAATGGGTTTTCATTGGAAAGATAATCTTCAATGAATGATGAGATGTCACGTGAGATTAGGGAGAAGGAAAAAAGAAGAGGGGGTGGGTGCACGTGGGACGAGCATGATATTTATGCTTTTGAACATTTTTGATATGTACACTTYCAATATACATCATAATTTTAGAAATACAAATTAATAATTGTGAGAGTTCTAAAATTATTTGGATGCATCCGGAGGTTCMGTTCAGGTGTTAATGGGAGGCAATAGTAGTTGTTGTCTCCTTCTCTACAAATTTGTCGACATGTAATGTATGCAGAAAAAGACGTGTTGGAATCTGAGCTTCTTTCAACAGTTTTCTTTCAGTTCATGATAGTCAGTGCTTTTTGTTGTTGAGTTGAGCTGGCGTCGTCACCTGCTGCTGATCTTGTATCTAAAGAATCAACACAGAGATCTAACTGATCCCAGTCCATCTCAATTGTTGATGGTCCCAAAATTCATTTCTGGAGTTATCGATTTTACTCCTAGGATTATGTTCTTGAATCTCTGGTTAGCGGTATTGAACTAATTCCTTGAAAATTTCTGTCCTTACCTTTTTTTCCTTCTTCCTTTTTTTGGGTTGGGGCCGGGGAAAGGAAAAAGAAAAGGGGGGCGGGTTGCCCTTAAATATTTATGCCAAAATTCATTTGTGGACTTTATTTGTTTTAGTCCTAAATTTATATTCTTGAATCTTCAATTAGCG